>OX336370.1:22744478-23344478 GCA_946902895.1 Fragum fragum | reverse complement strand
CCATAGTTTTACCAAAAGCATAATTTGGTTGTGAACTTTTACCGCTGCTTTCTGAACGGGATGGTTTGTCGCTAGAAAGATCACATCGCTTGTGTTTAAAGCAGATCCAAGGTTTAAATATAAGGTCCCGTACAGATGTTGTTCTCGGCCTTATAAAGTCTCTACCAATAGAGTCTCAATTACATAAGAAAAAACTGGCTTTTCTTGGACAGCTATGTCGTTTGGAAAGAAGCTGTGCCGTGAAGGAAATGTTTTTACTTCGTCTATGTGCCTATTTTTCTGGTACGTCTAAAGTTGGTTTTATTCCCGATGTTGATATTTTATTGCATAAGTATGACTTATCTCATTTTTTATCGGAATACTTTTTGTCCAGTATATTTCCCGGCAAAACTATGTGGAAAAAACTGAGTTGTGAAAAAATAACTAACTTCTATATCAGCGAATGGGAAATGAGAACGTCAACCGCTCAATTTAGAATGTATAAGCAGATACAACAACAATTTCATACAAACTCTATTTGGAACTACGCAGCATGCCATCCTCACACATTGAAAGCTTGCTTTTCTGTCGCTCAACTGATTGTTTATCTGGTACACATTAAGCATAACTGCTCACGTTGCGGTGTCAGTGATATTCAGCTTAGTCTAACAGAGCATATATTGACTGAATGCGATCGGGTTAAAAATTGTTCAAAGCAGTTCCTACATAAAACAAGATTACTTTTCTCTCATGATGTCATACATTTTCTTCTCACAGCAAATTCTTTGAATTATATCACTGCTTTATTTGGTATTAACTCACAGTTCTATCATGTTTTAGGAGACAATTTTGTATTATTCTATCGTAGTGTACTATGGTTTTTGCACAAAGCATGGTTGTGTTATTGTAACCCAGTCTTGCATAGTGAAGCATAATCTGTGATTGACTACCATTGTGTCATTAATACAGTCATTTTGGCTGTGGTAATGATTACTTTGATGGTTATTTGACCATATGTATTAAAACATAAATCCTTTTTAAAGCCATTGGTCGTTGCTTTTCCTTTCGTTTCGGACAAGCTTTCGCAAAATAATGGTATTTAAATTTTTTAAGGTTAATAATAATGGTGTAGACATTAGTCCATAATTACAGCTTAAGTTAATGCTAATTTACTATGTTTTGGACACCCATAGACATATATCACTCATAGACAGTGACTGTATTCATTTAATACATTTTTGCATATAGTTGTAAATAGATGTCTATTTATCAGTTACAATTTTTTTTTTGTGTGTGTGTGTGTGTAGTGTTGTTTATATGTTTGTTTGTTGCTTGTTTGTATTATATGTTCTAATTAATATGCTCTTCACAAGTGGAGGAATAAAAGAATATATATCTATATTGCTTCGTCCCTTAAAAGGGAAAGTGAAGAAATTTGCTTGTATCAAGTATTTCTTTCGTTATCCATAATTTCTTATACTCCTAAATACAGATTGTATTAAAAAAATATCAATTAAAGATTGTAATCTGCAACATTTTTTTATTTCGACCAGGGTTAGAGTTTGTCTTCTGCTAATGGGTCATTGTATGAGTCGTTGCGGAATATGCTTTCGTCCGACATATGTTTTCACACCAATTCGTGTTTTACTTATTTTACAAAAGTCGTTTGTACAATATGTTTTTTCGTTGTCTAAAATTAGTTTAGAAACATAGCTATCACAATAAGTCTTTCAAGCATGTTCCCTGTCAATTCAATCGGCAGAAGAATTATTTGAGTGTGAACTGCTACTTTTTATGTGTTTTGCTAAGTCTACTTTTAGACCTTTGTATATCTCCAATTAAAAAAAAATCTAGAAACATCTTATAAGATCTAGCGATGTTGATAAGTGATTTGACATAAAATTTAGATGTCACTTAACTGTCAAGTGGTTTTCTCTAGTATAAATACTTTCTTTTTCCGATCGAAGATTAGATTTCTTATATTTTACCAGTCCTTACAGAATTAGAAATAAACTGGAGAGAATATGAATTGATACTTTATAGTGAAATAGAATTTAGTAACTGCAAAACTGAAAACTCATTATTAGAACGAAAACCAATACCGCGTGGATGTAACTTTGCCAGTTTTAAAATATTGACACTTTTACTAATTTTTGTAAACCAGAAAGACATTTTATTTCTAAATTAAAAAACAGCAACAACATTTTTTGTCATTTCGACAGGGTTTCCCGAATAACGGATTAAATACTGACATTAGAAAAACAAAAACCGCCAAGAAAAGATGAGTCTGAGAGAGAAATGGAACAAACGACATATTTTTCTTCTTGCAATATGCCATATGTCAGTGTAGAGATTTTCCGGTACTTGATCACAGTCGAAATCTGCACAATGTCGTGTTAAATGGAATGACTGACATTAATTGGAAATTCAAATTCGATTCACGTGATCATTCACGACTGCGCAGTATGAATCCGGAAACCAACCGGAAGTCAGAGATATGTTGTAATTGTGAGAAATTCTCCTTATTTCTTTCTTTATGAATTCCTAGATTTCTATCAGTCCGACCGGCAAATTCATTAAAATATTGGACTAGTAAAAATATGAGCTATTTCCTCATTATACTCGGCCCCTAAAACCGGAAGTTCAGTTACCCAGATCTTGTATACTCCAAAATGTTTGATTTAGGAAGTTAATGAGGGGAAACTTGATCAATACGTTTTCGACATATCTTAAATCGTTATGCATGCAAATGTTCGCATGCATATTATTATACATCTGCTTTAACCCTTTAACAGACGACAGCATTTAAGACTGGTCTAAATTGAAAGGAGTTGCATGCAAAGACAATTTAAAGTTTATAAATATTTAGATTTTTGAGCTGTCCTGGTAGAAAACATTTCGAAAAGAAGAAAATGGTTGTTACAAGAAATTATTCATTTTCCACAATGTTCTCACAATAGTTTACCTTGAAGGATGCCACAAAGCGTCACTGAGAATGGGTAAGACTACCCGATTTTAGGAGAAAAATCGCAAACGGAGTTGTTCGTCTGAAAACAAGAGTAAACCCGTCCCATACATAGCCACAGTTTTAAAATCTATCTGAGCTGGAATAAGAAGATTCCCTGTACTCAATTTGTATCGATTGAAATATATTAGTGTAAAAAAGTTTACGTTTTAATTTTTATTTATTAGTTTTTTTCGATTAACCCATTTCCTGAAGACAAAATTTTAGACCAGTCCGAATTGAAGCTGCAGACAACATTGATATTTGTCGAAAGTAGAAAATAAGATCCAGATAAGGTAGGAAACATTAAGAAAAAGCTCCTTTACGAGTCGGATATCTTAAAGAGATTTGATTGCTAACAAAAAATAATGGTGTAAATATTGTGTTACTATGACGTCATATCTTTCATTGTTTAATGAAACAAACTTTTCGTAGGACCGTTTAACAAATTCATATATTTTTAGGAGGGGAAATCGTAGTTTAATAAGCACCGCTTATCTATTTGCAACTGGTTAAGTGTACTAAGTTCTAATCATGATGCAACGATATAGAAACGACGGGAATCTATGGTTAAGTGACCTGCCCCCCCCCCCAAAAAAAAAAATATTTATAAAGCTGTTATCATATTGAAAGTGGCGTTAAGCCTACCCCAATCAATCAATCAAGAAACCAATGAATCAAGTTACCAATAAATCAAGTAACTAATCAAACAAGTGATCAATCAACTGACCATCAATCACTCGACCGATCGAACGATCAATCGATCAGCATTTTTGTCAATCACTCGCGGTTTCTTTGTTTATGCAGAACATTATAGAAAAATCACATTGACGGTCTGTCAAAAATATGTTTTTCTTTTCAAATTTATCAACGATTTCTTAACCGACTGTACATGGAATCATGCTATTCGTTGCTGTACAAAGTACACAAATACGATATTATTAACCCATTCCCACACGATAGAATTTTAGACCAGTCCAAATTGAAAGAATGTGCAGATTGAAATTTAAAGGTTGATGAAATATTTCAGATCTTAGTCTTATGGGGTATAAAACATTGTGGATAATGAAGAAATTGCTTGTCACAAGCAATTTCTTCATTTTCCACAATGTTTTCCAAAGCTTTTTTTCTTGGGGGCATCGAAAAGCGTCATTGTATGGGAATGGGTTAAATAGCTAGGCTTGTATTATCTGATCTATAATAATTTGTCAATTAAAAAAAATAAAATTAAAATAAAATTACTTTATGATAAAATGGTGTCCACAAGAACTATGTTAAAAATATAGATCATCAACCTTTTACAATTATCTTTACGCCATTAGTGGTAAATTGACCTGAACTGTAGCAGATAAATTCTCACTGATAGATTTTTGTTTGGAACATTACCTGATAATAATCGTGTAAGATATCAGTTACAAAAAGATAATAAAACCTTTCAAAGATAATGCAAATCTACTGTATTACCACGGGAAGAACATTAAAACCCGGAATTATAATTTCTCTGGCGATACATTAACTCGGAAAGAGTCTACTCGACTGGTCTTCAGAGAATTGATACTGTTGAAAGTGTAGAAATATATGTTTATTGCTATATAAAATCGGTACATGTCACCCCGTCTACTGAGTTTCAAAAGACTTGCTTCCACTTAGACAATTAACGAAGTTGATTTGCAAACATTATTGTATTCCACATGTTACAAAATAAGTAAACAGATAAAATCAAATGGTTGGTTGGCGACCTAAACGTTGAAATTATAGTTTGTATAAGCTATAAATACGACTATTAAAGGGAGGTATCGATGTTTCTGAAACCTGGTTAAAAAGAAATTTGACAATCGCCTAAAATACGCTAAAACGGACGCTTAATACTTAAATTTGAGTCAGCTAATGTCTTCGCGTTAATCTGATAGGCTTTAAGTTGCTTTTTGGGGTTGTATAAAAAAGGCTTAGTGGAATTCCAGGTTATTTCTAAATATCACGGTATTCGGTTGTCGACAACGCATGACTTCATTTGCCTATGACCCAAAGTCAACAAATTGACAAGCGAAACAACCAATGTCCTAATTATTTCACACAAAATGCGCCAAACTACAATAAGTGTCTATACTCGTATTAATGCTTATGGTAGTTTTGAACTGATCTTCACAGAATTGAAGACCGGCTAGCGAACATAGCTCCTGATGACGAATTGATGACGTTGTTTGATGTAATTCAAACTGAATACGGGATTCCAACGGTTATACGGACCGCTTGAATGGCCAATATTCTTTGCGACTGTCTCGACTTGATCTAAAAATATACTAACAGCCTACGTAGGCTTTTAGGGAAATACCCTTGTTTATTCAATTATACGACCGCTGATTTTAGCAAAACTACTTTTCAGAATATTGTATTAAAATAGTAAAAAAAAGGAAATAAGAAAATTCAAAACCTGTGACATAAAAAAACATCGATACCTACCTTTAAGTCGCCAAACAAACAAACATATTACCACACAATGACGCTTTTGGATGCAAAAAAGGAAAATGGAAAACTTTGTTATATATGATTAATTGTCTTTTCACAAGCAATTTCTTTTCATTTTTCGCATTTTCCCCCCAAAATGCTGACAAAATCTAAAATTTCATTAACATTAATTGTCGTTTGCATCTCCTTTCAATTTGGGCCAGTCTAAATTATTGCTGTCTGGAAATGGGTTAAATAATGACCAACGTCGGAGTTTAAAGTTCACTTCCGTTCTGAATGATTGATTTGATTGATCTATCATCGTTTTGATTACTAGTCACGATCCGCCAAAATTTACCTATCTCCGCTGACCGTGAGTCATCGCTTACACATTTTAACCCATTCCCACTCAGTGACGCCTCTAGAAAAAAACTTTGGAAAACATTGTGGAAAATGAAGAAATTGCTTGTAACAAGCAATTTCTTCATTTTTCACAATGTTTTCTACTCAGAAAGTTGAAAAAAAATCCAAAATTTCATTAACTTTAAATTTTGGCCTGCAATTTCTTTCAATTTGGACCTGTCTTAAATTTTGCCGTTTGGTAATGGGTTGAATATATCTCATTTGGCAAAGGGTCTTGCATGGACAAAATTTCTCGACAAATGGAATCATAGAATAATCGGTAAAACCATTTACAGCAAAGCAGGGGTTATTGTTTGAAAATATTTAAAAACAAACAAACAAACAAACAAACAAACAAACAAAAAAAAAAAAAAAAAAAAAAAAAAAACACCCCAACGAAATGAGCATATGTCAACCACTTTTCAATATGTGTGTAAAATAAAGTTGAAAAGCCCTTCGAAAAAGCCAGAAATCAGAAAGTTTTTATACTGTTTAGCCTAAATACTATGTGAAGACGTACGCAGTCACAATAATTTTTACTGAATACGGGATTCTATACAAGGGCTGCTGCTGTCTTTATTAAACCCATCACTGAACGACATAAGATTGGTCAAGATTCAAAGAAGTTGCAGACGATAAATTAAAGCCGATTTTATTTGGAAAATATTCATTCAATAGGGTAGAAATATTGTCGAAAAAGAAAAGGTCCTAATTCAAAGAAGTTACTGATGAGAATTTGAAATTGGTGTTAATCAAAACTAGAAATGATGTCAAAAAGACGGGTGTTCCCGCATAATTGCTTGTCACATTACGTTTAGTTGTGACCTTGAAACTGGGGGTATCCAAAAGATCTTTACGCATGACCTTAGTAGTCTGAAAGGGGAAACTGTTTCAAGTTATTTTGAAAGTAAAAGATATACTTCGGACAAGAATTGAGCAATCGCGGCTGTCAATCAACCGACCAATCAAATAATTTATTCAGCCCGGACCTGAGCTTTCGACTCCAACATTGGCCGCCATTTTTGTTAACTATTTTTGTTGGTTTGGCGATTTAAACGTCGTAACTGCAGCTTATTCAAGCTGTAGTTAGGACTATTAGGTCGTCGAACAACCATTTACTATTTTGTTATATGCTACTGGCTATACATTTTGCAAAATAACGCTGTATACAATCGAAACAGGACTTCCTGTCTGAGTTAGGGGGCGTGACCAGCGATTGGTCAATTGGACACACACACTAATAAACTCCCACCAACACACATATTCTCACACATAAGCATATACTCACAATAACATGGCGAAAACATTGTTAAAAATGAAAAAAAAAAAAAAAATAATGCTTGAAACAAGGCTTCTTCATCATCCACAATATTTTTTGTGATTGTCATAATAGTCAAGGTTGTGCGAGAAAAGGCTTACGCAGTGGCTTAATGGTGCGTCAGAAACCAAACGGTAGACACATGATCGGAAGCAAAACACCACATCACGAAGTTAACCTATTTCGGACGATCATGACGGAAAGAAAGGACAAAAAGACGTCTTATTGAAAGCCGAACCAGTTTTTTACGTTTCTTATTCATCGACCTCTTCTGTAGAATCACCTTTTAAACACTGCATACTCTGTGTTTATTTTAATTCTTGTGTATCGTTTTTTATCAGTTTTAGGCTTTAAAATGTGTTTTCAATATAAAGACAAATCGTAAGACTGACGGAAAAATATGTCCTGCTCTGTAAAGTCAGGGCAAATGTGTAAGAGTTTGATTCCGTTTCAGATTGATTTAACTATTTTGGTAATGCAGCCTATATTTTTTGTATCGTCATATAGGAATATTCACTCTATAAAAAGCAGTTCAAAAATGGTGCTGGCTGTATTTTGTTGATAAACCAAGATATAAGATTGCAATATATATGTATATGGTTGGAAGCATAACAAACAAGAGGGCCAAAATGGCTCTTATTCGCTCAGCTGAGAATAATTTCTTTAAGTGTGATAAGGCAAGCCCAGCAATGCCATTTTTTTTCAAATCAAAATTCCATGAACAATTTTGAAAAGGGTCACACAAGGAATATTCCAAAACGTCCTAATGGTTATGAAGTAGAAGAATTTTAAAGAATGATTTCATCATTTCTCTAAGTCTGATAAGCCCCGCCTTACCAAACCCTATTTTTTGGCAAATAAAAAAATCCTGAAAACGTTCTCGAAAAGGGTCACCCAAGGAACATTCCTGCCAAGTTTGGTTGAATTTGCGAAAAGAGAAGACTTTTGAAGACACAGGGTGAACCTAAAAGCTCACCTTTAGCATGTTGTGCTCAGGTGAGCTAAAAGATAACGGTTTGGGGTTGCTTAAACGGCATTAGTAGTTGCGACTTTTATGTCACTAATAATGACAATAATGACCTTGTTGGAGATAAGTGGGCTGGTTTCTGATCTGTCAGTTAGGGTGCTATCTTTGTCTTTTTTTAATGTACAATTATAATAATTACCACTATAGAGTAGATTGTATTTCATGTAAAATCGATGGATTTTTGTGAAACTTGTCAATGCGGAATTATGGCCATAAAGATGTTATTAATTTATATCAAGGTGTCCTGGAAACGATTTCCTTTTGGCTCTATAGACTGGTGACTTTTTGTCCCTATATCAGAGGAGAAGGGACCAAAGAGACATTTTTCTATCCCTTTAATTGATTACTTCTACAACCAATCTTTGCCAAACATGCCTAAGCAGGTGTTATAGTCTTAATTAATGCTACTTTATTTTAGTCTTATTGCAACGAATACTTGAAACATAAACATCACTTGCACTCAAAATTAAAAGTGTTTCATAAGACAATTCGTGCCACCTACTGCTAATTTGTAACTGGCATTTAAGTGTCTTGCAATAAGCTCATTCCAGGAACAGAAGAACTTTAAACCGTAAAATGACTCTATTGACTATGCCGAGATTCCCACCAATGGTATATTAAAGGATCCTAGTACCTATGAATTCCGTTGCTAAACATGTTAATTTTTCATTCTGTTGTCTTTCAGATAAAAGATTATCAATGAAGCAATTTTATATAAATCATATGTGTCAATATTTTACATAATTTCAAAAAGAATTATCATTGATAAAAACCAAAGAATTTGCCGGCTTATTTGATGCCCTGCAAAAAACATTATTTTGTTCACCAACTTAATATTGTCGTCTGCAACTTCTTTGAAATTAGTGTGGTCTAAATTTTATCGTGAGGGAATGGGTTAACCTAGTCTAGAATTTAGAAACGGTGTCAGGCGAGCTTTGAAGAGACCCAAAGAGTATATATATTGCGATGCTACAAAATTTGATATTCTATGACTTCTCTGTAGATAAGAAACATGAATGGAAAAAGTTTTGATAAAATCGGTCAGTGTCCGAATTTCATTGATGGAATCCAAATGCGATGGTAATAAATAAGAAATATAGTACATCCGAATACTATATCTTTTATTGTCATTATCAACATCGGATAGCTTTGCTTACTTAGATATATGTTTTAGTTTTAATGTATTTTCTTCATTGAACCGTTATATAACCCTTCCCACACAATGATGTTTTTGATGCTGCTCAAGAAAAATATTTAGGAAAACATAGTATAAAATGAAGAAATTGCTTGCAACAAGCAATTTCTTCATTTTATACAATGTTTTCTACTCAGAAGGTTGAAAAAAAATATGAACTTATAGTCTGCACTTTTTTTTTTTAATTTGGACCAGTCTAAAATTTTGCCGTCTGGTAATTGGTTAAAGACAAACGTCAAAAGGCTTATAGATAATATGTCTATGTAGACGAAGACAAGTAAAAGAATGGACAGCAGACTTTATTCTAAGAAAATTAATTTTATTTCTCCCATGACTACAATTATTTCATCTATAGCAAACAGTATTTGGCGGATCTGTTGTCCCGCAAACTTATCTCCACAGGGAATTCTACTTAGATATCAAACGGTGTTTGTTTATTTATTTATTCATTTTTGCAAAATTTGAGATCAGAATCATGTTACAATAAAATAAAATAAAATGGTTGGTTGGTTACTTCAATGTCGAAACTATACCTTGAATTGCTGTAGTTACGACGCTTAAGTGATCATTCCAACAAGAATACTTCACAAATTTTTTAACCAATGTTAGTGTTCTAATTTTACTTCGGTTGTAAAGGAACGATTTCATTGGTCAATCCATTTTTGATTGGCCTCTTGATCTGTTAATCACAAACAACCTTTTCTTATACGTGGGAAGAAACACTTTTTGAATGGCAATGTTTTTGGTCCTGGGTTTCAAGAAAATAGTACGAACTATTGCATATGCGGGGAATAGAATATGTTATCCGGTTTTTCTTAACCCATTTCCACTTGACAAAAATTTAGATTGGTCCGAATTCAAAGAATTCCAAGTTGATAAGACAAGTTAACTTAACATGTCCATTAAGTTATTAAGCTAGCCAAGACTAGCTTTAACCTTGTTTTTAATAATTTTGGAAGATGTTGCCAGATGACAATTAAAAGAGAATGCAATTGAAAAGAAACCAACCAACGAGATAGAAAACATTGTGGGAAAAGAAGAAATTGCTTGTGACAAGCAATTTCTTCTTTTTCTACGATGTTTTCTCAAGTGCAACATCACAGATACGTTTATACCGGGATTTATACGTTAAAGAGTTAAAACGAGTACTATTTTAGAGTTGGTTAACCCTTGTCCCGCTGAAAAATGCTCGTTTTTTCTCCATAATTGAAATCTTGACATAACAAGATCAATCTTGCGTTCAAAGCTTTCACAATGAGCAGGTAGTGCAGGTTAAGATCAGACTGCACGTATGCAGGCTGATCTTAGTCTAAACACCTGCAAAAGCTTATGTCAAAGCAGGAATATTCCGGGATCAGCATGACAAGGGTTCAGATGAGCTTGTTACAAGGAAAAAAATTATTACTTACCTACAATCTCTTAGGGACGGACATTTCGAATACCTGTAACCTACCGATCGCTAGCAGTCTGGTCAGGATCAATATGTAAGCCTTTTCTTGTGCCGTGACATATTTATATTGCCGAACCTAATTTATCACAATGCATTTATACATTAGATAGATCATCATTTCCTTTTGCCTTCCCCTAATGACTTCGCAATTTTACGAGTCATTTGTGTGCCCTGTTTATGCCATGCCAATTATAGCTTTATGACGGCCTCTTTGATGAGCTGTGCTTATAGACAAGGACATGCTCCCAATATGACCACCGATATCAATATTAGTAGAATTATGCCTACGACTTTCCTCCGATTAGTAATTACAAATGTACATGCTTGTCTTGAATTTGTCTCACCAGCTTCCCATCCTATAAGTATTTCTCTGCTCACATTGTTAACATTTATTAATTCATTAATTCATTCGTTCACTAATTCATTCTTTCGTTCATTTATTCATTCATTCATTTCATTTTATTTTGTTGATAATAACAATCCTTTTAGTGATTTAATACCGTTTTTGTACTCTTGACCAGAAAACGTTCTTGATAAATGCATAGTTTTAAAGTTCAGCACATTTTTATTTGAAAATAAAGTATTCCCATGAAAAAATCGGTGAATAATCCGTTTGAGCGACAAAAGGCTTAAATAATACTTCATCTTTCCTTTCGGATCATTATTACCCAAGAAAAAACTACCTAAATGGCGTTACTTAATGACGTTTTGATGACGTCATAATTGGTTGATTATTGATACGCAAATCAAAAAATAAAGTTTTGAAAAATATTGTGGATAGGGAAGAAATTACAAGCAATTTCTTCATTATCCACGATGTTTTCTCCTCCAAAATACATATTTAAAAAAAATTAACCAACTAAAAGATTGTGTACTGCAACTTCATAACATTGGAACAATATTAAATGATATGGTCTGGTTAATATACAAAAGCAATTAACTTTCTCAGTTTTTAGACTTTGACATTTCATTTACTTTTATCAATCAGAAAGGTGTTTAGTATATAATTTGAAAAGCAAATCAATTTATTTATCATTTCATCATGTTTCCAAGGCTAAATGATGATATATTTTCTATTATACTTTATACAATTTCAAGTACACGCACAAAACAAAACAAAGGGTATTCTATTATCAGCCGTATTTACAGGTTCAGCGGTCCGGTAGAATCAACATCTGTTTGAGTTCCTATTTATGTTATGGAGGTCTGGACAGAAGTATCTATACTCCACCTGCGATCGATCATCCTCCATTTATCATCTTCAAGTGGTCTATCAGATAAACAAATCGCCGTCAGATACACTAAATAACGTTCACAGATATATCGGCTACATTGAGAGAGTTTAAAACCCTAGCTTGTTGACTGCTATTGGTTTTTTTTTTTTTTTTTTTTTTTTTTTTGTTAATCATCATTATTTAACCCATGCCATGCTTTTCAGTTTTGGCAGGAGGTGTAGACAAAGATCAAACTGTACATATGTGCAAACTGATCTTAGTCTGCACCATCTGTGTGCCGGTTTTTATCCGGAGTTGTTCATTAGAAATATTTTCAAAAATAGATATCAACCTGTATTTAGTACTTCCAGTGCTTTCAGCCCGTTGATATTAATGCAATTTCTGAAGATAATTTTATTCAACATGACTATAGAGTTAGGAACTAAAAAGACTAATTTTGTTCAATGAGGTATATAATGAAAACCTTATCAAACTGTATAGATAGCCGTGAATAAAACTTAAATATCGTCGTTTGGCGTGCTAAATGTCGTTATTACAGCTTGAATAAAGGTGTTGTTACGCCATTTTGCATAGCCAACGACGATAATTTTATGTTACACACGGGCTCAACTAGTACTAAAATCGCCCCAATGAGAAGATTCGAATGAGTTCGAAAAACAGAGGACTGAACTAGAATTCTTCATTAATTCATGTATTCAAGCTAATCGATTCAAAATAATCAAGTCACAAAAATGAGTAAATAAGCGACCACTCTTATGTGGTCGTTTAATACAAGGCATACATACATTGAATTGTCAACCCTGCCTTTCATACTGTTCTGTGCTCAGGATCACTAAACGCTTGCTATCGCCTACAGGGTCGCCACCCTTTGCACCGTGATGATGTGCCTTTGTGACAAACGGCTTCCCACTCGTTCCCTGTGACAAATTCCAAACATTCAAATGTTACAATATAGAGGAAAGCGTTGCTTTAGATTAGAAACTTTTTTGTTTAACCCATTCCCATTCAATGACGCTTTTAGACGCCCCCAAGAAAAAAAGCTTTGGAAAACATAGTGCAAAATATTGAAATCGCTTGTTACAAGCAATTTCTTCATTATCAACAATGTTTTCTACCACAAATTTAAAAAAAATCAAAAGCTTTAGATTGTTGTCTGCAACCCCTTTCAAATTGGATCGGTGTAAAATTTCGCTGTCTGGTAATGAGCTAATACGTGAAACAGCCCTACGTTCGGGTTAACTAGCAAAACGCTCACCAGCGCTTAAAACAGTACTCAAGTTTGTACGTTTTTTCAAAAGCGGGCTGCAACAATAAAGCTCTGATTTTCTTATCCTTAACATACCCCAGCCACCTTTACAAAGACCATAACGTCGTAGGGCGTGCAGAATTCCGTAACTACAGCTTGAGTAAAACTGTAGTTACGACATTTTGCACGCTCAACGACGATAAAGTGTTCGATGACACATCAAGCGAGTAACTTTTCCTTATCCCTAACAGCATTGCGCCGGTTTAATTCTAAAACCTCGTTACTACAGCTTGATAAAAGCTGTAGTTACGAGGTTTTAGAATTAAACCGACGATTGGTTGTAAATTAGTGATGTTATCAATAAACAGTCATTCAATCAAAAGGGCAGGTGTTTTGTCTGTAGTGTGTGATAATCATCAGAAGTTCCGAACTAGCCAAACAAACCCGGACAAACCAATTCTCTGGTTGTGTTTACCGGTCGTCTGGCGTGTACCTGTTGATATAATGAGCTCTTTACAGCAGGCACAAAACATGAATCGACGGAACATCGGTCAAGCCCGCTAACCTACTAGAAAGATATGAGATAAAGAGAATGAGTTAGGTTTAAGCCTATAGGGAAACAAGTTCTTCAAACTTAGATTAATCTCTCTCGATTGAGTTCCTGGAGAATGCACCAGTACTCGCGCCGAAAGTGTGGGACAATGACAGAACCAAGATCGATAGCCGCTTCCGGGACTCGGGACCTCTTGATCGGGAAGCCGACGCTCTACCTCTCGACCACGTACACCACAGAATGAGTACCATTTCCTGGTGACATGTCCGCGCTATTATAATCTTAGGAAAAAATTCACAAAGCCTTACATAATAAATTCGAGACCATTATATCATGTAAAAATTCAAAAGTTCTATTTAACCTTTCAAAATTCATCTGTTATGCTTTCATTTACTACATTATCATATCTTTTGGGAAAAATCTGCTTTATTGTTGGCGACTTCTTACTATCTATCTTAAAGCTCTAGAATATAGGTAACAATGAAGAATAATGTCGAAGTAAATATTTATGATTAAAAGAAATAAACATTGATAATGCCTGTCACAAGCAATTTCTTCATTTTACACAATGTTTTCTCAGTTGTTTTTCTTGAGGGGCGTCAAAAAGCGTCAACATGTGGGAACGGGTTAATAAAAACGTCCGCTTTCAATAGTGTATAATGTAATAAATTTTGTATTCTATTATATTCTCATGTATCTTGGTATAACGTAATCATTACCATCAAGCAATTTCTTCCATCCGACATTTCCATTCGCACTTAGAGTTACTCTCAGTCTGGGGTTTCCTCAAAAATGGACGATCATTTTCTAAAACATGTCCCCGATTTAGGAGACACCTTATCTTATATAACTTCCATATTTCTCCCATCATGTGTGTTGTTTCATGTTCTATATTTATGTTAAGGGTATAACTATTTAATGCCGAATAAAAGTATCATGTATGTATGTGAGCTCTTAAACGATGTTAGCTTACACAATTTATGATCAGGAACTTAAACGTAGGCATCGATGTTTTTTTGGTTTTTTTTGATGTCACATATTTTGATTATTCTTATTCCCTCTCGTATACTATTTTAATACAATATGAAAAGTAGTTTTGCTGAAACCAGAGGTCGTTTATCTGAATAAACATGGGTATTTCCCTAATAGCCTACGTAGGCTGTTAATCTATTTTTAGATTTGGCCGAGGCAGTTCCGAATAATATTGGGTCATTCACGCGGTACGTTTAAACGTTGGAATCATCAAACAACGTCATCAATACGTCATCAACACGTCATCAGGAGTTGTGTTCGCTAGTCGGTCATAAATTCTCTAAAGATCAGTCCAAAACTGTCATAGGCCTTTATACGCATATTGACACTTACTATAGTTTTGCGCCAAACATTTAATGTGACATAATTTTGGTCATTGATTGTTTCGCTAGTCAATTTGTTAGCTTCCATTGACTTTGGGTCATATGCAAAGAAAGTCATGCGTTGTCGACAAGCGAATTCCGTGAATTCGAAAAATAACCTAGAATTCCGCTGAACCTTTCCAATATTACCGAAAAGGGTCACTTTAAGTCTATCATATTACCGCGAAGACAACTTCTGACGCAAGTTTAAGTTTTAAGCGTCCGTTTTAGCGTATTCTTCAGCGATTGACAATTTTTGCTTACTCAGGTTTCAGAGACATTAATACCTCCCTTTAAAGCGGCTCCCGGACAACTAATATATCTTTCGATTTCACCGAACATTTTCTTTTTTGTAGTTTCCATGACTTGTCAGTTGCGCCTTTCGCTTCTGCTCGCAATTCAGTCGTCATCAACATCAGCCAAAGACTAACGACCTCACTCGATAAATTCGGATGTTTCGAAGTAGGGCGCAAGGAACATACTACATGTACATTGAATTGAGATAGAATACCCGTAAATCGCATTTCGGAACAGCGGAAATTTTAGGTATTAATCGTACCTTTTGATAATAAAATGAAGTAATAAAAACGTAATTATAATAATCATAGCGGAATTGAAGAATCACGACGTCGTGCCGATGGCAAAAAAGCGCATTACTGGAATTCATCTTAAATTTATCAGAAATTGAGTCGACACAACATGAAGAAAGAATAAGAACATTTATTGTGAAAATTACATGTTTTTTTTTTAGTAACTGTTGAAAAAAGCATATTTTCCTTTATAAAATTTTCATGAGAATCTGTTTAAGAGAAAAAAATATCTCATCGTTTTTGACGACTTAAACGCCGTAACTACAGCTTGAATCGCAAAACCAACAAGACTGCTCGACTTTAAAGTTCAACATTTACGTCACAAGGAACTATTTGATTGGTTAATCGATTTTTTTATTGAAAGCGGTAATCAATCAATTGTATTTGGAATGGCAGGAGAACAGAAAAAAGGTAGATACATGAACTTAAAAAAGCGTCCTTTGGCGATCATAATATCCTAACTACTGCTTGAATAAATTCAAATGTGAAAAATGAAGAATTGGCTTGTTACAAGCAATTTCTTTACTATCCATAGTGCTTCATAACCAAAAAGAATTCTTAAAATCATAGAAACTTCTAACTTTTCGTCTGCAATAATTTTGATGATAAAATGAAGTAGTAAAAACGTAATTATAATAATCATAGCGGAATTGAAGTCTAAAATTTTGACAAGCAGTAATTGGTTTAACCCTTTCCTGCACAATCCCTTGTTTTTACGTCCCATTGATTTTATACTTGATAGTTATCGTGGAAAAAGAAGAAATTGCTTGTAACAAGCAATTTCTTCTTTTCCCGCAATGTTTTCCAGACCTGTAAGGTTGGCTAATTTCTAAATTTCATCCACTTTTGATTGTCGTCTGCAGCTTCTTTCAAATATGACAAGTCCAAACTTTTGAAAATCAGTAAAGGGTTAACCCATTCCCACACAACAAAATTTTAGACTGGCCCAAATTGAAAGAAGCTGCAGATGACATTTTCAAGCTGATTGAATTGTAATGTTTTTCATGTTTTAGGGTAGAAAACATTGTAGAAAATGAAGAAATTGCTTGTAACAAGCAATTTCTTCATTTTCAACCATGTTTTCCAAGCTATTTTTCCTTAGGGTGTTTAAAAGCGTCACTGAGTGGCCTAAGGGTGTTTAAAAGCGTCACTGAGTGGAAATGGGTTAAGCATTTTGCCATTGTTTCCTTTGTGAGAAATAATTCAGATACCAATAATGTTAACAAGAGAGGAACTTTTCAGAATCCGGTATTTTAAAACGCTATGATTAAGACAAGCGTCAAGGCTACGCTAATTCTTGTTTCCAAATATGGATGTCAAACCCAAATATTTCGCAACACTTAATTAATCTCTGGGACTGTTTTGAGCTTTGTTTTTCCAGTGTATTTGACATGAATTGCTAGGAGAAAAATCTTTTCGTAACTTTATTAGCGTCTAAAAGCGTTTTTCTGCAAGCTAGATTAGTTTCTCTTTCCGGGAAGAAAAACGTCTTGTAACCAGAGAAGTTTGGTAAAAGAAATAACTTGAGTTATGTTATGAGACATTAAAAGAAAATATTTTCACTGAAGCTATGAAATATAATTAGATACTAAATGATTTTATTTTTTAGTTTCGTCTATCGAAAACGAGCGTTCTGATTGGTCGAAAAAATTCATAAAAAGCACGTAGCCATTTTGTATGCTTGCACACAAAATAGTTCCCCCAAAAATTTTCAGAGTTCGTAGAATATTTTGTATTTTTTCGCTTAATGTCATTTAATTAAAAGAGATGAAGGACATATTTTTTTTTTTTATTTTCATAGACGTACAAAACAAACAAACAAAAAAAACCCCAAAAAAACAAAAAAAACCAAACTAATCACACTGTATAAATACAATTGAATTAGCGTATTCAAACAGTATGATTATTTTTTTTCGGTTCATACCTCCATGAAAACAAAAAATTATTCTCTTCATCTCTTGAATAAATTGATTTGATCGTCCAAAACCCCAATGATATACAGAAGGTGGTTAATTATAAATACTGCTCAGGGATCGATGAAGGCACACGCTATTTATAGAATATGTGTGATCCGTTATCAAGGAAAGCCTGCCTCAATGACGTTACTTTGTGTCGTTGGCAAATCCCTGTGTTTTGATGACGTCACAATAAGGTGATCAGTGGTACAAAGTAAGTTGTAAGATGTTACCAAAACAGTGTACTGACCATTTTGATAATATCACCTTTTTTCAATCAAATGATCACCCACAGAGATATCTCTATAATACCTCAAAATGCATTAAAGAAAACGATATTTTGATGAATAACATGCGGGTTACTTTAAAGATTCTCTTTCTGTTGTAAGGAATGGGTATCTTTGGTGGAAGAGTAGAAGACTACTGTATGGCGGTTATCCTTTAGATCATTTGGCTGAAAGGATAAATAATAATAGCTTTTCAAGTAATTCTATATATTGCATGTATAAAGGTTTTCCCATTGAGAACCATTATCAATGTACTTGATATTGGTCTTTTGTCTATTTGCAAGGTCAATAGTGTTCAATTTAGACTGGTCAAAAGTGAAAGAAATTGCAGGCGACAATTTTCAGTTTGTGAAATCATAAACATTTTTATTCGTTCTGATTGAAAAAAAAAGAGAATTGAAGAAATTGTATTTCTTCATTTTCTACAATGTTTTCTACCAAGAACGTTAAACAATTTCTAAAATTCAATGAACTTGAAATTATCGGCTGCAACTCCTTTCAAATTGGACCAGTCTAATATTTTGCCGTCTGGAAATGGGTGAAAATAGTTAACTTCTATAAAGATTCGGTGAAAACCAGTTAAAAATATATATAGAATCAGAAATTAGAGTGTGTCCACACTGTGCCAAAAGTGTGTGATAACTAAGGACTGTCTCCGGAAAATGAAGCTCTTCTTTCGATTAGATATACCCAATCGTTGACGAGACACCGTAAAATTCCATCAGCCTCTATGCCCTTCTCTCATTTCAAGTGTCAATAGAGATCTCATAGCTTACAATTCACGCTAACTTGTTGACATTTTTTAAACAAAATCAAGATCAGATATACGAGGGATGACTGGAAAGTCCGTGACCTTAGACAGGAAGAAGCAGTTTAACCTAAATATTTCAAATTATATTTCGACGTTGTGACCTTGAAACTTTACTGAAGCATTCGGATACCTTTCCTGTAGAATATAAAATGAAAAAACACTTTGTTTAACGTCATCATCAGTGCAAAAATTTGCGGCCGCTGAGTTATTTGTTAAATACTTGTGTATCGACTTACCGCCGATTAATTCTCCGACCTGCCATTATCATATCATTAATTTAAATGATCATGTCCTTTTAGGTGACAGTTGGTGAACTGCCAGAATGAGCGTCTTCTTCATGACTCTCTCTAACTAAAAATTAGCGGCCAATTTCTTCACCAGGCTAAAAAAAAAGCTTGTTCCCCTAATATTGCTACCATGTCCTCGTGAATGGCTATAAACCTTTGAAGCCAAGACATTGAATATCAAATCTGTCAAAACATCCTACTGCCACTGCAAAGTGATAATAATACTTTTCTACAAAGACCCCAGTTGGTTAGTTTATAAGAGGCCTATTCACCCTACCCTACCCTATGCATTGGCCTTTCGCATACCAAATGTTGTTTAGTAACACCCACTGTCAAAACACCAATTTTATAAAATATTTGCATATAGATTATGTCTCCATTTCGATAAATATCAGAGGTAGCATTTTATCGATTATTCTATCAGATGTGTAAACTGTAACAATGTTGTCATCTCCTGATACTCGGCGAGTGTTGACAGTCTCTTGTCATTGAGAATCCTAAATTAACGCACAAACCCTTCTTTGAGAAGACAGTGATTCATTTCTAATATTTTTTACGGCATGCTTTTGGTAAAAAAAAGGGTGAGATAATTAGATTTGGAAAATCTCACGGGATTATCGATATAAGACATTTTGAACTTTGATCTGTACATTAATAAGATTAACTTAGCTTGGCTCCTCATGTTCTATCACCATAAGTTTGTCTAATGCAATATGCAAATAAAGGTGTATGTTTAATACAGTCCTGCGTATTTAACAATGCATTAATCTATTAGCTAAGATCACGTGCAAGAGAACGAGGATTTTACATAGTCTACGGCGCCTGAGTGAAATAACCCCGTAATTTTTTTGGTTCTTTTTGTTACATGGATGAAGCAGGTTGTAAGAACATCGTACCCAGTTCAAAGCGATCCGTGAAACGGATTGCAGTTGGGGGAAACTGGTAAGTTTGGAATATTACCAGTAATTCCTGAATATCATTCCTAGTACGTTCGTTGAGCGTCCCTATTACTTCATTCTCGTCGTTATCCTGTCCACAGACTGTTCATATCAAGATCAAATATGCGTCTGGTCAAAACTTCCAAAGAGCACAAGCTCGGTCACGGTTAGTTTACATTCGTTCTGACTAGTTCTACTCTGGCCTTCTGACAGTTAAACTTAGGCCCGGTTTTTTAATTCTATACTCCCTTAACCCTTTCCTATTCATTCCCTGATTTTACGTCCCTGTGATTTTATAATTCAGAAAACATTGTAGAAACGGAAGAAATTGCTTGTTACAAGCAATTTCTTCTGTTTCCACAATATTTTCCACACTAATGAATGGTTATTTTGTAAATAAACGCACTTTAAATATTCGTCAGCAAAACCTTTGAATTCGTATAGGTCTAAAATTTTGTAAAACAGGAAAGGTTTAACCCAAGGTTGCTTTTTTGATGTCCTGAAGTATTATCATAGATAACTTTGAGGGGGAAAGGAAAACTTGCTTACAACAAGCAGTTTCTCCTTTTCTCACAAAGTTTTCTACCCTGTTTGGCACTTATTTTTCAATTTAAGTGCCATTTCAAAAGTCGTCTGCAATTTCTTTCAATTTGGACCAGTCTAGAATTTTGTCGTCTGATACATGCAATTCTATCAGGTCTTGTCAATGTAAATGTAAAGTGAATCCATTAATACTCGAAAGTCATCTAAATACATATATGCAAATTAATGCGAGTGTTTCTAAATGTTAACAAACCTCTAATTATAAGGTAACTGGGGTAAATTATTTCGGTAAATGGATCACAAATGTGACCCATAGGACGAAAAAGTGGCCTTCTTAAAAGTGCAAAAAAAAACATCGACATTGACTGTGCTGTCTGCTCAGGTTGACCGGGGTCGAAACTTTGAATATTTTTTAAAATCTAGAATATAATATGAAAATATTACCCCATTCCAAAAACAATGACATTTTATAACAACCATAAGAAAAAATGTTTGTGAAAATATTATGAACAATGAAGAGATTCCTTATTACAAGCGATTTTTTTAATCATTCACAGCGTTTTAAACCCAAAAAGACAAAAAATCGAATCATCATCTTAAAATTGCCTTCTGCAACTTCTTTGAATTCAGACGAGTTTAAAATTTTGTCGTATTTTAATGGGTTAAAATCGACCAAGTATGAGATATCAGAAATATATCGTCGTTGTCGTTCTAAAAACCTCGTAACTACAGCTTGTTTCAAGCTGTAGTTACGAGGTTATAGAACGACAACGACGATATGTAACCTACGGCCCGAGTATGATATCGAAATGAATTCACATGAAAAACCCATTATTAGACACAAGCATGACTTTAACACTAAACGTTTGTTTGTACAAAACTGTTGATGAGGACCTCATTTTATCATCACCCTTGTGTATGGAGTAAAAAAAAAAAAAAAAAATAGTATTGCGAATGAAAGATAAATGTCAACCCATTACCGTACGACACAATTCTAGACTAGTTTTGAATTGAAAGGTTTTGAAGACGACATATCCCATTGCATATAAGGTTTAACGCCATTTTCAACAGTGTTACAGACATATCGGGTCGGCTGGAGCACCCACCCACGAATTCCTGGTATATCAGTCGAACCACTACAACTTTTCGGAGCCTCCAGCTGCTCATCTCACTTAGGTTTATGATTATCTACCCATTGGTGTGAGACAAATGTAATTATGATAATTATAATCACAGAACTGGAAGTACTGTATGCTAGAAAAAGGCTGTGTAATTATTATGATAAATAAACGAGATTAAAACAACCGAGGAGTTAAGAGCAAGCGTTTGAAGGAGTTATCTACAAGTTGAATACAGTTCATTTATGTGGCGAAACAAAGAAGTGCGCACAGTGAAGCTTCTGATCAGACTAAGTCGTTACTCGGTAAGGTAAATCTTTGGCCCTAGAGTAAAAGCAAACAAAAAACAAAAATGATATTAAGGTCCCCTTTCCCGTGTTTTCTCACCTTCAAAAGGTTTCATTTTTATGCCCAGGCAAATATTCTGACCAAGTTTCATAATAAAATTAGTTTAATTTGTGGCCAATATGGTATACAAAGTAATAGGATTCATGCCAATTTTCCCTAGTTTCCTCATGGAATATTCCGGTTATTGATAGGGTTTATCGTTATGGCCTTATAAACATACTGACCAAGTTTTATCACGATTGAAAGTTTGAAGCTACTGGAATGTAAAAAGTCACATCCGTTTCTCCTCTTTTCCATTAGAATAGTCTCTTTTTCAATAACATTAATTTTATGCCATGACAAATATTCTGATAATGTCTCATTAGAATTGGGCCGAATGTGTAGCCTATGGAGGGTATACAAAGGAGTTGTCATTTAGGCCCATTTTAACGTGTGGTTGTCTTTTTTTTCTGATAGAAAATTCGCATTTTCGATATTGTTCATATTTATGACCTGACATTGTTTCGTTAAAAAATCAATATATATAGCTCCTAGATTTCACTGAAAAAAAATGTAATTCAAGTCCATTCTCTCGTATTTTCAAATGGAATTTTCTCTCTTTCAACAGGCTTCATCTTTATTACCTGATAGACATTGTGACCCAGTCTTTTTCAAAAAGTCCCCATTTCCCGTGTTTTTTTTTAATGTACTAAATTTCAATGGGGTACTTAGGGTTCATCTTATTGATCTGCAAAATATTCTAATCAAGTTTCATCCAGATTGAGCCAAAATTGTCGCCCCTATAATGTTAATACTAAATAGTAAAAGTTGATGAAGCTTGGCAACGCACGACAGATATTCAACGATCACAAATCTTACTGTGAGCATGATATGCTCAGTTGAGCTAAAATGCATCGGAGATTAAGCCTCAGGTAGAGTTTTCAATATTCAATAAATACACAAGAACTATGGTGTAGGCATTCAATGAATTTTGTGATTAAGCGTCTGGTATCAGTTTGCACTCGTGGAACTCTGAAACAACCTTAAACTTTTGTCTGTTAACTGAAGCTGACGCTTTGCTAGCTATTTATATTAATAATAAGTTTCATAAGGGTAGAACTTTTTTATTTTCATTTTTCTCATGTTTTCATTAATGTAATTCCTTGAGAGTGTAAGAAGTCTGGTCTGGTTTAAGCCTATTATGGTGCGTGGCTCTGTTTTATCGTGGTTATTTCAATTTTAAATGTTTGCGCTATCCTGCAGAGTCTCTTAAAATCTTCATGAATTTGATGGCTCTAAATTTTTAATTACCTGAATTTGACTTAACCCATTCCAGACGACAAAATCTTAGACTGGTCCAAATTGAAAGAACAGAGTTACAGACGACAATTTAAAGTTCATGAAATTTTATTGTTTTAAACTTCCAGGGTAGAAATCACTATATAAAATATTGTTCTAATTGTTTCTCTTGACTTTGAGGGACGCCAAAAGCGCCATTGTATGGTAGTGGGTTAAATTCCCATTTTCAAAAATAAAAACAATGTTAGGATCTACAAACTTCACACTTTTACGTCTCAAAGATATCATTTAGTCAAAAGTAACAAAAAAGTTTATCTTTGTTAAAAGATAAAATAAATAATTAAATAAAACACGAAAAATTAAGTGGTCTACACCAGAATGATAAATGGACATTAAGTGCTCGTGCACAACACTGAAATTAAAAGATTAACACTTGTCTTGTTGAACACGCTGAACATTCCTGGTTTCTTAGATGGTAAAACAAAGATCAGCCTGCACATATGTGCAGTCTGATCTTTGTGTTTACCACCTATTTGTCCACTTGAAATCAAGAATTCTGTACAAAAATAAAAAAAAAGATCTTTGAATCTAATGCAGTTCTTTGATACAGATTTTATTCAGCATGACTTGGGTTAAAAAAAATCAAAGTGCCGTACGCACTGTAATTGGTCGTCACTGAGAAATTGGACATATCGTTGCATTCCGACTTTAGAATTAGGGCAAAACATCTTTAATTTCTATTACTTTCACAACACGTAGGTTCTATCCTAGTGTATGGTATTTCCGTGAATGTTATTTAGAACTAATATTATTTTACACGAACGTAAGACCTTGATGCAACATGGGTACCGACAAAAAAGCTACTTTTTGTGAAACTAAATTTTAAAAAATTCTCGATTGTTAAATAGTCATGGTTAGATCATCCCTTCAAGCTTTTTTTATAAAGCCAAAACAGAAAAAATATGGAAATATGATAACTTAAGTTTAAGAGCAAATTCTGACAGAAGGTTCATGAAATTTCAAAACCCTCTCTTTTTCTGGGCAGAAATAAACAAGTTACCAAACAGCGCTGATTATAAACAAAGGAAAAAACAATTGATACTATTCTTTTGGCGAATTCTTTAGACAGCTTGAAAGCATAATAATCAAATTTGCTATCCAGAAGAACTTTCAGTACTTTGATTAACTTATGGCTGGAAAATAATTGAGTGGCAGTATCATCTTTCTTTACACCTCGATATGATTGAAAGAAAGGGTTGGTTAGACGCGTTCATCACTAGCGGAAAATCCTTGAAGCATTCATCTTTAAAGCGTGTGACCGTCCAGTTTTCCTTTACTCCTTTTGGTAATTCTTAGCTTGTAAAATGAAATGATTTTTTTCTGTTTTCCCGTCAGAATATACGTCCAGTTGGGCTAAAGGCAGTTTTGGTAAATTGCAGCGACACAATCTCGAGTTTATGGTTATATAAATTGGTCTACGACCAATTAACTTGAGGCGCTTGAGCGCTGATTCGCTCCACCAGCCTTAATTACCTTATTATTCCTGAGAAATTTGGTTGAGAACCATCCTGCAGTTTGCAAGAATAAGCTTTTCAAAAATTCGCTTTATGCCATATATGGACACAAGCCCCCATGATTTTCATCTGAGCCATATTTTATGCAGGAATCTGACACAGAGACACCAACGGTCGATTTTGTGAAATTTTCTTGAAAAATTATAATCTTTTGGGATCTGAATCATCTGATATGATTGAGGTTTTCACTGTTTGCCATATATGGAAATTATCCAAATCCATTAAAGCAATGTTTACAGCCAATCAATTCTTTTTTAGCAATCAAAACTCCTTGAAGGAATCTGAAAAGGGTCATCCAAGGATCAATCAAGTGAAATTTGGTTGGAATCCATCCATTGGTTTCCGAGAAAAGGATTTCTAAAGCTTTCACCATATATGGAAATTAGCCCCGACAATTTAAACCATATTTTTCATCTTAACTCTTTGAAGAAATCTGATAAATGATCACCAAATGAGCATTTCTGTAAAATTGCTTGAAATCCGTCGATGGTTTCTAAGAAGAAGATTTTCAAAGATTTCACCATATATGGAAATTAGCCACGCCAATTAAAGCCATGTTTTCATCCAAGGGTCACCCAATGAGCATTCCTGTAAAAATTTGGTTGAAATCCATTAGTTTCTGACATGAAATTTCTGAAAGGTTTCACCGTATATAGAAATAAGACACGCCCATTAAAGCCATGTTGTTCATCCGATCTTAATTCTTTGAAGGAAACTGATAATGGGACACCCAATGAATATTCCTTAAAAAATTGGTTGAAATCAATCCATTGGTTTCTTAGAAGAAGATTTTAAAAGGTTTACCATATAAGGAAATAAGCCACGCCCATTAAAACCATATTTTTCATCCGATTAAAATTCTTTGAAGGAATCTGATAAGGGGTCACCTTATGAGCATTCTTTATAATTTGTTTGAAAGCATCCATTGGTCTCTGAGAAGAAGATTTTTAAAGGTTCTACCATATATGGAAATAAGCCACGCCCTTTAAAGCCATGTTTTTCATTCGATCAAAATTCTTTGAAGGAATCTGATTAAGGATCACCTAAGGATCATTTCTGTGAAGTTTGGTTGAATTCTGTTCAGTACTTTCTCAGGAGAAGAGTTTTTAAGTTAAAGTTTACAGACGGACGCACGGATGGACGCACGACGGACACAACGCCATGACAGCAGCTCGCTGGTTTTCAGCCAGTTGAGCTTAAAAATGAATTCAAATCAGTAAATGACAAGCCGATCAATTTCAGACCACTTCTAAGACAGTATTTATTATCTATTGTATAAGTTTTACTTGGACAGTTAGCTGAATATACAAAGTTTTAGCGTTTATTGATATTAATCAATCTACAGATAATTTCGCTTTTTCACGACCCCAAGAATATCTACTAAGAAAAGAACATTGTGGACAATGAAGAAAATGATTATTGAAGCAATTTCTTCATTTTCCATGATGTTTTCTACCATTGAGCCAAAGCCTTCTAAAATTCCACCAACTTGAAATTATCATCTGCGATATCTTCCAATATCGACCAGTTTATCTACGAATTTGGACCAGTCTAAAAACCTTGTGTAATGGGAATTGATAAGAAGAGAAGGGGCGCGTGCATCACCACTGCGGCCAATAATAACATCGGTATATCTAACAGGTTTGTGGTGATTGATACAGAATATTGGTGGAATCGGACACATGCCGGTAATACGGCAGTATAGACAGTGTGGTATCTCTGTACTGTATCGTGTATTGTACTGGAATTGTGTATTAAAGGGGACAGCAAGCCTCACTGTACAGGTAATCGCACTAATTAAGTGTCAATAAGGAAACACCTGCTATTTATTAGTAATTGATACGAGATAATTTCTTATGATATTGGGCATGGATAAATTAATACGAGTATGAGGTAAATGTCTTTTACTATATCCCATATAATCACAATATAAATGATTACGTTTATTTTTTAGATTAAAACATGTAATAACAGAACATGAAGTCTAAAATGTCCTAATAAAAAGTGATTAATAAAAATATCATTATAGTAGAAAATAATAAAATCGGTCGATAATATTCTGCCGAAACCAACCTACTTTCAGAACGAACTCAATTTTTTTTTTTATTATTTTTCTTTCAAATATTTCTCTTGTATATCAGAGTTACGCTTATCGCATTATAAAGGTATAGGACAAACAAACAAACAAACAAAAATAAATGAATAAAAATGATTTGATTCTGCTTCTACTTAAAGTGTTCCTGACGACTTTGCTTTGCAGGACCTACCTAAGTTTTGTTGCTAGAAATAGTTTCATGTGAATACCAGCATAGGAAGATCCGAATAATTCTTATAAAATTAATAGAAACAATAATGTAGTTAATGATGATGATAATAATGATAATAAATACACATAAAAACAAAATGAGAGCATGTCTTACTGCTAACTAATTGCTAAGATCGTTTTATATTAAAGGTGGACTCTTGACTTTTGAATCATTGTATAAATTTGAACTAACCGATCAAACAATTCATCAAAATTTGGTATGGACAAGCAAATGTACATTAAGCATGCACATGTACCTAGTTTCTAGATTGATTTGCATTTATTTCACAAAGTGTGGCAATATTACTCAGTTGTATGAGAACTTAATCTCATATTAAGACAAGCTGATCTTGGTCGAGTCTAAAACAGAAGAGTTCGCCAGCTTCCTTAGTAGCTGAATTACCTTTACAATGTAAGATAGAGATCAGATCAATTTTATACCATAAATACCATTTTATTTTACTTTTAATCCCATTCTTTTAATAATCGCACAATTTCATGCGTGGCGATATACTGACGTCATCTAAATAGTGTTTCCACAGATAAGGAAATAATTTATATGTGACATACAACGCGCAAGAGAAATAAATTTTTCAATATTTTTCATATTGTATGGGAGATATTACGCTTGTGTAATAACTAGGTAAACGAGCTCAAGTCTATATGATGACGCTTTTGTTTTTATGAAAATTACGTCACGAGGTACATAGTGACATCATTTTTTCAATCAGCATTTTATCATTTAAAGAATATTATTGATCGAAAAATAGTAATAACTCATTGATAGCTTATGAAAACATTGTGAGAAAAGAAGAAATTGCCTTTAACAAGGAATTTCCTCTTTTCGCACGATGCTTTCACCTCATATAGTCCTAGTTTTTCGTTTTAAATCACTTTTGATTTGTCGTCTGCAACATCTTTCAAATAGGCCCACTCTAAAATATTGTCGTTTTCGCAAGAGTTAAATAAGATTTCTCTTACTTAAACTACCCTTTAGATAGATTTTATTTGTTTGAATGGGGTTTTAGGCAGCTTTCAACAATCTTTCAGTTATATCGCGGCGGCTTGAGCACCTAACAATTGAATCCTGGTATTTCTCACACCAGTACTACCATTACATCCCCTACTAGCCTCCAGCTGCTATCCCACATAGGTCTACGATTATCGACCAATTGGTGAGAGACAAATAGTAGGAAAGGATGAGTACCGCCGTCGGGGATCGAACCCGGGACCTCTAGATTGACAGTCCGACGCGCTATCAACTGCGCTATGACGGCTGCCCTTTAGATAGAAACCTGATGTCAGACATATGTTTGCAAAGGCCAAATCTCCGATTTTATCAACTCCCAATAAGAATTATAAAGTTGATAACCGATTTGTACGGGTTCTCTTATGTTTTCAAAGCCCTTCCTCGTGTTCAACAAAACAAAAGACTCTCTTACGTTTGAAAAATGGTACCCCGCTTCGCAAATGTGCTTTTGGAAAGTTTATATCAAGGGGAAACTCTTTCGGTACTCATGAGAGAGAAGCCTTGTTAAACCCATTACGGCATGACAAAATTTAAACTTGTCGAAATTGAAAGAGGAAGCTGACGAAAATTTTAGGTTGATGAAATCAAAATACTTCGTCTTTAAGGGTAGAAAACAAAGAGGACATTAATGAAATTGCTTGCTATGTCGACATTGTTTTCTAAAGACTTTTTCTTTGGGGGCGTAAAAGGAGGGATTGTGATAGAAAGGATTTTAACCCATTCTCAAACATTGACTCTTTTTGACAACCTTCAAGAAAAAACTACATGGAAAACATTATAAAACGAAGAAATTGCTTGCAACAAACATTTCTTTCATTTCCATCGTGTTTTCTACACAGAAAGTTAAAAAACAATCTAAAATTTCATAAACTTTAAAAGTCACCAGCACTTTCTTTCAATTTGGCCCAGTCTAAAATTTTGACACCTGGTAATGAGTTAAAAATTAAAAGACATTGATATATAGAGACCTTGATATGAGGGGGTAATGTCATTCATAAATTGTTATTTCTCATGAAACACTGTGTTGTTGGTACTCATTAGACTCGCCTGGTCTAGACTAATGAATACCTACAATATAGGTATAATATTAATTTGCATAGTGTTCTAAAAATAGATTTGTTTCTTAACTCAGACCAATCAGATACTTCCAAATTCTGGTCAGCCCAGGAAGTTTCGGATTGTTTTTGACGATGTTAATGATGTTGTGGAATGTTTTTAACGATTTAAATGATTGTTTTGATTAATATAAATGGAACAGTGAACAAGCTTTTTTGGATGAAATTTATCTAGAAGAGTGTCTATTTCATGGTGTTCTTACATGTAAGAATTAACACTTTGTTTAATTTCTATTGTAGTCTTAGAAATACAAATGCAGGAATGTTTAATTTGAGGAACACGTTTTTGATTGCAAACAATTGCTTCGAGTGTAAATGAAATATTGTTGTATGAATAAAGTGTCGAATTCGAAACTAAATATATATCAAAATAATACGGACAATATTCCATTTGTAAATTGCATATTGTCTGCAGATTTCACTTGCACGGCTCTTTTGGCGACAGAAAAGTGTCTATATTACATATCAAATACAGCAAAACACCGTCTTCGTATATTTGTTCTCTATTCTTTTCAAGTTACATTTTGTCGCTGTTTACTGTTTTTTTTCTACTTCACCTTTATCTGATAGAGCAAGATTTCTTCATGAAAATTGTAAATTATCGCAAACAGAATCGGTTAATTTAATTGTAAAAATAAGAAACAAAAAATCAAATTTAGAGCGTGGTTAATTGTAATTTATTGTTCCTATGAGTAAAAGATTAAATTCACCTTTCGGAATGACTTTAATCGCACTCATTGATAGATTCGATTTTTTTATGGACTCCGGTAACCTCCACCAGTGTTACCCAATTCGAAAAATCCAGTAGGATGTTACTAAGTTAGAAATGAAGTAGTGCCCAGTTAGGTTATTATTTTTCTAATCTTGTCTCCTCAAAACAAATGTACATTTTGAAATTGACGTAATACGAGGATTCATGCAGTATAACTCGTAAAACGAATGAAGGCTGTTCGAAAATACGAAATCACCTACCAAAACCCCGCTTAGCGTAGATGCGGTCACGGTTTTAATAACGCGGAGTCTTTCAATTATATAGTGAGTAGTTTGCCTGACTCGGCATACCAGCTGTATACCACGGGCGTAATAAGCTATATAGTTACATATGTTCAAAGATGTTAATTGTTATTTTGACTTATCCTTTCCAACGATTACCGAACGACAATTTCGGACTATTTACAGACGACAGTTCAGATCACTTTGAAATTGAAAACTAAGGAACAGATGGATAGAAAACATCGTGAAACATGCAATTTATCCTTCCCTCACATTTTTTTCTTTATTACGATTCTTCAGGAGCGTAAAAAGCGTGATTGTGTGGGAATGGGTTAAGCTTCTACTTGATCGCAGAAGGTTAAATAGTATACAGAATCTCTCATTAGTTTCTTATTGGTAATAATTCTCAATGAATATTTCTAATGAAATATCGTCCAAGTTTATTAAATGACATCTTAATTATTTGTGGATTGTCATCGGAAAAATATAATCTCGGAAGAGTGAAAAGTATTGATCTTGAAACTAGTTAGACTGCGATCAAGAAAATTTGATTTGATGTCACTTTCAGTAGTATTTCAGTAAAACCGCGGTTGGTAGGTGCACCCAAGCATTTCTTCCAGTCAATTTTCACACCGGTAACATGTCAAACTGCAACGGAAAATTTGGGCCATTACACGTGTAGCTGCTCAGCCGACCTAGCATGCAAATTACTTATCATATTTCCATCGGTGAAAGACAAATGACAAATGGCATTTTTTCGGAGTTGTTATCGTGCTCAGGACTCTAGAATAGAAAACACCCTGTATTACCTATTAAACAAAACAGGCCAGATTGTTACAACCACTGTCTTCTTTTTCCAAAATGTTTCTTACGTATAGAATCATAGCGACGTAAAATCCCGAGTTTGTACAGGAAAGGTTAATTAGATGTTTTTCTTTATAGAAATGCCATTTACTACACCAAAATGGGCATATCACTCTACTATACCAACAGGGACGTCCATCATCAGTACTTTCAATTTAGACCAGTCTAAAATTTTGTCGTTTCGGAAAGGGTTAATACGAAAAATCTTTTCCATTACATTCTTAGGAAACCGATATCCAGATTATTTGAAAAGATTTAATTTTGTACAGACCTTTCCGTCATATGAGAAAAAACCGCCAATCATTTACAATATCATTATTCAGCGTAAGTGGGACATTTAAAACAATTTCACATTTTGCGAAAAGTAAAGCCTCAGATCAGCCTGTACATCCGCACGGTCTGATCGGAGTCTTTACTAGGCGGTTTATAGAGAGATACTGACTCGAGTCCTCTGTAGAAGATCAGAGAAAATATTCTAAAACCACTCTGTGGCTCTCCAGGCTGCTCTATGCTTGCGCTTCATGCACATATGAAAGTACTGCAAATGTATACCTATTTAAACCTTTCCTGTTTAATCCCTGATTTTTATTCCCCGTGATTAATAGTTAATAAAACATTGTAGAAAAAAAAAATAACAAGACTTTTAAATGAATTTCGTTGGTAAGATCAGAATAACACTATCAGTGTGGGTGTCCTTGGTTGAGAGGTAAAGCGTCGGCCTCCCGATCAAGAAGTCCCGAGTTCGATTCTCGGGAATGGTTATCGATCTTGTTGTTTTTTTCACTGGCCCACACATTACGTGCGCGTACTGGTGTATTCTCCAGGAAGCAGAATAGAGGGGGATTAATCTAACTTGGAAGAACTTGTTTCCAAAGCGATATAAAATAAAAAGGTTTGAAGATACACTATCAGTCAGGTTGACCCAAATAACCCATAACATGGGTGCGTGACCAAATGTCGTAACTACAGCTTTATCAAAGCTGTAGTTACGACAATCTGCTCGCGCAACGACGTTTGTTTATCTTTGGTCAAATGAACATACACTCCTCATCAAATTCAAAGTTTCTGTCGCCGTCATAGCGCAGTCGGTAGCGCGTCAGACATTTAGTCTTCAATCATGGGATATCATGGGTTCAATCCCCGGCGGCGGCACATATTCTTTTCGACATTTGTCTCTCACTAATGGGTGGATAATCATCAACCTAAGTTAGATAGCAGCTGGAGGCTAGGAAAAGATGTCGTGGTAGTACTGGTGTGACAAATACCAGGAATCCATTGTTAGGTGCTCCAGCCGTCGCGTTATGACTGAAATACAGTTAAAAGCGGCATTAAACTCCGTTCAATCAACCTTGTTCCTAGATTGCACTTTTTACACTGACAGCCAATTTACATGTTGGGGGTTGTTACAAGTGACCTGTGGAGCAGTAAGTTACAAGGATTCCGGTTAAATATTCCGTGTGTTGTAAATCACTGGAAAGCTTTGTTGAATCAAGTGATCATCTCTATTAATGAAATATGGAACATCAAAGGTCACGAGGAAATCGTTTTCTGGAAATGATTCTTTAACCGTTTGTCAGAACGATTCTCGGGATTTTAGCCTTACCAATAACATGGAAAGCCTATAACCAATATTATATAATATACCCCCTCCCCGCCTGTATTTTGATGTCCCTTTTACGATAAATACCCTTTTTAAAATTGACGGATCGCTGGCCTCGCCAAATGACTCCGACAGGTAGTTCTACTTCGGTATTACACGGTGTAAATTTTCTTAATTTATTGCCAGTAATATGTTACAAAAAATATATTGGTTGGCGACCTAAACGTCGTAACTACAGCTTGAATCAGCTTTAGTTACGATGTTTAAGTAGCCAAACTACGAGGATTACATGTATTTCAAATTAATGTCGGTGAATGCCGAAGTTATAAGTTCACTTCCAGTCAAAAGGAATAAAATTGACTTGTCGATCCTTCAATTGACAACCACGATCGGTCAATTGGTGACACAACATGAACAGGGACTTACGAGAACTCCGACAAACAAATATTTGAAAAAGAGATTGGATTCATCCGCGGTGAATTAATTATGTTCTTTTTTCCAAAGATGAATGTATAGTAAGGTAGAATAAACATTGTAGATTCAGAAAAAATGCAATTATCAATGACGATCGACCAGGGTCACCTGTCTAACCTGCACAGTATAACAAGGGTCGATACTTTTTGCGCCTCCCAGAAGATTCCTTTTCGCTTAACGGGTCTCATTTAGTTCAGTTGTACGTGCTTCGATTTGACCAGGCTAAAGTGATCTATTTGTTTGCGGGATGTCATGGGTTCGATCCCCGGTGGCGGCACATATTCTTTCCGACATTAGTCTCTCACAAATGGATGGATAACCGTAAACCTTAGTTGGATAGCAGCTGGAGGCTTGGAAAGAATGTACTGGTAGAACTGGTGTGAGAAATACAAGGAATCCATTGTAAGGTGCCCCAGCCGCCGCGATAAGACTGAAATACTGTTAAAAGTGGCGTTTAACCCCATTCACTCAACCATTTGTTTGCGTTTATCTAAACTTCTCACAACTCTTTAATCTATTCCAACAAAATCGTAGACTGGTCAAAATTAAAAGAAGTTGCAGATTAAAATTGAGAGTTTATGAAATTTTAATCTTTTATTTTTTTTTTTTTTTTTGAGTAGAAAGCATTGAGCAAAATCAAGAAAATGCTTGGTTCAAGTAATATCCTCATATTACACAATGTTTAGCAAATGTTTTTTTCTTGAAGGGTGTCAAAAAATGTCATTGTTTGGCAATGAGTGGAGTCAGCCAACAGGCTATCCCTTTTAATTCCTAGTTTTGCTTCTTCCATCGAATGTTGAATGTTGAAAAAACCTAAATGTTTCCGTTCATAAGAGAGTTTTGAAAAGCGGTCAATAAATTAGTTCTAGGTAACATTTATGTACTGATGGAAAGTTTCAGGAAATAAATGAAGAAATACTGTAAAATACATCTTATACAATTTTACCAACAACTGTTTTAATGTTATATGTGAATGAACACCTTTTTTAGGTCCAGCGATCTTAACTCTTGTCATGCTGAACCCAGAATAACCCTGTTCTAGTAGGAGGTGTAGACAAAGATCAGGCTGCACATACGTGCAGTCTGATCGTTATCTACACCACCTGTTTATCCCTTTCAAGCCAGATTTTTTTAAAGATAACTTTCCAAAGTAATAATGACATATAACTAGTGTTTCCGATGCTTTCAGCTCGTTGATTTAAAATCAAAATCTGAAAAGGATTTGTTTCGGCATTACAAGATTTAGAGGATTCTTCCTGGTACCGGAAGATTTACCTGCCAAATATCGATTCAAATTAACCGTGGGCATCATCTTAACGGTCACCTGAAATTTGTCCTTTGGGGTACCACGAGAAGCGAGAATGCTTTATTTAAGCATTAGATAACACGGCACATTTACAAACAGGAGTTGGAATTTAGCCGATAAGCAAAATCTATCGCAAGACCCGATTAACCACTTGGCGGAAAGACTTCGTACACTTTAGGATTACACTTCGATTTGTCGAAGTCACTTTCAAACAATACTTTAACGACTTGATGGTCCATTCAGTGATTTTCTCGAATTCGTAAAGATATTTTGTTACCGCATTCGAGCACTTTATCATCCGTCATTGTTACAAATTGTCTCCCCGATCTGCCGCAGAGCTTTTCGCCGCGCAAGAAGAAAAAAAAGATGTTTCTCATCCGGTCTTGTGAAATATCTAATACAAGCTTTTGTATCACTACTACACTTTGTATTAGATTAGAGCCGCGATATTTCTCGAGGCCAAAGGTTGTATCAAAACCGTAACATGATATTCCTTTGTACCTCATTTTCTATTTTCAGAAATTTATTACAAGTTAAAAGTTTTGACGCTTAAAGTTTTCGTCTAGGATGTATAAATTTGAATTAAAAGTTTACCTGAACTCTTGAATAAATATATCAAAAGATGGCTAAAAAGGGCAAATATTCATCGTTTCAAAGGCAACAAAATTTCAGACTGGTCCAAATACGGAAAATTGTGAAATAAAAAAGCTGAAACTTACAGTGAATGGAAAAGAGAGATTGACCAATACACAAAAAGGAATTTTAGCTGTTTTCGGACAAAATCGGATTTTTTGCCATAGCCTTATCGTCGTACAAAAACTTTGACATTTTGTGATATCTCTGGCGTTACTGAAGTCATTTATTTGAAACTTGGAATATACGTTCACCATCAAAATGTCAAATACTGTCCTGTAAAAAGATTAAAATCTATATGCGTTTTGAATTGCACCCCTTTTCCCACTATTACTTTTACCCCATCCGACACTAAACTGTTGCGCGTCAGGCACCCGTTGGCGGTGCTCCTGTTTCCTGAGACGTTACATACTTACTTTCCCAATCTATGCACTTTGAAACTGTCTCCCGCAATTCTTTAACTTGTCGACGGAAGTACACTGTTACTAACAAAAGCAACCATCAAAATATATGAACTACTGATTGATAAAACTCTAAAATCCACGTCAAACAGACATTTCATCCCTGATGTAGATGAACCTGAAAGAATTTATCTATAGTCAATGCATAAAGTAATTAAGCTTGGTAAAGGAGGGTGAATAAAACGCTACAAGATAAAAGACCTGTTGTCTGTGGTTGTATTGAATTATGGGGATGATCGTAAAATCCTTGTCGCAAACGTAAATACATTAATTTGATTTTCAATCCTCTAATGAATATTAGTCTGGTTTAGAAATTTCGCATTAACTTCGCCAGATTTTAGCTCTGCTTGTCTGGATTTTAGTGGAATGGGCGCTTAACCCAATGAAGTGAAATCATGACTTTTCATGATTATAGGAAATTGAAAATGGTTAAAAAAAGTACTTGGGCAGACGAGAATGCCGAATGTATCAGAACCCTTCAATCTCGTGTAGAGACTACAGAATTGTGCTTTCTGTCGATTTTGGACAGGTCGAAATTAAGAATGCAGACGACATTTCAATTTTTGCATTTATTGAAAATGTTATGAGGAACAAGCACTTTCTCCTGTTTTCAGTTTTTTTCCCAATCTGACAAAATTTAATGCGTAAAAAACATAGGATTATGTGGTAATGTGTTTATAGTGTAAATTCATGAAATAACTTAAGTTCCTAATTAGCCTATCCTGACATAATTTCGTTTTTAAGCGCCCTTCCTCGAGGAACATTGTAGAAAATGAAGAAACTGTCTATAACATGTTTTCTAGCAGGAGAAAAAAAAATTCATTCAACTTGTAATTGTCATCTGCACCTTCCTCCAATTTGGATCGGTCTAAAAATTGGTCGTTTATTTTAGTCATTGTCGGTTATTTAAGTCGTCTGTGACGAGTTACGCTTGAATTCTATGTACATTTTAATGGTGCCTGTCATTAGGTTATGAGATTCAATAGACGGATGTCAATCAAAAGAATCGATAAACCAATCAAATCAGACATTTAGACCGGATTAGAAATTTGAAATCCAACATTTGGTCGACATTTTATGTTTAGCATTTTTGCTGTTTGGGCGACTTAAACGTCGTAACTATAGCTTACTCAAGCTGTAGTTAGTACATTTAGGTCACCAACCAAACATTTGATTTCTTTGTTGAAGTTAGTGGCAACGATCGGTCAATTTTACCCATATTCCAGCCTTGTTTTTTCGTTTCGAATGAGGTCGGGAAAGAAGAGGATAGAGCTATTCAGCACAATCTAATTGTAAATATATTTTATTTTGTCTTTACCATCCTTTACACAATATTTCAAATGGCTCGTGCGATTACGGACGACCAAAACAATTGTAACTACAGCTTATTAAAGCTGTGATTGCTGTTTTTTTTTTTGTCACCCATCGTCATATTACTGACGTAATGCCATATTTGCCATCAGCATCATCGATACTTTCATTAGATGGTCAGATTTTACTTGAAACGCCCCTATCCTCTTTTGCTACACCTTAAGAGCGTATCTGTCCCCCGAAAAGACTAAAGTATTGTCTTCGTTAACATATTTCAACAATTTGTTTTACCAGAAGCATTTAATCTTTATTGTGTATAATGTCCTTATTGTACCTTGTGCCTTGTTGTACCTGGACGAAATAAAAGATGTTATCTGTTACGTGTTTATGACCACATAATTTGCAAGATAACACCGTTTGATATCGAAGACTAACTTCCTGTCGGAGTCAGTGGGCGTGGCCAGCGATCCGCAAACTATTAAATGTTCAGATTGTTTCATTAAAGTACACTCAACCCAATCAGCTCAGTTGAGATGGTAGAGCACTCGACTTTAAATCTCGAGATGGCGGGTTCAATCCCCGGACTGACCAAATAAACAAACTTAGTGTGTTTCGGATGAGAAGTTAAGACGAAATACTGTGTGACTTTCCTATCCATCGAGAGCTATAAAGAACCAGGCAGGGCTCTGTATATCCTTGCATTATCCCCAATTACAATTAAACGTCTTAAGCGACTATCAATAAACGGAAACACACATCCACACACACGCGCGCGCAAACATACACACACACAAGCAATTTCTTCATTTTCCACAGTGCTTTCAAAGGCTTTTTTCTCGAGTGCCATTAAAAGGCGGGATTGAAGAATCGATATAATTTCTATTAAGTATATCTAGTCTTCACTGAACATAATCACAATATTTACAAAACTATTTCATAAATGAGCCTGTGCGTGACATTTCAAACAATTTCGCAGGTGGGTGACTCGCACACATTGAGCACCCTGGACAGCCATTCGGGGCAATTAGAATATTCGCTGATTGCTTAAAGAAGCTTTGGGACAGTATCTATCTACAGAGTGCAGATTGAAGACTCTGATCAGACTGTGCGGATGCACAGGCTGATCTAAGTCTTTACTTGGCGCCCATGTAAAATGGTTGGAAATGTCACGCACGCGCTCATATGATATACTTGCAAGAGTTCGGTCTGTTTTGAATAGAGAGCAAATCAACCATGCAACATATGGTTGGTACGGTCGAGTCCAGATGGGCTCTAAGGTTAAACGTACTCAGATATTGTTACCAAATAACCCAATACAACATGATAAAATTTAAGACTGGTCGTAATTGAAAGGAGTTGCAGACAACAATTTAAAGTTTTTGCAGTTTTAGATTTTTTCTGGGTAGAAAACATTGTGTAAAATGAAGGAATTGCTTGTTGCAAGCAAATTCTTCATTTTACACAATATTTTTTCATTTTTTTTTTTTTTTTTTTTTTCATCGGCGTCAAAAAGCGTCATTGTGCGGGAACAGATTAAAGGGAAAACACGTTTCTCGTTTTTTATAGTATAATTTAAACCACAGTCCGCCAACGGAAATTAAGATAATTCAAAACGTTGTCGAGAAAAATATCCAAATGGTGAAGTATGCACCAGAATGGGTAAGAAATAAAAATAAGAAAATAAAATAAAAAATAAGGTAAGAGCAAAAAGCTGGTTATTGAGGCATTTTCCAACTGTCAAAATTTTAATCTACAGATAAAGACATGAATGCTTTAGGGTCGATATCATTTCCGAAATAGATTGAAACCTGGCAACCACTTTTTCGAAATTAAGAGCAAATTGGGTCAATTTTGTAAACTAGCTAATAAAGTTCACTCTCTAAATATTAAGATAAACTTTAAGGCAAATGAAATAAAAAGTGTGATATGACTTCTGTATTTTCATACTTCAGTTATCAAAAAGTAATAAAAAGATAAACAAAATGTAATCAAATTATTATCAAAAAGTTGTTTAAAAGTCATCAAAAGTGATCCACAGGTTATCAGAAAGTTTGAGATACTGACAAACATTTTACGCCTATACTTGTATTTAAAGCAGTGAAAACTTTGATGATACCCATTATCAGACGACAAAATTTAAGCTGGTCCAAAATCAAAGATGTTGCAGACAGCACATTTTGGTTGATGAGATTTTAGATACTTGTTACTGTCGGTGTAGAAAAACATTGTGGATAATTAAGAAATTGATTGTAACAAGTAATTTCTTGATTTTTCACAATGCTTTCAAAGGCATTTTTCGGGCAAGAGGGGGATAATAATCGTCATAGTGTGGAAATGAGTAAAAAGTCACGAAATAATTCATGTGAAAGTTACCTGGGCGGATCGCTTGCCCGTCTACTGACTCCAACAGGAAGTTCGACGTGGATATCAAACGTTGCTATATTGCAAAATTTATGGCAAGTCTCATGTAATAAAATGTAAAACGGTCGGTTTGCGGCCTAAACATCGTAACTGCAGGGTATTATTTGCCGCGGCTATATTGCAGTGGTAGCGTGCCGTACTCTCAATCTGCTGGCCTCGCCAAATGACTCCGACAGGTAGTTCCACTTAGGTATTACACGGTGTTAATTTTCTGAATTTATGGCCAGTAATATGTTAAAAAAAATATTGGTTGGCGACCTAAACGTCGTAACCACAGCTTGAATTAGCTGTAGTTATGATGTTTAAGTCGCCAAACTACCAGAATTACATGTATTTCATGTATTTCAAATTAATGTCGGCGAATGCCGAAGTCATAATTTCACTTCCAGTCATAAGGAATAAAACTGACTGGTCGATCCTTCAATTGACAACCACGATCGGTCAATTGGTGACTCAACACGAACGGTCGAGTCCAGATGGGCTCTAAGGTTAAACGTACTCAGATATTGTTACCAAGTAACCCAATACAACATGATAAAATTTAAGACTGGTCGTAATTGAAAGGAGTTGCAGACGACAATTTAAAGTTTTTGCAGTTTTAGATTTTTTTCTGGGTAGAAAACATTGTGTAAAATGAAGGAATTGCTTGTTGCAAGCGAATTCTTCATTTTACACAATATTTTCTCAATGATTTTTTTTTTCGTCGGCGTCAAAAAGCGTCATTGTGCGGGAATAGATTAAAGGGAAAACACGTTTCTCGTTTTTTATAGTATAATTTAAACCACAGTCCGCCAACGGAAATTAAGATAATTCAAAACGTTGTCGAGAAAAATATCCAAATGGTGAAGTATGCACCAGAATGGGTAAGAAATAAAAATAAGAAAATAAAATAAAAAATAAGGTAAGAGCAAAAAGCTGGTTATTGAGGCATTTTCCAACTGTCAAAATTTTAATCTACAGATAAAGACATGAATGCTTTAGGGTCGATATCATTTCCGAAATAGATTGAAACCTGGCAACCACTTTTTCGAAATTAAGAGCAGATTGGGTCAATTTTGTAAATTAGCTAATAAAGTTCACTCTCTAAATATTAAAATAAACTTTAAGGCAAATGAAATAAAAAGTGTGATATGACTTCTGTATTTTCATACTTCAGTTATCAAAAAGTAATAAAAAGATAAACAAAATGTAATTAAATTATTATCAAAAAGTTGTTTAAAAGTCATCAAAAGTGATCCACAGGTTATCAGAAAGTTTGAGATACTGACAAACATTTTACGCCTATACTTGTATTTAAAGCAGTGAAAACTTTGATGATACCCATTATCAGACGACAAAATTTAAGCTGGTCCAAAATCAAAGATGTTGCAGACAGCACATTTTGGTTGATGAGATTTTAGATACTTTTTACTGTTGGTGTAGAAAAAACATTGTGGATGATTAAGAAATTGATTGTAACAAGTAATTTCTTGATTTTTCACAATGCTTTCAAAGGCATTTTTCGGGCAAGAGGGGGATAATAATCGTCATAGTGTGGAAATGAGTAAAAAGTCACGAAATAATTCATGTGAAAGTTACCTGGGCGGATCGCTTGCCCCGTCTACTGACTCCAACAGGAAGTTCGACGTGGATATCAAACGTTGCTATATTGCAAAATTTATGGCAAGTCTCATGTAATAAAATGTAAAATGGTCGATTTGCGACCTAAACATCGTAACTGCAGGGTATTATTTTCCGCGGCTAGATTGCACTGGTAGCGTGCCGTACTCTCAATCATGTGGTCCAGGGTTCGATCCCCGGACGTGGCAAATATCCTTTCCGACAATTTCCTACCAAAAATGGATGGATAATCGTTAACCCAAGAAGGGGCTGGGAAAGGACGTAGTGGAAGTACTCAGGATCAATGGTTAGGTGCTACAGTCGTTATTACATGACTGAAATACTGTTAGAAGTGGCGTTGAACCCCATTCAAACGAAATCAAATCAATTATATTAAGTATCAAAGCGGCTATTTAACAGATTTTCATGAAAAAGTATCTGCTTTTCCAATTGTTATTAATGGCATTTTCACGATAAATGTTCTTCCGTCGTGTTATATCTACTGAATTCCCTTAAATCTAATTTAATGTAGTGCATTCCTTATGCCCTTAATCGGAATTTATCGGGTGAAGTCATTAGTCTTCGGTCATGTCGATTACTTGTTTGCTACTGTATTTATACCGCCTTCTCTTATAAGGATTTAAGTAAGACATTTGGAAATTGAGAGCTAAAATATTCCATCCATAATCTGTTAAATAGCCGCTTTAATAGATGATTAATTTAACTTCTCGGCAGAGTGCTTGTTTTTTTTTCATTCATGAAAGTAAGGGTTACGAACGGAAATTTGGTCTTTCAGTCTTTGATCGTACCGCAGATAGAAAATGTACTTATCTATATCAATATGGGGTCGATTCAATCAATAAGCATACAGTCTTTAGGCGAGCAAAATGTCATAACTACAGCTTTATTAAAGCTGTAGTTACAACAATTTGCTCGCCCAACGACGTTACGTGTATATCTATCAATAACATACAAACGATCTTTAACACTACAGTTTGTCTGGCACCAGACTTCGTATTCGAGCGTTTTGAAAACGGGACAAATCATACCCTTTTTAAATTTGATATAGAAAGGATTGTTCACCAATAATTAGAAACATGTGCATTTTTTTCATCGGATATTTTTAACACTATCTTTTAATCATTAATCATATATCATATATATTCGTCTCATTTTCTGGACAGACCAGTGGTTTTGAGAGAAAACAGTTTTGTTAAATTCCGAGGAAAAGGCGAAAATTCCTGTTATAATAAATCGAACAGTTGTAATATTTAGACTAGTGTTAACATTTGGAATGCATTTAAAACTGCATGGTCAAAGACCGGTTAAGCTCAGAGGGAATTTGCTCATTTAAATGGTACTAATAAGTAACAAAAACATAATCTAGAGATTCAAATGAAAGAATTAATAACGCTGTAAGATCATTTAGTCTAGAGTAACGGAATAATGAATGAACTGTAATTACGACGTCTAAGCTACCAGATCAACTAAAATCCTTAACGGAAATGTGTAGCGTGTAAAGTTCACTTCCGGTCTAAAGAGTTCTTTTATTGGTCAATCGATATTTTTTGATTGGTAGCGATGGTCCGTGAATTGACGGATCGCTGGCAAATCCATCAACTCCGTTGGCCACGCCCACTAAATCCGACAGGTAGTTCCTCTGCGATATTAACCCATTCCAACATAGTGGAATTTTAGACTGGTCCAAATTGAAAGAAGCTGCAGACGACAATTTGAAGTTGATAGAATTTTGAATTTTTTCGTCATTTTGGGTAGAAAACATTGTGGATAATGAAGAAATTGCTTGATGCAAGCAATTTCTTCATTTTCCACAATGTTTTCAAAAGATTTTTCTTGAGGGGCGTAAAAAGTAGGGATTGATTTGTAATTGGTTAAACGGTGATATTTTACAAAATCTATGGTCAGTAACACGTATCAAAAAAACGAAAAAGGTTGGTAGGCGATATAAACGTCGTAACTACGTCTTACGTAGCTATCTTTATGACATTTAGGTCATCAAACCAACGAAAGATGCTTCACATAAAATGTTAACCACTGTTGGAATTAATAAGTTTATTTCCTGTCTAAATGAATTATTTGATTGGTCGATTGAGTCTTTGATTGGCATCGGCGATCCGTCGATTGCGATAAGTATCTATCCTGGTCATAGTTCGATACAGATTTTCTGAAAGTAGAATTGTTATACTATCTAAATTTAGGCTCATTTATAGAAATAATCAATTTACGTTGACCTTTGCTAGATCTGAATTGATTTTCAAATATTTTGTCGTGGAATACCCGGACGATCCAAAGCCGCCATCATAGCGCAGTTGGTAGCGCGTCGGACTGTCAATCTAGAGGTCCCGGGTTCGATCCCCGACGGCGGTACTCATCCTTTCCGACTTTTTGTCTCTCACCAATGGGTCGATAATCGTAGACCTATGTGGGATAGCAGCTGGAGGCTAGGAGAGGATGTAATGGTAGTACTGGTGTGAGAAATACCAGGATTCCATTGTTAGGTGCACCAGCCGCCGCGATATAACTGAAAGATTGTTGAAAGCGGCGTAAAACCCCATTCAAACAAAACAAAACAAACCCGGACGATCCCTTTTCGAATGACCAATACAAGTTAAAAGCAACGAAGTGTGTATGTTTGTTTAACCATCGTCGCTACCGTAGCATTTGTCCATATGAGCGACGCCCCGAGAATACGGTTAGTTGATTCCGAGCCTGGTTCTTTAATATCCTCGGTGGATAGCACCTTCACACAGAGCCTCTGTTTTGCTTCTCATTAGAAAGACAACTCGTCGTTTTGCGCGGAAATAGTCGTAAATACAGCTTTATCAGAGCTGTATTTACGACATTTTGCTCGCACAATGAAGAACTGCTTTTGTTATTTAGGTTTGCCTAGGGCTCGAACCTGTGATCTCGTGGCTTGAAGTTGACTGATCTACAAACTGGGCTAATTAGGCTGACTAAGGAATTAAGCCCTTAGATATCTCATCGTTTAATGTTTCATTAACCTATTCCAACACAGTGGAATTTTAGACCAGTTCAAATTGAAAAAAAGCTGCAGACGACAATTTCAACTTGGTGGAATCTCAAATTTTTCGTCCTTTGGGATGGAACACATGGCGAAAAATGAAGAAATTGCCTGATACAAGCAATTTCTTCACTTTTCGCCATGTTTTCCAAAGCCTTTGTCTTGAAGGGTGTAAAAAGTAGGGATTGTGTGGTAAAGGGATAAACGTGACGGGTAACAAGAATTCATTGATTTTTAGCAGAATCAAAAACGCCTGTTTTCACAGAGCCAAACACACTAATATTTCTGTATTCATGTGTATTGGGAACAGTTTTTAGTTTATTTATTGACGGACTAACGAAAATAACTATGTCTTATTTTCATAACCTCGGGTGTTTGGCTTGCTCGAATTCCGACTTTGTGTCGAAAGCAGGTGAATAACTCTGTGTGAAGAGCTGGGATGGTCGACGCACTGTATCGTCTGATGGCGACCGAAATATTGTAAATAAAGTTTTATACCAGGTAGAAAAAGGGTTTTGTGTGGCTAAAATGCTCATTGGAAAATAAGGTCTAACTTCATTAGGTTAACTCCTATTACATATCGTTACAAATAATAAGTCAAAATCTCAACTTTTTCAAAATTTCAAAAATAGTATGTCGAATTTTCCTCTATATCAAACCTAGCAGACCTTATTAATTCACGGTGTCTCAAGACAGAAGACAAAACGTCAGTGGTCAAAGCGTCCAAGCCAAATATGGTGTTGCTTAAACGCCCATGGCAACATTGGTCTGGAATCAATAGGATTTCTATTGTCTTCTACTTAATTTTGTATTCAGGTCAGAATGTTGCATTTCCATGAAAATAAACAGGATAAGGGTAAATGGCTATTTAATTCATCTTCTTTGTCATGAAATAGGGTTATATAAGTATTTCCTTTAGGCCGTGGAATTGACGGATGTGGCTGACAATGAAAAAATCGATAGAAAGAAAATACTTGTAGACCAGATATAAACTTTGGACTCCGTCATTGGTTGACATTTATGTGAAGGATTTCGTTTGTTTTGCGACTTAAACGTAGTAATTACAGCTTATTCAAGCTTATACAACACTTAGGTCGCAAACCAACCATATTACTTTTTAAGTCTCCATAACAGGCCAAAAAGGGCACACCTTTGAAAATCTTCTTGTCATGAACCAGCTGTTAGGTAAGATTAACATTTGGTATTTAGAGTCTTTAGGGCAAGGACTATCAAGTTTGTACAAGAAATGGCCGTGCTGGGGGGGGGGGGGGTACATAAGCTTACATAGTGACAACTTTGAAAATCTTTTTCTACCAAACCAAAGACATACGGCTGTGATATTTGGTATGTGGCATCATCTAGTGAACCTCTATCAATATTGTAAAAACTATTACCCCAGGGTCAAAATCAGACCGTTCCCGGACGTCACAAGTTTAACATAGGCTTATATAGTGAAAATTTCAAAAAAATTCTTCTCCCAAACTAGGGGGCCTAGAGCTTTTATATTTGGTATGTTGCATCATCTGGTGAATTTCAATCAAGATTGTATAAATCATGGCCGAAGAGACAGAATTAGCCCATTCCCGGACGTCACAAGTTTCACTAAGTGCTTTTATAGTGAAATTTGTAAACATCTTCTTCTCCCTAACTAGAGGGCCTAGAACTTTGATATTTGGTATACGGCATCATATGGTGGACTTCTATCAAGATTGTAAAAATTATTGCCTCAGGATTAAAATTAGCCCATTCCCGGATGTCACAAATTTAACATAGGCTTATATAGTGACAACTTTAAAACTCTTCTTCTCTCAAACAGATAGGCCCTGAGCTTAAAATTTTGGTATGTAGCATCATCTGGTGGATCTCTATCAATATAGTATGAATTGTGTCCCTAGGGTCACAATTAGCCCATTCCCGGACATCACGAATTTTACAAATGGCTTATATAATGAAAATTTAAAACAAACTAAAAGGCTTACAGCTTTCATATTTATTATGTAGCATAATCTGGTGGACTTCTATTTGTTTTTTGTGCTCTTTAGACTCAGGTGACCGATAAGGCCCTATGGGCCTCTTGTTTGTTACATGTTTTGACCATAAATTTTGCAAAATAACGCCGTTTGATATCTAAGTCGAACGTCTTGTCGGAGTCATTGGGCTGGCTAGGTACCTGTCAATTGGGTAACTATTTATATCTTTTCACAATGAACAGTAGAAAATATGTTTTTGGATTCATTGAGATAGGAAACTAAAAATCACGTCATAGTGTGTGAAATGAAGTTATAATAGATTTTTAGCCTCATATTTCAATGAAAAAGAAACCATCTTCATTTCCTGTGGCTTGCGAATCGCTCTCTCCGCCCACTTACTCCGCTGGTTACGTAAACTGAGCCCTTACAAGAAGCCCGCTTCGATATTATACGGAGTTATTATGATAAATTTATGGCCAGTTACATGTAACAAAAAGGTAAAATTGTTTGTTGGCGACCTAAACATCGTAGCTACAGCTTTAATAAGTTATAATCACGACGTTTAAGTCGCCAAATAACAAAAAGCTTCAAATCAATGATTGCTAATGTCGGAGTTTAAAGTTAACTAGCAGTCTAAAAGAATGATTTCATTGGTCGACCGATTATTTGATTGACAGCCGCGACTGGTCATTTTAATATCACAAATATTCAATAAGCAAGGCATTTGCCGGTTTTAGACAATTGTATTTTAGGCAAAATAGATGGGTACTCATTTTTTTTCATGAATGTATGAAACAAATAGTTAAGCTAATCAAAGTGCAAGAATTTCGATATACGAAACTAAAATTAAACTATTTATCTATGAAAAGGATGGTTTAAGATTACGATCGAATGTTACCAAATAACTTACTGCGCAGCGTCTGTGAGATTGTAACGTAAATATAAGAGAGCGTGTTACGGGGCAATATCCACTAATGAGAACTGTAGTTCTTATCAAAGTTAATCAATACCGACAAAAAGGTACATATATATATATACAAACGATCAAATATGTTTTGATATCTTTGATAAAGACACAACGCGCCATGGAAACACAGCTTACATCATTCCTGTTAACTAAAATAGACCATGATGGTACTAAATTTCTCACCTGAGTATCTCGAAATTCCTAATTGAAATAAGTTGCAGACGACAATTTCAAGTCTAAATCTAAAGTAGTGTTTACCTCTTTTGTGGTGGAAAACATTGTGGGAAATGAAGAAATTGCTTTTTACTAGCTTCCCAAGATTTTTTTTCCAGAGGGGTGTTTCAAAATTAGATTTTGAAGAAATGGGTTCAACAAAGATATGAAAAATACATGAAAAGATGTGAACGATTTTCTTCTTAGTTTCCTTAACCCTTGTCATGTTGTATAAATTACCTGACTCAATTGCTGTAAAATCAAAGGGCTGAAAGCACTAAGAAACTTGTGGTTCAAAAATCAATATTTCTTTTAGAAATCAATTTCATAAACAACTCTGGCAGGAAAAGTACAAGCAGGAGGTGTAGACCAAGATCAGCCTGCACTTTTGTGCAGGCTGATCCTGGTCTTCACCACCCGCCCAAACCAGAATATTCCATGGTTCAGCATGACAAGGGTTAATAAAGGTATCCTAAGGATAACTATTTACTATCATTAGTATCCCAGAGTGTCGGCAGCACATCATCTATCTATCTATCTATCTGTCTATCTATCTGTCTGTCTATCTATCTATCGATCTATCTATCTTTCCATCTATCTATCTATCTATCTATCTATCTATCTATCTATCTATCTATCTATCTATCTATCTATCTATCTATCTATCTATCTATCTATCTATCTATCTATCTATCTATCTATCTATCTTTTTATCTATCTATCTATCTATCTATCTATCTATCTATCTATCTATCTTTCTATCTATCTATCTATCTATCTATCTGTCTGTCTGTCTGTCTGTCTGTCTGTCTATCTATCTATCTATCTATCTATCTATCTATCTATCTATTTATCTGTCTAACTATCTGTCTGTCTATTTATCTATCTATCTATCTATCTATCTATCTATCTATCTATCTATCTATCTATCTATCTATCTATCTATCTATCTCCTTTTTTCGCACTTGCTAATTATGCAGTGGAAACTGGTACTGTGCTCTTATTATAAATTAGGACAAAATATTATTTTTGATTAAGAGATAGACTTGTATTTGTCTCAATCTACGAAATGAAAGAGGAACTATATAAACTCTGCTTTCCTTTTAACAGTGTTTGCTGTTTGCCGTTGTTTAAAGGGTAACATATTGCGTGTGTTGTAAAAATTACGACATGCATCATATGATTAAATAAAGGACAACTTTCTCATCGCATTAATCAACACCTGAAAGATAAATGCGTAATTATTCATCAAAGAAGCTTTGTTTATATAACAGTTTCTTATTATTTCTAATTGAAATGATGAATACCTTGGAGGCGCCCTAATTAAACCAAACGGTACAAGTTTCGTGTAATTTCAACTGCTTTTAAAAAAGATCACCAAATATGTTAACCCTTTCATGTTCAATCCCTGGTGTTTACGTCCCTGTGAATTTATAATAGAGAAAAATAAAAAAAAAAGAAAAAGAACAAGCAGTTTCTTCTTTTTCCACGGCATTTTCTACCTTACTGAATGGTTATATTTCAAATGAAATCTAAATTGAATTTGCGTCTGCAAAACCTTTGGATCTGTGCAGGTTTGGAATTTTGCAAAGAATCCCCACATAGTGTTAAAGCTCTAGCTCTAAGTAGGTTTGTGAAGATTTCCTTATCTGTTTCTATCAATTAGAGTGCAAATTGGCCGAGTCCAAATGGGACACATGGGGGTATTATTTTGATAACTATTGTAGACGGCCACAAGACAATATTACCAACGAAACAGGAATTTGTAAATCTCATGTTTGTCATGAGATGTTTTACGTGTAGGCGAATTCGTGATATGCCCTACTTTTTGTGTTAGATAGGTGATAATACACTAATGTAATAGATAAAGCCTATGGTAAGATGCTTCCGATGCGATGAAAATGACGTCACAAAAAAGCAAGTAATGATGTCATTTTTAACCGGCGTTATATTTCGCAGAATATAAAAAAAAAACAAGGTGTTTCAAGAGTGTTATCGACTTATCACAACATATTATCTTTGTCATCCTTGTTCAGAATCGCAATGGAACCAAAGGGTTGAAATCACTAGAAGCAATAGTTGTTGGTCAACAGTTCTTTTACAATTTGATTTCATAAACATTTCTTGCTTGAACTGGACCTTCAGGAAATGTAGACAAAGATCTTACTGCACATGTGTGCAGGCTGATCTTTGTCTATATTTCCTGCCAAAACAGGAATATTCCGGTTTCAGCATGACAAGGGGTAAGGTCTTTTCATAAATAAGATTTATAATGTTTGAAAAAATGTGTGTTCATAAAATATAGTTTTTAGCCTGAGATTGCGTAAGAAATCTGAGGCTAAAGTTACCATGCTAAAAATTCAAACCCATGCAGAGTTTAATGTGAAAACATAATGTAAAAACATCTACCGCAATCAATGTGATCTTCTGTCACTTGAAAAGTAGATCGGATCTGACCATAAATTAATACGCCCGATTAAGGCGAGAAGGACGAAGGCGAGATATGACTCATTAAAAGCAGTCGGCTTGATGTACAGTACTTTCGTGTGAATGTTCTGAATTTGGCAAAATTATCAAAACTTGACCAGTGAATGGAAAGAAAGAAAAGAGATATATAATATATTGGAAATAAATTAAACATATATAATCATATCATATTGTTAAGAAAAAATAAGGTGTTTGTTTCATACCAAAATAATATTACTTATTCTAGAGTAACAATGTTAAAACGGTCCGGTTAGACGAAGTTGCTGTATAAAGCTGATAAGCGAAGCTGTCGGTCTTACGCACGATTGGAATGTTTTGTTTAAAAATTAATTGGTCATTCATAGGATCATATTCGCACTGTCTGAAAACAGTTTGGTCGCGCTCGGACTTTGTGTCTATATATTTTTTCCTCCGAATTCTACCCAAATGATGCAACATCTACATACCGCTTTTGAGAGGTGTACATAATCATGTTAACCTGGTAAACGACCGCCCGCCCTCTCTCGCTCTCTTTATCTGGATATTATAAAGCGCATATTGGTCTGTGTGGTAGAATACTCACATCGCACGCAAGAGCCTCCTAGATCGAACCTGGCTACACGCTCCATTCCCCCATCTCTCTCACTCTCTAGCTCTCTCTCGCTAGCTCCACTGGCTGAAAGCCAACGCGCTTTTGTCATGATGTGGTGTCCGTCGTCCGTCCGTCCATCCGTCCGTCAACTTTTACTTTAAAAATCTTTTTCTCAGAAAGTACTGAACCTAATTCCACCAAACTCAACCAAAATTCACAGGAAGGATCCTTGGGTGGCCTTTATCAGATCCCTTCAAAGCATTTTGATCGGGTTAAAAATATGTAACGATATATACGTGTAAATATATCGTTACAATACCTCAACGGGATGAAAATTATTGCGGGCAGGTTGTGTACCCTAGCGCACAAATTGGCAGATCTGCGCATAATCGACAGTAGATTAGGGCAGAAAGTGGCACCTCCGATAATCCGACCATCAAACTTTTTCTGCTCAGATTAAATATCTCCTGTATATTTATCTCAGGCTTTCATCGCTTTCATCGCTTTGATTATTAAACTCGTCATCTTAAAAAGATAAAAACTCGGAAAAGTATCGTTTTTATATGTTTATAGATGGCTCGCATTTCATGACCATTTAATCAAATGTCCTCTTTTACTCTTTTGTCAGACCTGAGCTCCTTCAGTTAAGAAAATATTTCAATTATATTATTGTATCATGTTCAAGATCAAGGTTAACTTGTTGTCTGTTAAAATATGAAGGTTAAATCTTTGTCTATTCAAATACGGATGGACAAGGAAAAAGCCTAAATTCGACCTGAGGGATATTAAGAGACCTTTAGTGGAATTGTATTTATTAGCTAACGTCGAAAGTTGGTATACAGATAAATGAGGAGAAGGTTTTTCTTTCTTTTTTTTCATATATATATATTGGACGAACGGACAGATGAATTGAATCAAGGACTGCGATTGATCAAAAGTGCTCACGTCTTGCGTTTGGCTCAGATGAACAAAGTTCAAAGAACGGTTGCAACTCTTTAACCCATTCCCATACAACAAAATTTAGACTGGTCCAAATTGAAAGGAGCGGCAGACGACAATTTCAAGTTGGGTAAATTTTATTTATTTATTTTTTTCCCCACCTTTTTGGTAGGAAAATTTGTAGATAATGAAGAAATTGCTTGTATCAGACAACTTCTTCATTCTCTACAATTTTCCATTTCTTTTTTCTTGAGGGGTGTAAAAGGAGGGGTTGTGTTGTTATTGGTTTAACTATGACAAACGGGTTAATTTTACACATAATTTGTTTATCTGACTAGCCCCTCTTTTTAAACGACCTCGTTTCGATAGATTGGGGACATATTGTCATTTTCCTGACTTTTTGTCTATTGCATATTGTCATTTTCCTGACTTTTTGCACTTTTTATCTTTCTGTCAGAATGTTTTGACATTATTCGTGTCTTGTGATAAGGAAGTAATTAAGCTTTTACGTTTCACACGTGTTTTGCACATGATAAGGGCTTTCTTCTTATGAAAACTTCAAGGTCACCTATCAAAGCCAAGGTTTTTTTTCAAGATTGATGCGAGGCAAATTAAATTTGTTCAGAATAAGTTATACGGTATGATTTTTCAGTGACAGAAGATTTTTGTGTACAAACTCCAAAACCACAAGCTAAGGTCAAGGTTATCTCTCTTTTTTTGTCAAACTGTTTCATGTCAAAAACTTTAACATTGGTCATACATTTTGACTGGTTGGTGACAGGGTCATCATATTTCAAAATCGTTTTGCTTGTGACGAGACCTTTCCGTTGATGCCAAGTTGCAAAGTTAACCAGGGTCAAGGTCATTTTTGAAAAGTCAAGTTTGTGTAACAAAAAACAAAAACAAACAAACAATAAACAACAACAACAAAACAACAACAACAACAGCAAACAACTAAAAAAAAGACAAGCCATGTTTTTTTTGAAAGTAAACTTGATGATATATTAAAAGTGTATGCTTTTGATGCGTAAAATTTTCAGAGTCGTCAGTTCGCGTCAGGGTTATTCTTGAAGGTCAATTTCATCCGAAATTAAAACACATCTTTGGAATCTTAGAACATAAAGCCCTCGTATTCAATATCAACACGTCAATATTCCCTATGACTATATCCTTCGCAGGGTGTTATTAGTTGTAGGTCATGTAGGATTTATTTTAGAAAAAGGTCAAAGGTCACTTTTTTACGAAAACTTGCAGTTACGGATGTTTTTGCGTTATTTAACCCATTGCCAAACGACAAAATCTTAAGACTGATCCAAATTGAAAAAGTAGTAGACGAGAATTAAAGGACTGCGATATTTTATTTATTTATTTATTCATTTATTTATTATTGTCTCTAGGGTATGAAACATTGTTGGAAATGAAGAAATTGCTTGTTACAAGTAATTTCTGAATTTTCCAGATTGTTTTCCTAAGTTTTTTTCTATGAATTTTATTTTTTCATATATATAACAACCCATTATACGTAAAATTTCGTATCTACCTGAACCAAGGTTGATTCTCTCTTCACCGGTAATCCGATGGTTATTTGAACTGATGGAAATAGATCAGAGAGATTATCTATAATCGCCCGATGGGTGGAAATTCCACTCTTTCAAATTACCCAACGCCTCTCATTACCTCGGTCAAAGGATTGCCTAAATAAAACGATAGGGGATCTCCTTGTCATACAGCGCACTTAGATCTAAACTCTTCGCTATTTGACAATTTTACAGATAGGGAAAAAAAGCCTCGCCCATTAAAGCCATGTTAATCATCCGATAAAATTCTTTGTAAGAATCTGATAATGGATAACACAAGTATTATTCCTGTAAAATGTGGTTGAAATCCACAAACTGGTTTCTGAGAAAAAGATTGTTAAAGCTTTCGCCATATATAGAGCCATGTTTTTCATCCAATTACAATTCTTTGAAGGAATCTGATTAAGGATCATTTCTGTGACATGTGGTTGAATTCTGTCAAGTACTTTCTGAAGAGAAGACTTTGAAAGAAGAAGTTTATGGACGGTCGGACAGACGCTCAACGGACAACATGTCATGGCTATTGCCACATGGTTTTCAGCCAATGGAGCTAAAAATTGATTGTTACAAGCAATTTTTTCGTTATAAAAATGTTTTCTATCCTAAAAAGTCATTCAATTTTTCCTTTTCCGCAATGTTTTTCACTCCAAAATACAGATGTCAAAAATTCTATCAACAAAGAATTATCTTCTGAAACTGCTTTTGATTTGGACAAATCTATAATATCTAAAAAAGCGTTATTCTTGTTAAGAAATGAAGAGAATATTTTTTGTTTTCATGGAGGTATGAACCTAAAAACCTAATCACACTGTATGAATACGCGAAGCGGATTCATACATTGTGTGATTAGGTTTTTCGGTTCATACCTCCATGAAAACATTAAATATTCTCTTCATTTCTTATAATTTAATAGCATCGAGCGAAAAATGCAACAACTTAACAAATTTTGATACCTTTTTGTAGTGAACTATTTTGTGCGGAAGCATTTAAAATGGCTGCGTACTCAATATTTTGTTCATGGAGGTATGAATTAAATTTTTCGACCAATCAGATCTCTCGTTTTTGATAGACGAAACTAACAATTAAATTATTCTGTTTTTAAGATATAGATAATTTCATTTTTCAGAGAATCAGAAAGATAGTCCTTCGATATATTGGTTCTATACAAACATTTGCTCAATTTAATTCTAGTTTCGTCTATCAAAATTCTTAAAAAAGTGTTTCATACCTCCATGAATAAATGTTGAGTTCTAAACTATTTGATATGCTGCGACTAATGTACTTTCTCCCGTTACCTCACGACAAATTTAAGACTGGTCAAAAATCAAACATGTTGCATACCACAATTTTTAGTTCTTAGACTTTTAATTTTTCGGTCGTATGAGGTAGGAAACAGTGCGGATAATGAAGAAAGTACTTGTAACAAGCTATTCCTTCATTTTTTCAAAGCTTGGAAAATCTATTTCTCAGAAACAAGTCAATTGATTTCAAAATCAGTCAATTTTACAGGAATTACTTTTTTCATATTATCTAAAACAGTTTTGATTAGATGAAAAACAGGGCTTAAATAGGTGGGGCTTATTTTTATATTTGGTATAAAGTGAAAAATTTATAAAAAAAAAATCCCCCTTTTTTCTTTCAGAAAACAGATTGATTTCTACCAAATTTCTCAGGAATTATCCTTTGGAAACCCTTATCAGATTACTTCAACGTATTTGATGGATGAAAGCCATGGCATTTGGGTGAGGGGGTTAATTTCCATGTATGAAATTTATTCTGAGAACTTGGAAAATCTTCTCAGAATCTTGTTAATGGATTTCAAGAAAATTTCGACGGAATGATCCTTAGGTGACTCTATGTCACATTTCTTCACATAATTTTGATCGGTTGAAAAAAAAAATACTTTTATGGTCGTGGCTTATTTCAATATATGGTATACAGTGAACAATTTGAAAAATTTTGATCTTACTTGGTAGATTCATTTTACATAACTTGACTTGACTATTGTAAAACAGTGACAGTTTGATATGTTTCTCTAGGACTATTTGAAAGATTTCAATGACTAGATTTATTTTCCAGATTTGACACAGATGATTCAGTTTATATTGAATTCCTGAAAACACCGTTTGTGTAATCAGTACATTCCTGGAACACATTGTTTCAAGCAATTTCTTCGATGTCCACAATATTTTCTACTACAAAAGATAAAGAATTTTAGAACCTCACAAACCTAATATTGTTTTCTGCATCTTCTTTCAATTTGGACCCGTCTAAAATTTTGTCATGTGGGAATGGGTTAAGCGTCACTATCGTTATTTTCCACAATGCTTCAAAACCTTTCTTGGAAGGTGTAGCAAAAATAAGACATTTGTGACACTATCAAACATTTAAAATTTATGACATCATAAAAATGTATCACGTCATAAAATGTGTTTCCTGATTAACGGATCATATAACGACTTTGGAAAGTGTCACTAACCCATCATTACACAAGAAAGTTTTACACCGGTCCAAATTGAAAGTTGTTGCAGATGACAAGTTCAAGTTGATGAATTTTCTTTGTCATATTTTAGACAGAAAACATTGTGGATAATGAAGAAATTGCTTGTCAAAAGCAATTTCTTCATTTACCTCAATGTTTTGAAAAGTCCTTTTTTAGGGAAAAGCTTAATTGTGTGGTAATGGGTTAAGTAAGATAGGATAGACGACAACATATCCAGAGAGCAAAAAGATGAAGACAGCACCACCAACTTTATTTGAAAAAATAATAATAAAAAAAAAAAAAACAAACATAAAAATAAAAAAAAAAAAAAAAAAAAAAAAAAAAAAACAGCCATCACACATGACAGGGCATTGTAGAAAAGAGAATATTTCTTGTGGAAAAGTATTTCCTCTTTTCTCAGAATGCTTCATCTACTGAAAAATAGAATAGAAAATATTGTGAGGGAAAAAAAAATATAAAAAAAAATTGCAAGTAATTTCTTCCTTTTCCTCAATGTTTACTCAAGTATGAAAACACAAGGTCATATTAAAGAAATAGAATAGTAAAGGGTTACGGTTCATTTGAATTTTGGGTTAGTGCGATATAGTCATTATTTCAATAAATGAAATTTCCCAGAAAAAAAACTTTTTATTCCGATTGGACGTTGACTCAGACCTAGCATTCTCCATTTAAAGTACGCGTTTCCATAGAAACACGGGCTTTTTTTCTGTGAAAGGAAAATAATTTTCTTCGATAACAAAAAATTGAGAAACGGAATTTTAAGGATTGTTTATTGGGACATTTAACATTTTCAACAAAAGGCCTACGTAAATAAGTCGTCTGTGTTGTTCGCTGACATTTTATTCTTTCGTGTAGTGTAATTACGTTGCTACGCAACGTTCTTAAATGATCTTTCTAATGACAAGTTTCTATATTAAGCAATCATTTTTAGCCTATGGTAAATAACGGTTGTTTCTCCTCTTTTAATTCCCTTATGTAATTACATAACGAACTATTAACGAAGATTTTTACCTACTTAGTTGCTTGACTTCGCCTGAACTTCGTTTTTAGTTTGGTGCCAAAAAACCCCACAATTTTTAGGGGGGTCATTTCAAAAGAAGAAAAAAAGAACTAGAACAATAACGATTAGGATTTTCGAATTTGAAGACATAAACGATTCAATTGACGGATCGCTTGTCACGCCCACTGACCTCCGACAAGAAGTTCCTCTTCGACTAAAACCCTTACTGTATATCAAAAGATTAACAGCAATAACGGCTATTTAAAGACGATATTATTTGAAAAATAATTACTCAGTTGGGTAGGAATATTGTCGAAAAAGTAAAAGTTATGATGTTTCGAGCAAAGTCATCTTTTTCCATAATATTTTCTCAAGTATAAAAACCGGGAATTGAACAGGAAAGGGTTATACGGCGTTATTTTGTAAATGTAACAAAAAGTTAACATTTTTGGTTGATAGACAAGCTAAACGTCGTAACTACAGTTTGATTAAGCTACACTTAGGCCGTTTAAGTTGCCATCTCAGCAAAAATGATAATTATAAATGTCGGATAACTTTGGAGTTCAAAGCACACTTCCGATCGATTTTTATTGATTACCGCGATCCGTTTATTGTTCAGATTTGAAAAAAATGCCGCCGTCATAGCGCAGTCGGTAGCGCATCAGACTTCTAATCTTCAATCAAGGTGTGTCATGGGATCGATCCGCGGCGGCAAATATTCTTTCCGATATTTGTCTCTCACCAATGGGTGGATAATCGTAAACCTAAATGGGAGAGCAGCTGGAGGCTAGGAAAGAATGTTGTGGTAGTACTGGTGTTAGAAATAATAGGAATCCGTTGTTAGGTGTTCCAGCCACTGCGATATGACTGAAATACTGTTAAAAGTAGCGTTAAACCCATTCACTCGCTCACTCACTCGCTCACTCAGATATGACAAAACAGTTACTAGCCACGACTATTGAACTCAAACAAGACATTTTTGATATGTAAAATGATATTTTCTTAATAATTATCTAGTCTACAAACTAACACAAAAAAGTAAATTGTTGGGTTGCAAAGGACCCTTAGTAATTATAGCTGGAAGGAGTTGTAGTTACGACGTCTTAGTCGCCCATCAAAGAAAATGTTTGAGATAAATATCGGAGGTCAACATTTCACGTTCAGCGTAAACGAGTGATTGTGATTGGTCAGCCCTTTTGATGTTGCTGTTGCTGTTGTTGACAGCGGTGGTCAACCAGTTAACTCCCCTGAATTTATAATGATAATGATGATAATAATGATAATAATAATAGATTTATTTACTGAAAGTTAACTTATTAAGACACCATCATACATATCAAAGCAACAGCATACTGGGAAATAAACATGGCAATATTTAAGATTGGTCCATATTAAGGGAAGTTGCACAATATTATTTCAAGTGTATGATTTTCTAAAAATCATAGTCTTGCGGGGGTAGAAACACTGTGGAAAATGAAGAAATTACTTGTGACAAACAATTTCTTCATTTTCCACAGTGTTTTCTAAAGCTTTTACTTAAGGTTCGCTAAAAGCGTGAGTATGTGGGAATATGTTAAAGAAAGTGTTGAAATGCTTAAATGATTTTAACAGAAATTTCTGCAAGATGTCTAGACTTGGAAAAAGTCCGCAATATAACGATCAGGCAAAGAACTGAAAGGGCGTCTTCATCTGGGTAAGGCTTCGACTGATCTTTTATTGAAGTAAATAGGTTTAAAACATGTTCATTACTTGAAATTACAAGCCTCAAAGAACGTTTTCTTCTCTTACTGAGTTTTTGATGTAATAATTATATAGACGGTTTGATGACAATGGGGAAAAGCTAAAAATATCTCAAGGTAAAATGTAATAAGATTTTGTTTGTTTGTTTTCAGTCTTTGTAAAAGAGACTTTGAAGAAGGGTAAACATTTTTGCTAGAAATAACCTTATTTTTTCAGGGATTTTACTTGCCTTTGAAATCGAAGATTCATTGACTTCTTTCCTATGAAACGTTAGGGGTAACTATTTTTGAAGGGTTCAAAACAACAAATAAAGAGAGTCAAACATGAAAGTTTTCTTTTCTTGTATGTGTTGATCTTCTATAAAGATCTGAAGTAGCATTCAATAGAAAAAAATAAGTAATACATCATTGAAGATTGAGGGACGAAAAGCCCTTTATTTACCATTAGAGATTTCTCTCAGCGGGGTCACCTTGACCCCGCTGAGAGAAATTTCTAATGGTCAAAACAGCACATTTTCAGATTTGAGCGTCAAAATTCTGGTTTACGAGTCTAAAACAATTTTTCTCTGGTTGATTAAAAACCATCTCTAGTTCATCGCTACAGTCACTTGAGAATCTTTCGAAATTCGTGTCTGTAATTACTATATTAACCCTCGTCATGAGCCCGAAATATTCCTGTTCTCGAAGAAGGCACATATGTGCAGTATGATATTTGTCAAGTCCTCCTGCTTGTCCCTTTAATGCCAGCATTGTTTATTCCATTAATTTTCTAAATAGTTACCAACCCAAAATTAGTGCTGTCTGTGCTTTCAGTCCCTTGATTTTCCCAAAATATTGGAGAAGGATTTATTCAGCATGACATGGGTTATTTGGTCATTCTACCTTACTAAAGTTTTAACACGTCATTGACCTGTGCTTCACCCGATCTGGGTTTTACGTCCCCAAGAGTTTATGCTTTAGAAAACATCGTGGGAAAAGAAGAAGTTTCTTGAAACAAAAAAAAAAATAGATAATCCCTTTTCCCCACAATATTTTCTATCCTGTAGGCTGATTACCTTTAAAACTGCACCCGTTTTCAAGTGTTGTCTGCAACTTCTTTGAACTTGGACAAATCTGGCGGTATTTTACATTGAACTCCTTAAAAAAAACAGGCGAAGCTCATAGCAGTTCCGCCCTGCATCCATCAACAATCCTGAGTTACAACTAAACTGCTATGATATCGATAAATGAACGAACTTACTTATACTGATATGGCAGTTAAGCATTTCCTGTTTTGCAATTTTTTTTACCTATCCAAATTCATATGATTTGAAGACGAAAAGTTAAAGTGGATCAAATTTGAAAATTAACCATTCAATAGAGTAGAAAATATTGTGGAAAAAAAGAAATTGCTTGTTACAAGCAATTTCTGCTTTTTCTACAATGTTTTCTCAATTATAAAACCAAAGGCACGTAAAAACCAGAGATTGTACAGGAAAGTGTTAAAATTCATTTTCGTGTTTCATGACTCATGGGCCTGTGGCAACCCAACATTTTGATGTGTGAGTTAGGCGGCGACAATGAGTAGATTGAACAGTCACACGGTGCAAATTGAATATTTATTCCTCGTCTAGGGACACTTTGGGTCATTAGCTATCTACTGAGCGAACAGTGAAGACCCTGATCAGACTTTGCAAATGTTTAAGCTGATATTTGTCTCGAATTGGGACACAAGTAGAATTTTTGGAAATGTAACCCTACAGACCCTGTAATAGGATTCGCATGATATGGTTGTATTAAATTTTGACAAACCTCAAATTTTCGCTTCCGAAAATAGACCAGTCAAATTATGGTAATAGGTTCTATTTCATATATAGTGTCATTATCCGCTTTTTTATCGGAATCCGTCATAGCTACCTCGTATGGAATTGAAACGGAAAGGTGATTTTAATTGATCAATCGTTGGCCGTTGCCAACTGAGTCCCTAGGGCCGGCCTATCAACTCCAACAGGAAGTCCCGCTTCGATTTTTACAGGCGTCATTGTGCAAAATTTATTGCCAGCAGCATATAACCAAAAAGTAAAATGGTTGGTTGGCGACCTAAACGTCGCCAAACCAACAAAAAAAGTTAACAAAAATGGCTTCCAATGTTGAAAGTTGAAAGCTCAGGTCCGGGCTGAATAAATAATTTGATTGGTCGGTTGATTCTTTGGTTGACAGCCGTGATGTCCACATTTTCACACTTTTTTACACTCTTAAAAAAACAACTTCGAAAGACATTGTTGATGATGAAGAAATTGCTTTTAATAAACACGTTCTTCATTTTCCAGAATGTTTTCTACCAAAAAAGACAAAGATTTTCTAAATTTCATCAACTAATAAATGTTGTCCTTAACATCTTTGAATTTGTACCAGTCTAAAAACATTGTCGTCTTTAACAAATATTCCTTTCACATTGAACAGATAAACGGTGTTTCATTTTAGAATAATCCTTGAGAAAATGCTTGCAAAGACGGTCAAAGATACGAAGATTCAAACAAGAGGCCCATCAGGGCCTGAGACGCTCTACTGGTTAGCGAGTTTTCCGTAAAAGAAATCTGATATTTAAGGAAGTTAATTGCTCAAAGAAGAATGCATAAAGAAAAAAAAGGGCTTTATCCCCTTTATCATTTTAAGCACAATCCTCAAGGCCCCTTTTCCCATGTTTCATGGCGGATCCACTCCATTTCCAAAAGAAAGTTACCTTATGACCCTACAATCATTCTGTGAATATTTCATCAGAATCTGACAATAATTGTGGACTTTATCACATAAACAGGATTGTTTTGAATGAAAATCAATAAGGCCCATTTTCCTGTGTTTTCTGCTGGATCAATTTCATTCCAAAAGGAACTTTCCTTACAACCCTATAATTGTCCTGTGAAATTTATAATGATTGTGAACTTCATCACATACACAAGAATGGTTTGAATGATAATTTGTAAGGCCTCTTTTCCTGTGTTTCGAATGCCACGATTATTCCATGCATCTTTGAAGAGAATCAAATAAAACTGTTGACTTTATTGTGTTAACAAAGATATTAAATTCAAGTTCTCATAAGGCCCCTTTTCCCATGATATTTTACTGTAGGTTTATCATTATGTGAAAGTTAAAAGTGAATCCGATGAAATATTGGGAATTCATTATGTTGACTAGAATTAAAAAAAAATCATATGGCCCCATATTACATGATACTTGATGGAATGTACCCAGTTTTGAAAAGAACCATTTAAGTGTACAATCATTCTGTGAAATTTTGAAGTGAATCCGGTGAAATCAAGGGACATCATTGTGTTAACCAGAATATTTAAGAAAGTTTTTCATAAGGCCCCTTTTTATGTGACACTTGTCATAATCAGATCCACTGTCAAAATCAACAATTGGAATGATGGTACAATCAATCTGTGTAATCTGTGGAATTTATTGTGTTAATGAGTTTATACTGAAATATTCATAGGGCCCTTTTCTCATGATACTTTACAGAACAAACCAAATTTGAAAAGGAACAATTCTAATGAAGGTACAATCATTCTGTAAAAGTTAAAGAGAATGATTGAAAACAGTGGACTGAATTGTGTCAAGAATTTTTGTAACAAAATTTTCATAAGGCCCCTTTTTCCGTGAAACTTAACAAATCAGACCCAATGTACAAAGCAACAATCCTAATGGTAGTTTGAAGAAAATGATAAAGACTGAGGACTTTATTGTAATAATGATGTTTTGTAATAAAATTTTTATAAGGTCCCTTTTCTTGTGTCACTTAACCAATCAGACCTAATTTACAAATGAACAATCCAAATGATGGTACAATCATTCTATTAAGGTTTGAAGAGATTCTGATAAAGACTGAGGACATTGTTGTGTTTACGAGGATTTGATAATAATTTTTCATACAGCCGCTTTTCCTATGATACTAGACAGATAAGGCCCAATTTGGAAAGAAACAATCCCAATGATGGTACAAACATTCTGTGAAAGTTTGAACAGAATCTGATGAAAACTGTAGACTTTATCTTGGTGTAAAATTTTCAAAATAAAATTTCACAAGGCTCCTTTTCCTCTGGTACTTGAAGGATCAGGTCTCATGTCAGCATCAACAATCGTGATTATTGTACAATGATTCTGTGAAGGTTTGAATAAAATCCAATGAAAGCTCTTGACTTGGTTACAAGGATTATAGATAAAATTCTCAAAAGGTCCCGTTTCCCTTGATACTAGACAGATCACGCCTAATTTGAAAAGAAAGAACCCTCATGATGGAATAATCATTCTGTGAAAGTTTTAACAGAATCTGATGAAAACTGTTGACTTTATTGTGGTACAATGATTTTAAAATTAAATTTCATATAGCTCCTTTTCCTGTGCTACTTGACGGATCAGGTCTAATGCAAACATCAACAATCATTGTTTTTGTACAATTATTCCGTGAATGTTTGAAGAAAATCCGATGAAAGCTCTGGACTTGGTAACAAGGATTTATAAATGAAATTTTCGTAAGGCCCCTTTTCCTGTGTTTCTTGACAGTTCAAACCCTGTTATGAAAAGAATGATAGTTATGACATTCCAATCATTCTGTGAAAGTTTCAACAAAATCTGATCAAAGCTGTGGGCTTCATTGTGTTAAAAGGGTTTTATTAATTGATTTTTCACATTGTCCCTTTTCCCATGTTACTTGATGGATCTGAACCAATTCCAAAGGGAACTCTTCTTACAAAAGTATAATTATTCTGTTTGAGTATAAAGACAACCCCATCTCATCTGTGGACTTATACAAGCATTAATTAAGATTTTCAAATTGAATTTTCTTAAGGCCCCTTTTCCTATGTTTCTCAATGGATCAGACCAAATTTGAAAGGAACAATCCTTATGATGGTACAATCATTATAAGAAAGTTTGAAGTCAATCAGGTGAAATCTAGGGCCATGATGTGTTAACTAAGATTTTTATATCAAATTTTCATAGGGCCCCCTATTCCCATGAAACTGGATGGATCAAACCTACTTCCGAAAGGAACAATCCATGTAATGTAATAATCATTCTGTGAATGTTTGAAGAGAATTTGTTGAAAACTATAGACTCTATTGTGTTTACGAGGACTTTTTAATTCCAGTTTTTATCGGGCCCCTTTTTCCCATGGTCCTTGACTGATCACACCAAATTTGAAAGGAACAATTCTTATGATGGTACAATCATTCTGTGAAAGTTTGAAGTCAATCAGATGAAAACTGTGGACTCTAAAGTGTTCACAAAGATCTTTGAATTAAATTTTAATAAGGCCCCTTTTCCTATGTTTCTTGAGGAATCATAACCATTTTCGAAAGGAACGATCCTTATGATGGTACAATCATTCTGTGAAAGTTTGAAGAGAATCCGTTGAAAATTGTTGGCTCTAGCTTATTAATGAGAACTTTTTATTAAAATTTTTATAATGCCCCTTTTTCCTGTTTTTCTTGACGGATCTGACCCAATTTCGAAAGGAACAATCCTTATGATAGTACAATCATTCTGTGAAAGTTTGAAGGGAATTCAATGACAACTGTTGACTCTATCGCCTAAACGAGGATTTTTTAAAAGAATTTTCGATCTTTAAATTTTCATAAGGCCCCTTTTCCCGTGTTTCCAGATGGATCTGACCAAATTCCCAAAGATACAATCATTATGATGGTACAATCATTCTGTGAATGTTTAAATACAATCTGATAAAAACTGTGGACTCAATAGTGTTAACGAGGATTTTATTATTAAATTTTCATAAGGCCCCTTTTCCAGTGTTTCTTGACAGATCATACCCATTTTCGAAAGTAACGATCCTTATGATGGTACAATCATTCTGTAAAAGTTTGAAGAGAATCCGATGAAAACTGTGGACTCTATTGCGTAAACTAGGAATTTCTAATTAAGTTTTAATTAGGCCCCTTTTCCCATGTTTCTTGACGGATCTGACCCAATTTCGAAAGAAACGATCCTTAGGTTGGTACAATCATTCGGTGAAAGTTTGAATTGAATCCGATGAAAACTCTTGACTCTAGAGTGTTAACGAGGAATTTTAATTAAATTTTCATTAGGCTCCTTTTCCCGTGTTTCTTGACGGATCAAACCCATTTTCGAAAGGAACGATCCTTATGATGGTACAATCATTCTGAGAAAGTTTGAAGAGATTCCGATGAGAACTGTGGACTCTATCGCGTAAACGAGGATCTTTTATGGCATTTTAAATTAAATTTTCATAAGGCCCCTTTTCCCATGTTTCTCGATGGATCATACCCATTTTCGAAAGGAACGATCCTTATGATGGTACAATCATTATGTGAAAGTTTGAAGAGAATCCGATGAAAACTTTGGACTCTATCGCGTAAACGAGGATTTTTAATTAAATTTTCATTAGACCCCTTTTCCCATGTTTCTTGACGGATCTGACCCAATTTCGAAAGGAACGATTCTTATGATGGTACAATAATTCTGTGAAAGTTTGAAGGGAATCCGATGAAAACTGTGGACTCTTTCGCGTAAACAAGGAAAAGTTTGACGGACGGACGGACGGACGCACGGACGCACGGACGGGAAAAAACCATCGCTATAGCTCTAGTGGCCTTCGGCCAGTAGAGCTAAAAACAAAATCGGTAATTTAATATGATTTTTTTCTAGGTTGGATATTTATTTCATTTTTGATGGACTCCGAATTCGTCCATCAGTGTTACCCAGTTTAGAAAATCTAGAATGATGTCACAATATTAGAAGAGAAGTAGTGCCCAGTTAGGTTCGATTCATCATTTTTCAAAAACATTAGTTACAGACGACAATTGAAAGACAAATAACGTGTTTAAAAAAGGCAATTTTCCCTAGAACTTGTGTTTGTGCCCAGGACTATGGAATAGAAAACATCTTGTATTACCTATTAAACAAACCAGGATAGGCGAGACGTTATGCTTAGTAAAAGATTGTCTGTATGAAAAAAGCCATGTCTACACTCTATAATATGTATGCCAACACGGACGTCCACCATCAGTACTTTCAATACTTTGATTATTTATTTGTTTATTCGTTTGTTCGTTTTTTTTTTTTTTTTTTTTTTGTTTGTATGTGTGTTTTTTGTTGTTGTTGTAGTTTTGTTTTTCAAGGGAAAGGGAAAATATCTTTTTTATACTTCATGAATTCACAAAACATTAAAAAGTACACCATCCATATAAATACTTTTAAGAGTTTAAGTGCTTTGGAATTTCTGCCAATATTGTTGTGTTCCTCCATATCTTAACCAATTGCCACACAATTACGTTTTTAGACACCCTGAAGTAATATGGTTTTGCAACAGTTTGTGGAAAGTGAAGAAAATGCTTATAACAAGCAAATTCTTCATTCCTACAATGTTTTATCCAGAAAAACAAACTTTTTAAAATTACATCAACTCATAAATATCGTAGGCAACTTTCAATTTGCACAAGTCTAAAATTGTATATTCTGACAATGGGTTAAGTCCAATTTTAGTTCAAGTTACTCCATACATAGAATTGCTATCATAAATTTAGTTGCACGCGACGAACTAAATTTCGTGAAATTTTAGATAAAAATTGTCTTTAAGGGAATTTAGAACAACTGTTTCAAGCAGTTTCTTCATTGTTCGCATTGTATTTAAAGTGTAATGAGAAAGCTGTATTGGGATGCAATTGGTATAAGATACGTATTGGCCTAGATGTATATGAACACACCATTTCTTCACCCATTCCAACTTAATTCCGCATTTTGACGCCCTCCAAGAAAAAAAAACGGAAAAAAAGACAAGGATTGTTGAAATTCCATTAACTACATTTGTATTAATTGTCTTCTGCAACTTCCTTTAAGATGGACCGGTCTAAATTATTGTTGCATTGTAATGTTATTGCGGAGAAAATAAGCCATGTTTGGACCATCCATTTAGTTTCCTAGACTTGCTCGAGGCAGACCAATAGTTGATGATGGAAAAAAATCAACAAGACATTTCCGATTACGGTCTATTGTCTCTCATATATAGTGTATCAACCCATTCCCACTCAATTCCGTTTGTACGCATCTCATGAAAAAACGCATTGGAATACATTATGAACCATGAATAAATTGCTTGTTACAAGCAATTTCTTCATTGTCTACAATGTTTTCTATTCTACAAGGCAAAGATTTTTCAAAATTCCACCAACTTTAAATCGTTGTCCGCAACTTCTTTCAACTTAGATTGATTGATTGATTGGTTGAATGAGTTTTAACGCTACTTTTAACAGTATTTCAGTCATATCGCGGCGGCTGGAGCAACTAACAATGGATTCCTAATTTTTCTCACACCAGTACAACAACTACATCCTTTCCTAGCCTCTTGCTACTATCCCACTTAGGTTTGCGATTATCCACCCATTTGGTGAGAGACAAATGTCAGAAAGGATATGTGCCGCCGCCGAGGATCGAATTCATGACATCCCATGATATTTCAATTTAGGCCATGTTAAGAATTATTCATGTGGTAATGAGTTAAACTATTATTACCAGGTTACTAACGTCTGAAGATAAATGTTCCTTTGCTTGACATTTTAAACAATCGTCGGACCGCTGTCGCCAATAAACAATCGATTTGCCAATCCAATCACTCATTTAAATCAGAAATAAAATTTTGAACTCCGACACTTTTTTCAAAAAAATTCGTTTTCGTTAAACGATGTTTAGGTAGAACGACAACGGTTTTCCCTGACCATATAATTCTACAATTTTGTTGTATCGTGATACAGCAGTCAAACTACCAAGTCGGAGGTCATAGGGTATTGCTAGGGATGAATAAACAATTTAATCCTTGTCATGCTGTAGAAATTACCTTACTGAGTCGCTGTAAAATCAAAGGGCTGAGAGCACTGATAGAACTTGTGGTTAAAAAATCAATATTTCTTTTAGAATTCAATTGCATACACATCTCTGTCGGGAAAAATACAAGCGGGACGTGTAGACCAATATCAGACTGCACTTATGTGCAGACTGATCTTAGTTTACCCCTCCTGCCAAAGCCGGTATATTCCGGGTCAAGCATAACAAGGGTTAAGCCAAATAAAGACTTAGATCAGTCCGTACATCTGCTCGTTTTGAACAGTGTTTCCAGTACACCCTGAATGTAGACACTGATTTTAATCAAGGTTTCTTGAGGCAGCCCTTTTAATGAGAGGTTTTTCCTCTATTCCTATGCCTGTATTTTCCTTACTTTCTCTCTATTACTCTTCTATCAAATAAGTCTTCCATGGCCAACTGAAAGTGTTAACGGTTATCATTTCATGTTTATTTGTTCTTTGACCCTATTGTACTGCAATGTTCCTAGATGCAAATTTAACCATTCCCATTCACTGACGCTTTTATACGCCCCTAAGAAAAAAAAATATGGAAAACATTGTGGAAAATGAAGAAATTGCTTTTTACAAGCAATTTCTTCATTATCCACAACGTTTTCTTCCCGGAAAGTTAAAAAATATCCAAAGTTTCATATACTTTTAATTGTCGTCTAAAACTCTTTTCAAGTTGGATCAGAGTAAAATTTTGCCGTCTAGTAAAGGGCTAATGATATGTTCTGTTCTTTTCTGTAAGTGCAACTGATTTGTTTTCAGTCTTTAATAATTTACTTTTAGTTTCGTCTATCAAGTCTCAAGCGTTTAGATTGAGCACGAAACTATTTGTACTTAATTATACTTTTAGGTTCACACCTTAATTGACCAATCGCTGGAACCGCCCTCTTAGTCCTTTGGCCACGCCCATTGACTCCGACAGGAAGTCCCACTTCGATTTTAAACTGCGTTATTTAGCAAAAAGTATGGCCAGAAGCATGTTTAAAAAAGGATGAGAGTTGGTTGGCGACCTAAACGACGTAACTACAGCTTGAATAAGCTGTAGTTACGACGTATAAGTCACCAAATCAACAAAACTGTTTCACACAAATGGCGGCCAATGTCGGAGTTTAAATCTCAATTCCGGGCTGAATTAATTATTTGATTGGTCGATACATACCTTGATTAATAGCCGCGATTGGTCGATTGAACCTTTACGTCGGTCCACCAATGAACTCGGACAAGACGGTCAGTGTGGTCTGATATCAGGACCCGAGATTATATAGAGGTATTCCTGATATGAAAAAAATATTTCACAAGGATGCGTTGTTAGACGTTGAAAAATCGAGTGCGCAGTAACCAGTTGTTTAATCTATATTTATTATATACCTTATTATTTTATTTTTTATTGAAATATCGAAACTAATGTCTTTGATCGACTCTTTATAATGTCACTGGGTTGGAAAAAAAAGTAGTTCCTAAATTTCGACAGAGAGTGCAACTGAAAAGTGTTATCGTCAATCCAGTGACGTTATCAAAATTTATTACACTGAGAAATCCCAAGATTTCCACAGCAAGGTATATAACAAAAAACTTTTTTTTTTTTTTCGTTCTCAATTGAGAATTTACAAAAACTTCAATTTTGAATAAATATCGATCTTTAATTTTAATTCAATATTACGAGTAATAAGTAACAAATTACAAATATTATCATTTGAGCCTATGCGTGACATTTCCAACAATTTCGCATGTGCGTGACTCGCACACATTGAGCACCCTGGACAGCCATTCGGGACAATTAGAATATTCGCTGACTGTTTAAAGAAGCTTTGGGTCAGTATCTATCTACAGAGCGCAGTGTGAAGACTCTGATCAGACTGTGCGGATGCACAGGCTGATCTGAGTCTTTACTTGGCGCACATGTGTAATGGTTGGAAATGTCACGCACGCGCTCATTTATTTTCTTACAATTACCAAAGGATCTAAGCAGAAATACATCTTAAATCCAAACTCTAAGTTTGAGTTAATTCTCAACTGAGAATGAAAGAAGTTTTTTAACCTCGGGCCCTGGTCTTTCCCTTATCTTTCCCTCAACCCCCTTCTCTTCCGTCCAACGGATCATTTGCAAAATCTCATGTCCTATTGTCACCTTTTTGCCTTTTACCACAATCTGTCTCTCTCTCTCTCTGTGAGTATATATATGGTGTAAAAATAGTCACATAATTCTCTGTCACACTGGTGCAACACGTGATGAACCACGCGTGGTCCGTCAATTAATGTTTTTCTTACAGAAGAATTACCGGACTAAACCAATATCTGGGTTTGTATTACAGAAGCTTGGAACCTTATGAATAACAAATAAGAGTAGTTACGTAAACGTGTCATTTGCCTTACTGGTATTTCCATTACAAAGTCTCATTGTTGCTCTTTAAATGAAAGTCAGACAAGGTTCTTTGAGACTGAATGGTTCTATATAGAACATCTAAAATATAATGTTTTTAATAAAGTGATTAGGTATTGGCTCAGTTACGGGTCTAAGATCTTCATTATTGTACTACGGCCTTATTTAAGCTACTGTAACATAAACACTCAGACCCGTTGGCGATGCATTTCTTTTTGTCGAACCGATGATACAGTCGACGATAAATCGGCGACACGTCAGCGACTGGTCGGTGCGTCGGTCGACTTTCAAAGATCTGCGATTAATCGGCGACACGCCAGCGACTGATCGGTGCATTAGTCGACTTTCTAAGATTGGCGACTAATCGGCAAACTTTTCCTCAATGCTTAAATTCAACGACTAATCGCCGACGCCTTGTGAATTTGTGGAAGTCGGTATTGCATCGGCGACTAATCGCCAGCAATCGGCAGAGCTACGGTCGATCATCTGACGGGCTCCGGCCGAATCTGTACACATTAGAGACGTATTTTTAATTCTTTTCTAACATTTTCACTTTCTTTTGAAATCGGCGACTGTTCGTTGATATCTCGCCGCCGTATCGATAGCATGCCATGTTTAATCGACCATACAAGTGCTGCGTCATTGCTGGTCAAGAAATAAGTTATCGTCTCGTCGGCGGTCCGATGTGACAGCAGAATAAATAGTTATCGTCGTCGCTGGTCCGATGCTTTTTTCACCAGCTGACCGATAAAAATAAAAATATTAATGATAACTTTATTAAGGTAAAACATTGAGACAGCATTTTCAATTTACAATGAATAAAACATGTCTTTTTTTACAAAGTTTTCTTCTCTCTCTCTCTCTCTCTCATCTCTCTCACATCCTTTCTCTTTCTTTCTCTCCCTCCCCCCCTCTCTCTCTCTCTCTCTCTCTCTCTCTCTCTCTCTCTCTCTCTCTCTCTCTCTCTCCCTATCTTTTTCTCTTCCCCCTCTCTCTCACACACTCTCTCTGTCTATCTCTCTCTCTCGATCCATTAATAAACAAACCGATGAATGAGAACCTGTTGCTTGCGACACGCAGTTTCTTCATTTTCCACAAAGTTCTTTTTTTTACCTCGAAAGCCGAAAAAAATCTAAAATTTCATTAACGCAAAATTGTCGTCTGCAACTCCTTTTAATTTTGACAATTCTAAAATTTTGTCAACTGGTAATGGATTAAAGATATTTTTATGAACAAACTCTCGGCCTGATGGAAGAGAAGACCCTGTATCGTCATTTTAGTAATTTTCCTGTCAAATATTTAGCGTCGAATGCATTATGACGGCATTCGCACGGTAATTAGAAAGGCGTTACTACATGCTCCAGCTCATTTGCAATATATGCTAATAGATTAATTTATCCTGTCACCTACCCAAAATACTGCCTAACAAAGGGGAAAACTATAAACTTGATATCAGGTCACATTGTCACATGATTAGATTTATCATGACACTTGATCACGTAACCGCCGGATCTATTTTCACTGTGGTTTGGGTACTGTAAACCCTTACTTTTAAACAATAAATGTTTAAATCTTTGCCTAAAATTTATGTCAAAATAAATTCGGTCGAATAATACATCGGTTAGGTAGAGATGACGTAATACATGACGCAGTCGTTGTTTATTTCATGGAGGTATACATACATCTTCAGAAAGCAGGACTTAAAACATTATGCTAAAAGATTTAGCATGGACATTATTTGAATGAAAAGACTTTTAAAAATCGCGGCTAGGTATATTTTAAGCTGTTTTAATCCTGTGATATTCTATAAGGATGGCGTTGTCTTTTGATTTGGTTATAGCTGCATAACAACGAACTCGTCAGAAATTCTTTGACACTTTAGTGGGGTAATCGACAAGATATTAAATCTAGGCAAACATTTTTCGATATCAAGGTAGGTCTTTGTTGTTTAAGGTTTAAGTTATAGAGAAAAGATGGTTGGTGTCTTGATATGGAAAAGTTTATCTGGCAAGGCGTAGGGGTTTATCTGATGAGCCGAAGCCGAGACTTGAGTATGATGTATTTATTTGGACATACATTTTAGGCAAAGATTTAAACATTTATTGTTTAAAAGTAAGGGTTTACAGTACCCAAACCCGGTGAAAATAGTTCCGGTCGGTCACCTGATCAAGTGACATGATAAAGCTAATCATGTGACCACGTGACCTGATATCATCAAGTTTATCATTCCCCCTTTATAAGACAGTAGTTATGGTAGGTGACAGGATTAATAGATGTTCTGTTTGATTTCTTTCTCATTTGGGCTTCGGAAATAAAATTTTGCGAGTTCTCTCAAAGTCGCAAAGTGAAGGTGAACATCTTCAATTTTGAGCTAATTGTTTAGGAGATTAGAAGAAAAAATATCAGAAAAAATCTTTTAAGGTCATGACCCAAAATCTGATGTGTCATTCAACTTGAAATATTTACCCCTCCGGGAATACTTTCTGAAAAACAGAATGATTAATCCTCTGTACTGGCTGTTAGCGTTTTTTGTCATATTTGTTGTTGCATCTTTTTGGTTTACATTAGCACATCGTGCTAGAGGGATCAATTTGCAATCGTAATAATCCCTTACTGTAATGTCCGTGTCTGACAATATCCAAAACATGGCATTTCCTTGTGATTTCGAATTGAAATTCTTAAATTTGAAGTGTAAAATCAAGATTACCAACCAATCTGGAGTCCATTTAAAATTTTGTAATACAGACAACCCTTGCTCGAGCGACCACATCTATTAAACGACCACTTGTGTTAACCGACCACAATCAAAACCATCTCTCAAAATCAAAAGCTGACATAAAAAATGGTCGTATTTGCTTAATCTAATGTTGGTGTAAACCATAGGAATCGTCCCAGTGAGACGATTTTAACCCTTTCCTGTTTTATGAAAATTTAGACTGGTCCAATTTGAAAGAGGTTGCAGACGACAATAAAGAATGCATGCAATTTGAAATCTGGCCATCCTATGTGGTGGTAAATATTGTGGGAAAAGACAAAGGAGAAATTGCTTGTCACGAACAATTTCTCCTTTTTCAACAATGTTTTCTCAAGTATAAAATCACAGTGACGTAAAATCCCGGGTTTGTCCAGGAAAGGGTTAATGAGTCCAAAACAACATAGGATTTAACGATCTTTTATAGCTTGTGTATGCAATCGAATCAATTTTCATATACTTCACAGAAATTTGTTTTAAGCGACAATTTTCTTAAGTGTCACTTTTTTGCTGATCGCTTAATAAAAGATTTGTGTATATCAGTCACGCCCACTGACTCGCCGACAGAAGGTTAGACAGAAACTTATAACCTATACGTCGTAACACAGCTTGAATAAGTTGTAGTTACGACGTTTAAGTTACATATAACATAAATGCTCAACAACTATGTCGGACTTTAAAGTTAATTTCCGATCTAAATGAATGATTGGGTTGGACGGTCAACTTTTCGATTGACAGACGCGATCCGACGGTGCTCAAGAAAATTGAAATATGATGATGCAAATGCTTTCATCATTCTTCTATTATAAGATTGTTTTATACCACATTAATGTATATACTTTAAACATACATTCCTGGTGTACCTTAACCCATTTCCACACGATAAGATTTTAGAACAGTCCAAATTGAAAAAAGGTGCAGACGGCAAGTCAAAGTTTATGCAATTTTGGATTTTTTCAACTTTCTTGGTAGAAAACATAGTGGAAAATGAAGAAATTGCTTGTTACAAGCAATTTCTTCATTTTTCACAATGTTTTCTCAATTTTTTTCTTATGGGGCGTCAAAAAGCGTCACTGTGTTGGAATGGGTTAAATAAGAATGTCAATGAAAATTGATTGGTAATGGAATTATTTTGGCATATTTTTGTTTAGTCGTCACCGAGGCATAGGGATAAACCTTCAAAAGCAAGTCTTAAAAACAAACTTTTCTTTCAAGCGATTCTGCAATGTAAAACATGCCCATCCATTGCTATTTGAAAAAAAGGTTTGTGGCTTTTTCGCTTTCTTGCTCAGGTATTTTGGTAAGAAACCGATTAAATTCATACTTAGCTGATAATGGTTTGACTAACATATTTAAGTTCCTGTTTTATTGTCGAATTTTATCTTATAGTCACGCCCGGTAATCTCGGGCTCCATCTCTTTTTAGAGAACAGTACAAAAAGGAGACAATGATACTTCCGATATGGAGCCAAGGACCGGAACTGAACAGAAAAGGTAAGTAAAACAGTTCACCTCGCGCACAATTTGATCTGCTATTGACCTATTATACATTTTCCCAAGACGTCCAGAGTTTCATACCACATAGAAATGATTATATTATCCGTTGGTGGTGATAGATTTCAAAAATAATTCCGTTTGTAAATAGAAACTTGAATCAAAGTTTTGACATCGGACCCGATCAAACACGAAAATGCGTGTTGAAATCGTTAAATCCATGTAATCAACAGTTCTGAAAGATTTAAGTTGCTATGACAGTGAAATGAATGATAACGTGTTGATATAAAACAATGTTACCACAAAGAACTGCGTTTTTCCTACCCCTTCTACGGATTTTCTTAGATGAGAAGGAGACCAGGATGCGGTGCGGGAGACAAGATTCAGAGGGAGAGGCGATGCATATGAAAGAGTACAGTGAATAATTTTCTAGGACTGTAACTTTATAATTATTACAGGACACTTTTTCTTTCCCTTGAACACAGTAAATGTGTCTGTCAGACTCTCTAGAACAGCCATATTTATATCAAAGTCGCAAGAATCGAGTTACACAACTCACCAATGAATTAATACAAAACCCACGCTTTGAGCTCATTACTTTCAGTCACAACTCTGCTACACACTGGTTTCTTTTCTGCTGACTAGTGTTTAACTTTGAGATCACACATGAAGTGGAATGACCATTCAAAATCACTCACACAGCGCTCCAATCATTTATTCCATACACTCATCCAAACCATTAAAAACGCCCAAATTATTTTAAAAACATTTAAAAACCTTCCAAAATGAGCAGCATTTCATTCAAATCGATAGCAATTTTCCACAATTTTTATTGGCTGCTGTGGGTTTTAAAGTGTCTGATTGGACAAACAAACACAAAAGCATGTATATTTTAATACAGAGAGTTAATAAATCTCCATCTATCTATATATACTGCCTAATTCCCCTTTCGAGTATGACTGGAAGGTGCGCGTCTGTGCTGGAATATAAACTGTTAGTCATTGGTTAGGGTGCCATATTTAAAAGTATTGCGAATGTTAGATTAAGAGATCTGATCAAACATATTCTGGTCATTCAGGACGGCTCACTATCTGAAAAGAATCGAGACTTTTTATGAACGCTGCAATGTCAGGTTGCTGTTTCTGGTAGGCTGTTCCAAAATATCACTGTGTAGGGAAAGAAAGAATATTTAAAGAGGAAATCATTCGTGTGGATCTGTCTGAAAGATGCTGTGTGCATATGTCGGGTGGTCCTAACTTGTCTTTCAAGTTAAGCTGGTACGGGCACTGCAACAAAACTATTAACGATTTTATTAAACATGGTGACTCTGGGAACGTCTCGTCTATATTGAAGAGTTTGCCAGCCAAGCTCCTTCTGCATGAAAATTATTTTGAACCCATCTTGCTGCTCTACGTTGTACTTTTCCCTTTTGTTGATAGAGGTTTTTGTGTAAGGGCTCCAAGCGGTTGATGCGTATTCTACCTGGGGTCTGACTAATGTTTTGTACGATGTCTCTCTGATCTTCTTATTCTTGGTCTGGATGTTTCTGAGAAGAAAACCTTAGGTTTTATTTGCCATTGATGTTATATTGTCAATTTGTGTGTTCCATGAAAGATCTCCAGATATTGTAACTCTTAGGTATTTAGCATTGTCCACAGTCTCTAGCACTTATCCATGTAGCCTGTAATCAAAAGAAATCTTTTTCTTCGTTTTAGTAATATTTAGCATTTGCTGGGATTAAACTCCATTTCCCACTTTTTCTCCCATTGCATTAACTTGTCTAGATCTTCTTGCATGTTGATACAGTCTTGCTTGTTGTTTATAACTTAGTAAACGGCAGTGTCATTTGCAAACAAACGAACTTGGGATGTGATGGTATTAGGAAGGTCGTTAATATACAAGAAAAACAGAAGAGGACCAAGCACCGATCCCTGAGGTACTCCAGACGTGACTGGAACTTCGGATGAGCATCCAACTTGTAAGACTACGTTTTGTGTTCTGCCTATAAGAAAAGATTTAATCCATAAAAGGGTAGTACTGTTTACTTCATGTTCCTGCAATTTATACAAAAGTTTTAAGTGGCTAACTTTATCAAAAGTCTTGTTGAAGTCTAACAAAACTAGATCAATTTGTTTTCCTTCAGCAAGGTTTCTGGCAAGATGGTCGGTCAGTTGCAGTCGCTTGGTTTCAAATGAATACCTTGCTCTGAAATCATGCTGTAAGTCCTAAAGAATTTTTTTCAAAATGTTTTGTTAGATTTGATGCTACAATATGTTCAAGAGCTTTACACAGTATACATTTTAAGGATATAGGTATGTTATTTGAGGGATCTTCTTTTTTCCTTTCTTGGACAGTGGAGTCACGTTTGCATTTGTCTATACCTGGGGGAGAGTGCCTGTTTCAAGGGATTTCTGAAAGAGAATTTGGACGAAATTGGCGATTTTGGATTACATTCCTTTAATTTCATTCAAAAGTCGCTCCTCCCACTCATTCAATTTAATTCTGAAATAATCTCCAAATCATCCAAAAATTGTCAGTTTCAAGGTGTTATTAAATGTAGCAGTGAATTTGTTTACCTTTTGACATAATCTAGGATACAGCGCCCTCTAAATATAAAGAAAAACTTAAAGCAAATCAATTATGTAAGCATTGAACATTTGGTTGAGAACAGTTATTTTCGCCCTCTATCGAATTCATTGTGGCATTGATTTGTTGGGGATTTGGGGTTTATTACAGGCCTAGGTTTTCAGAAAATCATAGAAAAGAGGTCGGTTTTGACGTTCGAAGGTGGACTGGGGTTACATAAGTGTATGGGGTTCTAAAAGAAGTTTTACAGTACATTTTCATATGCATCGCCTCTCCCTCTGAATCTTGTCTCCCGCACTGCATCCTGGTCTCCATTTCATCGAAGAAAACCCGTAAAAGGGGTAGGATAAACGCAGTTCGTTATGGTAACATTATTTTATATCAACACTTATCATTCATTTCACAGTCATCGCCACTTAAATCTTTCAATATTACTGATAACATGGATTTTAACGATTTCAACACGCATTTTCGTGTTTGATCGGGTCCGATGTCAAAACTTTGATTCAAGTTTCTATTCACAAACGGAATTATTTTTGAAATCTATCACCGCCAACGGGTAAAATAATCATTTCTATGAGGTATGAAACTCTGGACGTTTTGGGAAAATGTATAATAGGTTAATGGGAGATCAAATTGTGCGCGAGGTGCACTGTTTTTCTTACCTTTTCTGTTCAGTTCCGGTCCTTGGCTCCATATCGGAAGTATCATTGTCTCCTTTTTGTACTGTTCTCCAAAAAGAGATGGAGCCCGAGATTACCGGGCGTGATAGTGGAAACCTTAAAATTGATAGGTGTCCATATCAAGTTTCATCAAGTGTACTTCGTGCCGAAACTGCATCGAAATCATGGTCGGCTATATTCGATGAAATCCTAATCCCGAAACTTGACGTCGTCGTTCTTAGCGTTGATGTCGTAAATAATTGGCAAATTGTTATATCTTTGTTATGCCTAGAAGGTATCACCCAAGAGGCAGAATCTATGAATAATAGACACCTAACAACAATCTATTCCATCAGGCAAGATTACTCTGATTGCATTTTTTGTACTGTTTATGACATTTTTGAAATTTAGATTTTTATTTTCATCAAGCAGCTATACATGAGTACGGCATCAACATGATACACGTAGTTATTTTGTCGGATAAGAACTTTCAGTATAAATTTAGTTGAAAGAAGTGAAACCCGCAAAAAATATTCGACTCCGTCGGGATTCGAACCAGGGACCTCTCTGTCACGAAGCAAGCGCTCTACCACGTCGCTATAAAAGCTAGATTGTACGACACTACCCATTGTCATACATCCCCTCGACAATTATGATTCTTTCATGAATCTTCTATTCAACATCATCAACTCCCTAATCACATAACCACCATCTCATGGGAGTTATTAATCGTGGGCGACAAATGTTACCCGCAAATGAATATTCGACTCCGTCGGGTTTCGAACCAGGGATCTCTCTGTCCCGAAGCAAGCGCTCTGCCACGTCGGTATAAAAGCTAGCTTCAACGACAGGCAGTATATGCACCCTTTATACACTACCTGGCTACAGAAGTATCTCTTCTATTTCGCCTCTGAAAAATAAGTTATTTTTTCTGTTTTGTCAGTCATTGTGGATTGCAGAAATATTTCTTGAAAATAAGACAAATACACACTGTGTTTTTGTTGTTGTTGTTTTTTTTTCTACTGATGTTGTTCTGTTTGTATCCCTCTATCGCCTCTGAAAGAATTTGTTAGTAATGTCATTATTGACATTCATGTTATTGCACATTATTTTACAAACAAGGAATCAAATTCCATAGCTGCTGAGCCTGGTTGTGAATTAATTGTCTAATGTACACCCGAATAAGATTTCGACATTTGCATTTTTAAAAACAGGAAATGTAAGCCGATGAATAACAGATTGGTATCAAATACTCGTACATTGTATTTCTTTCAAGAAAATATCTCAGAATGACTGATATTTAAAAAAAAGGCCGACATTGGTATATTGGTAAATTTCGGACATTGTTGAACGATAGACTTTACAATTTCACTGGAATGTGTATATGTGTGAAATATTGCTAGATTGTAATTTTGTAGACTGGAAAATGGGATTTGATCCGAATTTTATTTTTTATTTTTTTTTTATTTTTTTTTATTGATATCACGAAAGAAATACAAATATGTGAATTTCACATTATCCGATATCTAAAAAGATGGGTGTTATATTCAAAATTGAAGAATTAATTTGAAAAATATGTTTTTGAAATGAAATACGTCAAGTCAACTTGAACTATTTTCCCCGTGATCCCAGAAGCGTCTTATTGTGATATTGTTTCATCAGTTTGATGCATCGTATATAGTTGATATCATTTAACCTTATGACACTTCAATACAAAAGAGAAATTGTTTTTGGTTTTCAATTTTATCTAAGTCTATATAAATTTTCATCTACAGATTTTTGTATTAAAAGAATACAGAAGAATCCCCAAAAATAAATCCACTTCTTGGTCACCCCAGGGGTAATACTTTTCTATATAAAACAATGTCATTTGCATTGGTTTGTTTGCTTATATGTTTGTTGCTGTGTTTTTGTTGTTGTTGTTGTTTTCGCCGCATTGAAATTCTGATTCAGCTATTTTGTACTTGGTGATTCCAATATAGAGAAGATTTGGAAAAATTTAATATGTAAATGAAAAAGAGCTCCATAAATGATAAATACAACGCTTGACTAATGAAATTAACGGATTGTTGGCCACTTCGATATCTAAAGGCGTTATTTTGCAAAATTTATGGCTAGGAATTTGTAACACAAAATTAAATGGTTGGTTGGTATAGTATAACTAAAACGTCGTTCAATCACTTTTTTGTTTGGTCGATTAACTCTTCGATTGACTCCACGAATGGACAATTATCAAAATTTGTAATTAGTTAATTCGTCAAATGGTCACACGATACCTGAAACAAAGGATTAAGTGGGAATTAACACCACTTTCAACAGTATTTCAGTCATACCATGGCGGTTGAGCCCGTTACCATGGATTCCTGGTATTTCGCTCACCAATGTACCTAAAATGTACCACTAAATGTACCTCTCTGAGCCTTCAAATGCTTTTCCCACTTAGGTTTACGTTTATCCAGCCATTGGTGGGAGACAAATGTCGGAAAGGATATTTGCCGCGACCGGGGATCGAACCCTGGATCCCATGATTGAGAGTCCAACACACTACCTACAGCGCTATGGCCGCGGCCCTGCAGCATTGACTTTCGAAGTTTAGAAATATGCTCAAATTTATATGCCGTCATGATAATATGTCACTTATTTACAAAGATAAACCTTTAAAATAACAACATCGGCGACTGTATTGTTACACTTCAATCACTTATTGAGTGTTCTCACTTTAAAACTACCTTAATGTATAATGTCTTATCTACAAGTATATTCTATTTTGCTTTCATATCAATTTGAATATATACAATTGGAAAAGACATAAAATACACGAATGAGTAAAATGTATAAAATGATTTATTCAATATCATATAAGTCAAATTCACGACTTAAACTGGTAAATCTTTATTAGTTTATCGCAAATATTCGACCATTCCAAACCGTAAGTAGGCCTATGCAATAACGGCTGCGTGGACAAATTCGCTGAAAATGTTGTAATGCATTTCAAAAGCATGTTGTCGTTAGACGAGCTTGAATAAAGCTGTATTTACGACATTTTACCCGCCCATAGACGATGTATATTATGCTCAATTTCAATAATAACAGTGCTTAAAGCGCATCGTCCATCATTGATGACATCATTTACGACAGACAACTAATCAGCCATTTATGCGAGACAATAAAATATTAATAAACCAGTTTTTACATTTGCTATATTTAGCTACATTCATAATGCTGCACTGGTAACCTGACAGACCGTTTTGGATAAGAACTGTTTTTAACAGAGGTTTGCGTAACAAAGACTTATAATTTTCATATTGGTGAGTTTATAATAAGACCCAAGGCACTGGGGCGAAATATTTCGTTATTTTGATATTACTCTTGCAATTTTGCACTAGTGTAAGTAAGTAATTAAGCCGAGACCTTTAGTAATTCGAAATGACGCCATAACTGTTGGTGATGACGTTATTTAAAAGTTGGCGTTATATGTTTCGTAATATCGATTAAATCTGAGAATCACGGGATTTACCGGGGAGAAATGGGACCGAGAGGTTGGGGTTGATATCTTAAACACTCAATTATTATAGGGATGAGTGTATTTTTCACTGCGTTTATTGGAGTATAAAGTGCAATTGCCTTAGCACATGGCAAATAACGCCCGTAGGGCGTTATGTTTAAGCAATGTGCTATGGCAATTGCACTTTATACTCCAATAAACGCAGTGAAAAATACACTCGGCCCATATAATTGCAATACGTCTATTTTCAAGTCCGAAACGGATAGAGAGATGAAAATAAAAACAAATAAACGAACTGTGGGCGGAGTTACTTTTATTTGACAGGCGTATGGATACATTGACACAGTTTATCGCTCGAGTCGTTGTAACGGCGGACATTTTGTTTCGTCGCTTGGGTTTTTTGAAATGGAAACTCGAACATTCGTTGGATTTATTTGGAATTATTATGAGGAAATACTAACTTTAAACTCTGTAAATTATGATATCTGGGTCGATAACAGTTAGAATTATGAATAAACGCTTTGTAATAGACAAGAAATATAAACCTACCACATGGACACGATGCATGCTGATGTGACGAAGCCGATTCGACATCTCGGATTTACGGCTAATAAATGTGAGTTTTTCGAAATCTTCATGTTTAAAACGAACATTATAATTGTTATAAGGACACTATTTGTTTATCTATTTATTGAAAATCCATAGAAGTATAAAGGAATTCGAGGAAATCGAAATTCAAAAGGTGATGACTATAAATAGTAACAAAACAAGTTTGGTATTTCTTGGAAGTGAATTCCCAATATCGGAAATCCCTGACCTTGTTTGTTTCTATTTTTGTCGAAAATAGTTCTGCCTTTTATCGAGGTATAAAGTGCAATTGATTTGATCACGTGATACGATTTGGGCCAATGAAAATACTCTATTTTGAAGTATTGCAATTATAGCAAGGTAAAAAGCCTTTCCCTTCTGAACTGTAAAGAATAGGCCATTCATATTTGGTATGTAAAATAGCTAGATAGTTCTGTTGTATGTTCTTAAAATGTTGCCCCTGGAGTAAATAACAGTCACACCCTTTTGGTCTAGGGTTAAGAAAAAACTTAATTATAGCAAGTTTAAAAGTCTTCTTCTAAATTGTAATGCATAGGGCATTCATATATGCATGCAGTTTTATTAGCATATTAATCAGGTCAGCGTTTAGGACCATCATGGTTCTCTTGTTTGTGAGTGTGTCGCCGACTATATATAGTTGATTCGGGTATAAAACTAAAGGACTAATGTTGCGTAATTGGCGTCTGAGACAATGACGTGGATTGTCGTCTGATGTAAGGCATGTTTAATGAGACAACGAGAGTTCTGCATCAAGCTATTTACATAATGGTCTTCCGGTCCTTGTCTGCACAATTTGTTGATTTGTTTAACAATCGTGTACTTTTATTTTTGTTGTGATTATCACGTAGTTAAAGATTTGTTGAGTAACAATGGATATGTATTTCGTAACAATTTTAAGTCCTATCTATTTTCGGGAGTATGTATAAAAATTGGAATGTGATTTAACTAATTCGGTGAATAGAATGTTCATTCACTTTTCTGTAAGTGCATACACATACACATAATGGCATTTAAAATTGAAGCATAGGAGAAGTCAAATGACGATGTTTCAGAGAAAAGAAGTATGAAGACTTGTGACAAGTCTTTATTGCACAACTTCTGTGGATCGTGGCTCCACACGGTAGAATTTTTGGCTAGTCCAACATTGAAAAAACATAGCAACATTGTAGACTTAGAAGAAAATTCCTGTTACAAGCAATTTCTTCAATGTCATCATTGTTTTCCAAAGCTTTTTTCTCGTGGGGGTCAAAAAGCGTTATTGTTTGAAAACGGTTAACTTATTCGAACATCTATTCGAGTATATTTTATGATGAAATTATCGATTATGGTTGCTTCTTGTGTTACAAACTTTGTTAAGTAGCCGCGTATTACATGTACGTGTTGGAAAACCGATGCATCAAAGCGAAACCATTCTTTTTTTAACCTGTTCTCTATCAGCCCCTTATAGATAATCTGCGCAGCTCGAGAAACAATCTTTTAACCATGAAACCGCATGGTTATACAAATAGCGTACATGCAAAGAGTGTGGCCTCGTGAAATATTTATAAGATTTTATTAAAGAGTTTATTACATGTTTACTTAATTTGATAATTTTAAATTGTCCTAAATGATTGTGATGAATAGATAAATCGCTCGATATTTATCAGTGTAAGATGTCCTATGAAATATGTAACACCATTGGTAAAACGACGTCATAACATGAATGATGACTTCATGTTACAAGCAATTACTGCATTATCCACAATGTTTTCAACCCCAGATGACAAAGATATTCTAAATTTTCATCAACTTTAAACTGTCGTCCGTAACATTTTTGAATTTGTAAAAATTTTGTCGTGTGAAAATTAGTTAATAATTTACGAAGAGTTATAGCAATTTGGTTAATAGGAATTACTAATTAATCAATATTAATCATTACAGTATCGTAAGATTATCTTTTTCATTTATTTCAGAAATGACAGTCATGAAAAACACCTTATTATTACTCGTATAATTTTTACATGCGAGGAGAATTATGGCTGACAATGTAAGTACGGGATTACTTTGGTAAAATGGATATGAACCTTGTGTTTCAATAATTAACCTCGTTTAGTTATTAAGGAATTTTTTTCAAGAAATCAGAACGAAGTGAGAAATCGCTGTTGTCAATCAAAGAACCAATCGACCATTGAAATAGTTCATTTAGACCGGAAGTGACATTTGAATTCGGACATAGGGAGACATTAATGGAAATCATTTATTTTAGTTTGCTGACTAAAACATCGAAATAATCGCTAATCCAACTACAGCTAATTACGACGTTTAGGTCACCAACAAACCAACCATTTTAACTTTTTGTTATATATTACTGACCACATACTTTTCAAAATAGTGCCTTTTAACCCATTCCCACACAGTGACGCTTTTCGACGCCCCTCAAGTAAAACAGTTGGGAAAACATTGTGTAAAATGAAGAAATTGCTTGTAACAAGCAATTTCTTCATTTTACACAATGTTTTTTACACAGTAAGTTGAAAAAAGCTACAATTTCATAGACTTTAAATTGTCGTCTGCAAGTTCCTTTCAATTTGGACCTGTCTAAAATTTTGTCGTCCGGTAATGGGTGAACATATAGTGCCTTTTAACCCATTCCCACACAGTGACGCTTTTCGACGCCCCTCAAGTAAAACAGTTGGGAAAACATTGTGTAAAATGAAGAAATTGCTTGTAACAAGCAATTTCTTCATTTTACACAATGTTTTTTACACAGTAAGTTGAAAAAAGCTACAATTTCATAGACTTTAAATTGTCGTCTGCAAGTTCCTTTCAATTTGGACCTGTCTAAAATTTTGTCGTCCGGTAATGGGTGAACATAGGAACGGAACTTCCTGTGGGAGCTCGGTGGGCGTGGCCACTGATCCGTCAGTTAAAGTAAAATTTTAACATCAGAATAGGTCAGAATAATCGTTGACAGACATTTATTTAAACATTCTACTTTGTTGGTGTCTTAAACGTCGTAACTACTGTTTCCGGAGTTCAAAGTTAGCTACCAGTCTAAATAAATGAACAGACTGGTCAATCGACTTTTTGACCGTCAGCTGTGATCCTTCGATTAACCAAGGGCGCTTGACTTTTGACAAATACTTTCTAACGGCGGAAATGCAACATCAATGTAGAAGGAAAATACGTAATAGATAATGAGAATATTTCAATTAACCCGTTCCTACACAATACAATTCTAGACCAGTCCAAATTCAAAGAAGTTTCAGACAACAAGTTGATGAAATCTTAAAAAAAATTGTAGAAAACATTGTGGATAATAAAGAAATTGCTTGTAACACTTTGTTTTCCAAAGGTTTCATATTGCGGAGTGTTTAGAGCACCATTGTATCGGAATGGGTTTACAGATAAATAAGTGATGAGAGGAAGGAAATGAAAAGGGTTGGTGAAAAGAAGAAACTTCGAGGTATAGAAACACAGGTGTAGTCCGGCTGTTAGTATTACTATTCCTCTCCGAATACAACCGCAATGATAAAAAAAGACTAAGAAGTTATTGCTTGAAAATAACAACAAAATACATCTATGGTCTTCTCAACAAAATATACCATCACAAGTCACAAGACCGGTAAAATCAAATGAAATGCATAATTGCATTTCGGTCTGCCATGGCCAACGGATCAGTTGATATTTATTTCTGAGATTTAGGGAATGCGTTTTATTTTTTCCCTTGAATATCCACGAAAATTACATATAGCTTTTCGAAATGATCAATGCGCACCATCTACCAGGGTGATTGTAAATTACTTCAAAGTCGGGGGTAAATCTTGACATGTCAATCCCGAGATTAGAATAATTCGATAGAAATCCCATGTTTCCTGAATGAAGCTGGTAATTTAAATCTAATGGGTTCTCGTGACTAGAAAATCATATTTCCTACTGTAAAAGAATATATTAAGATTGTCTAACATTAACCGTAATGTCTTTTTAGAAAACTATATTATATAATATGACGTAGGTAAAATTCTTACGTATATTTCCTGAAAACCATTTCCATACAATGTCACTTCCTAACTTTATTGGAAAGGGAGAAATCGAAATTGTTGGAAAAGAAGAAACGATTTAACAAGAAGAAAGAATACTTATTGTGCAAATGATAATAACTATAAGAAAACCAAATAATTTCCGATATGATATTTAAATTTTCATAAAAATATGTTCAAGAGCCGCTCAAGTCGTCATGTACATCGCTATATTATGTAAACTTGGCTGTACCCTAGAAACATTAATTTATGGTCAGTTAGCGACCTAAACCTCGGATAAGCCGTAGTTAAGAAGTTTGAGTCGCCAAACCACCAAGAATGCTCGACCCAAATGTTCAAGAAATTCTATTCCGGACTTCATGAATGATTTGATTGGTCGGTTGATATTTGATTGGAAGCGGTTATCCGTAAATTGTGACCATGTGTTTATAAGTTACCATTGTTGTACTTTCAGATGGAGTTTAGTACCTTGTACACAGAGTACACCGATGCCCCTAATGTCACCACCGAGTCTATAAATGGAGGGGAGAATTTTATTTACGAGAAATACCTTCCCGGTATAAACTCGTCGTCTAAATATATGAGAATTATCATGTATGTGTTCGGTTATCCTGGAAACCTCCTAGCATTTCTTGTCTGGATTCGCAAACCTATGTTACAGAGTTCCGGGTGTTATTTGGCGACCCTAGCATTATCCGACTTGTTATTCCTGACACTTGATTTACCATACAGCCTACAAACTGAATGGAGTATAAATGTTCTGAACGCGCCAGTTATTTGTGAAGGCTTTACAATAGTCTATCTGACAGCACAATACACCTCTCCGTTGTTGACTTTAGCTTTTACGACAGAACGTTACATCGCCATAAAATTTCCATTAAAGCGTCGGATTTATTGCACGGTTAATCGTGCTATCTGTACGAGTTGTTGTATCGCCCTATTGTCGTTAGGGCTATGTGGTATTCAAGGATATTTCTGGAATTATGACAGTGAGCAGAAAGAATGTCTGCGAACTCTGGGTAACGATCGACTTTGGGAGACTTGGACTTGGTGTACGGAGATGATCATGTTTCTCTGCGTTCCACTCATGATTCTCACATTGAATATACTTGTCATAATCGAGATACGGAAGTCCAGGAAGATTGCTCTGAAACTTAACCGGATCTTGTTTAAAACCAACGCGACAACAACGATGCTGTTAGCGGTGTCCACGTTTCTAATCCTGACCACGCTCCCAGTGAGTATCGCGTACGCTCTTGGAGACAGCTTTCCACCCGGGAACGATCTCCAGTCCATAGATGAGAACGAAACTTGGCAGGCACATTTTCGGTATTACAGGGCACGAACGATCATCTATAACATTGGCTTGACGCATTTCTTTATGAACTTCTACATCTATCTCCTCGCTGGAGAACGATTCCGTAGAGAAGTCATCAATACCATCAGATGTCGGGGTTCAAAGAGAAATATGAGTAAAGTGTATCGTTCAGAGACTACCAAACTTGATTCGTTTTACAGTAGTGAAACTTTCAGGGGCTTGGAATGAATACTGGAATCAGATATTCTTTGCATCAGTCATATCGTGTTCATGCGATTTGCAAAGGTTAAGTTAAACGTCAGGGAATGAAAACCAATTTTCCATTGTAAATGACGAGAAAGGCGCGTGTGCTAACTTATAGAGACGAAAAAAAAATTTTAGTTCGTACATATGTATGTAATGATGAATAGCTTGTTGTCAGACTCCTGGATAATTAAATTCGTCCGACAGAATTGTCAAGGAACAGAATTCGTTTTAACCCATTCCCGCACAATGACGCTATTTTATATCTTAAGCTTAAGAAAACAGTGTGGAAAATGAAGAAATTAGTTGTTACAAGCAATTTCTTCATTTTCCACCCCGTTTTCTTTCCTAAAAGACAAACATTTCCCCATATATTAAAACTTGACGTCTGCAACTTGTTTGAATTTGGACCAGTCTAGAATTTAGTCTTCTGGGAATGGGTTAAAGAATATAGATGTATAGTACGTTATCAAGGAAATCCTACCTATTTGATAATGATAACAACTAAGGGTTTTTCTCCTTTTTCAAATTTTAGAATAAATCATCTTTCTGATTCACAAAAAAGGGAAAAAAGTCTCTATCTTAAATATCTACAAAGTTACGACATAAGCTCAGACTTGTAAAAATTTAAAGAAGTTGCTGATGACATTTTTAGTTGACGAATCTTTCGGGGTAAAAAACATTGTGGATAACGAAGACATTGATTGTAAGAAGCATTTTCTTCATTTCCCACATTTTTTTCTCATAAGGTTTTTTTCTTGAAGGGCAGAGTAACAATCACACAACTTGTGACGTCATAAAAAAATTGTAATTTATCGTCATAAAGTGACGTCATTTTGGCAGGTGTTAGAGATAGCGGATCATTTATTTCATCGTATGCATGTATGTTGGTGTTTATGGTGGATATATCTGCACATTACTCTGCATTGACCGGTAAAATGATACACGATTAATTCTTACGACCGGCTCAAACTGTTTAATGGTGTGTATTTCTATGTAAAATCGTCGCTACCGTTATACATGCCCATATGAGCGACGCCCCAGAAGACGATTAGTTTTTACGGGGGATAGTGCAAGGAAACAGGACACAATTGCTGAGAGCTCAGCCTGTATTTTTTTAACGTGCTCGATGTAAATTACCGTCACATGGGGCCTCGGCTTAACCGAAACGCAATTAGCACCCATGATCTTGAGGCTTAAAGACAAGTGCTCAACCAACTGAGCTTACCGGGTTGACACTGTTATATGTAAACAGAGTGTGGTATTAATACCTTCAATACAGTTCGGATATAAGAAACAATCTGACACTAGGACAGCCTTTGAAAGTCAACAAAAGTATCTGGACTGAAATACCTTATTTGAATTATATTGTTGCGGTGAACATTCGGCTACATTCGTCAAGAATCACGTATTTGTCCCAGGATCGATGAACCATTTTACCTATAGCTGTAGCCAGAAATCAGAACAAGTATGCACCTCTGCAGTTTCGTTTAGAAGTTTAAAAGGCCTGTATCTATCGACAGGCCAGTGGTGATATTTACATATCGTCGTTGGACGAGCAAAATGTCGTAAATACAGCTTTTATCAAAGCTGTATTTACGACATTGTGCTCGCCCAAACAACGACATAAGCCTGTGCGTGACATTTCCCCCAATCGTTTCACGTGTTTGAAGTGCAGACATGTAGCAGTCAGGACGGCCACTCATCGTTATTAGAGATAGCACTGATTTTCAAAGGAACATCGATTCAATAGCTATATACAGAGCGCATAGTTAGGGTCTGATCAGTCTGCTTGGTGAATAGGCTGATCCCAGTCTTTACTTACAGATCATGTGAAAAAACTAGAAATGTCACATGAAGGCTCATATTTTAATTGCCAGAAAACAGAACATGTATTTAACATGTTACCATATGGCAATCTTTCAAATTGGCTCAAATTTAAGGAAGTTTCAAACGATAATTTGAAGTTGATGAAATTCATTTATTTATTTATAATTGCAATACTTCAAAATAGAGTATTTTCATTGGCCCAAATCGTATCACGTGATCAAATCAATTGCACTTTATACCTCGATAAAAGGCAGAACTATTTTCGACAAAAATAGAAACAAACAAGGTCAGGGATTTCCGATATTGGGAATTCACTTCCAAGAAATACCAAACTTGTTTTGTTACTATTTATAGTCATCACCTTTTGAATTTCGATTTCCTCGAATTCCTTTATACTTCCATGGATTTTCAATAAATAGAAAAACAAATAGTGTCCTTATAACAATTATAATGTTCGTTTTAAACATGAAGATTTCGAAAAACTCACATTTATTAGCCGTAAATCCGAGATGTCGAATCGGCTTCGCCACATCAGCTAGCTGCGATATCGTAGCCCTCTTTCTGATAATCTGCTGCCTCGCCAGCAGATTATCAGAAAGAGGGCTACGATATCGCAGCTACACATCAGCATGCATCGTGTCCATGTGGTAGGTTTATATTTCTTGTCTATTACAAAGCATCTATTCATAATTCTAACTGTTATCGACCCAGATATCATAATTTACAGAGTTTAAAGTTAGTATTTCCTCATAATAATTCCAAATAAATCCAACGAATGTTCGAATTTCCATTTCAAAAAACCCAAGCGACGAAATAAAATGTCCGCCATTACAACGACTCGAGCGATAAACTGTGTCAATGTATCCATACGCCTGTCAAAGAAAAGTAACTCCGCCCACAGTTCGTTTTTTTTTTTATTTTCATCTCTCTATCCGTTTCGGATTTGAAAATAGACGTATTGCAATTATATGGGCCGAGTGTATTTTTCACTGCGTTTATTGGAGTATAAAGTGCAATTGTCTTAGCACATGGCTCAAACATAACGCCCTACGGGCGTTATTTGCCATGTGCTAAGACAATTGCACTTTATACTCCAATAAACGCAGTGAAAAATACACTCATCCCTACACTATTTTCTGGGTAGAAGACATCGAGGAAAATGAAGAAATTGCTTGTCATTTTTCACAATGTTTCCCCAATAGTTTTTCTTGAGTTGCGTCAACAAGCGTCATTGTGTGTCAATGGGTTATCCTGCACTTTCGTATAGAAGTTCGAAAAATATTTATTTAACCCTGAATCGACAGATCGGTGGTTAGAATAAGAACGCAAGAATTCATGTCACGTGTTGGTTTCTTCGGTGTTGTCTGCTACTATGTTATTTGTCGAAATGAATGAAAAATACATTGTGTATATATAACATGTACGTGTATTTATTTTCCTGTCATACTTTCGTGTTGAGTCGAAAATTGAAATAATGTTGTGTCTATAATAAATCAAAGTACTGTAAGCTAGTAAAGCATGGTTTTGTTAAGATAACAAATAAACGAGGCTAAAGTAAGACAATCCCTCCATTTTACGCTCCATAACAAAATAGTTCTGGGAAACAAGCAATTTCTTCATTTTCCAACTTGTTTTTGTACCCAGAGAGATAAATAATAAGAATTTTCACCAATCTGAAATTGTCGTTTGCATCTTCTTTGAAGACTCTGAGCAGAGTCACTTAGGGATCTAGAATTAGTAGGAGATCATCTTGCAGGCAGAGTTTGCAATATTCCGAAATTACGTAAGAACTAGTGGTTAAGCCTCAAGTGGAACTTTGCACTCGTTAGACTCTGAGAAGACCTCAAAATTTTGTCTGTGAACTTAAGCTTTTAGCTAGACAAGGAAAAAATACATTTAAATGGAATAAAGTTATTGATTTCTGTAAGGCATATCGAACCTTATTTTTCATATTTTTCGTATGTAATACGGTTTTCCCCCCATGAAACACCGTTGGACCTATGTATTGCACCAATATTCATGCACAATGAAGTAACTACACTTTGGATAACAGTGTAGTTACGACATTTTGCCTGCCAAACGACACAATAGGTATGAGATGCTATATAAAATACAATTTCACCAAACAAACCAGAACAAATATTTTGCTAGTTTTCAGCAAATTTTTAGGGCCTACTTTGTGCGCACTATGCAAAATAGTTGCGTGCGCAATTTTTTTAATGTGAGTATGACAGAAAATCCCAACCAATCAAAAACGCCCGAATCTTGAAAGAAAAAATTGAAATTAAGAGTGTTCCCGAAAATCTCATTCACAGAAACTTTTGAAAAAACGTCTGAAGCAATAAGACCAAGTGCTTTGATATTTGGTGCACACATGTAGCATTATTTGGTGAATGATGAAATTCTACAAGTTATATAATTGTGTAAACCCTTCCTACATAACCCCGCTTTTGAAGCTTTCAATACGCTCCTTCAAACAATTTGTTCGGATGAAAAACGTGGCTTTAATGGGCGGGGCTAATTTCCATATATGGTGAAACCTTTAAAAATCTTCTCCTCAGAAACCAATAGATGGATTGCAACCAAATTTTAGAGGAATGATCATTCGGTGATTCCTTATCAGATTTCTTCAAATAATTTTGATCGGATGAAAAGCATGGCTTTAATGGGCGGGGCTAATTTCCATATTAGTAAAACTTTTAAAAATCTTCTCCTCGGAAACCAATTAATGTTTTTCAACCAAATTTTACAGGAATGATCCTTGGGTGACCCTCTATTAGATTCCTTCAAATGATTTTGATCGGATGAGAAACATGACTCTAATGGGCGGGGCTAATTTCCACGTATGGTGAAGACTTTAAAAATAAAATGAATTGGTGGATTTCACCCAAATTTTACAGGAATGATCCTTTGGTAACCCTTATTAGATTGGTTAAAAAAAATGTTTGTCTGTAAACATTGCTTTAACGGATTGGGCTTATTTCCATATTTTGTAAATAGTGAAAACCTTTAATCCTCTCACACAGATTAAAATCGATATTAAGTTTTCAAAAATCCTTTCGTGACTCTTTATCGGATTCTTCATTATACATGGCTCAGATGAAAATTATGGCTTTTATAGGGTGGCTTGTGTCCATATATGGTATATAGTGAAATTTTGAAAACCTTATTCTTGCAAACTGAAATTTCTCAGGAATGATAAGTAAATTCAGGCCGCCGGTGCCAATCAGGCGCTCAAGTGCATCTAGTTAATTCAGTCAACTAAATATTGTTGTCTGCACCTCTTTCCAAATTGAACCAGCCTTAGATTTTGACGTCAGGTAATGGATTAAAAGAATTCCCTATAGGTTATACAAGATGGCTTCAAAAGGAATATCGAAATATTAGAAAATCATTCAAACAGAGTGATCTAAATGTATTTCCATCCTTAAATAATATAATCATAAAACTTCCATATATGGAATGCAACCTTACCAGATGAATCATTACCAAGTTTGTTTGTTTTTTTAAGAAGAGCCTTGTGGGTATTAAAACAAGACCGGGCGTAAATTCATAATACTCTTTAATTTTTAGCATACTTTAAAAGTTAAAAAGGTATTTCTGCCTAAGACTTAAAGAAATATGTCTTTCTTATTTATCATCATTATACATAATATTTCAATAAAATTATAAATAGGGCTCCTCTGTGGTTTAGATACAGGAAAAGTTGACAAGTTATTTTTTATCTGAAAATGAGATATTAGGTTTTGACTAACGAGTCCCTAGGACGAGTTATTAAAGCGCATAACAACGCATTCGAGTGAGATTTTTTTATATTTAAATGTATAATCAGTTGATTGTTCTATTTGTTATATTCCAAACAGCTTTATTTTCATTTCTTACCTAAATATATTTCAATAATATTTGTCTTCTTCGGCCCTTGGGAACCGCGCGCATTAATATCAACGAAATTGTTATGAATAATTCCTTTTTCGCTATCTAAAAAGGCCTTTTCCAGGCGGGCAACGGATTAAAAGGAAATTTTTTGTGGGGGAATCCTTATTTTAAGACACATGGAGATTTGTAGTGTGAGCAACGAAAACATTTTGAACGAGGTATACTGTATCTAAAGACGGCAGCCTTATCGCCGATCTGAAGGCACTGGGAACATTCATTGACTATTCAAGACTATTCGAGACATGACAAAACCAAGGGATAGGTAGTCTGTGTTCACTCAGTCTCCTGACTTTAGCGAACAAAAATCCTGTTCATGCAGGTTAGAAGTGAGTGTTTGCCACTTTTAAATGAGACATAGCAACTTCAAAACTTAGTGACTATCGCATTTGCAAATCTAAAGATTAATAGATCAATAAAATCCTATATTTAGACCGGAAGTGAAATTGATCGACATTTGTGAGAAACATTTTTGTTGAAACTATTTCGTTACATGTTACTGGTCATAAATACTGCAAACATAACGCTGTTTGGTATCTACCTCGAACTGACCAATCGCTGCATGGTCCCGCCCATCTTACTCCTTCGGCCCCGCCCATTAACTCCAACAGGAAGTTCGGCTTCTACTTTTAACAGTGTTATTTTGCAAAGTTTATGGCCAATAGCATTTTAAAAATAGGTAAAATGATTGGTTGGCGACCTTAACGTCGTAACTACACCTTGAAAAAGCGACCTCTTATTTTTTGCATAACTTCTTTACAGAATATTGTATTCAAATAGTGTATGAGAGCGAATAAAAATACTTAAAATCTGCGGCATGAAAAAAAATCGATACCTACCTTTAAAGGATATGCAAACGAATTCGTTAAAATTTTCAGGGGAGGACCATTTTGACCAACGTTTGCTGCCCTAAAACTAGACTGGTATCACTGTCGACTTGTAGGTAAAGTCTTTGTTACAGTCTACGTTGGAACCAGCCTACCCTAAACACGCTTATTTAAATGCTTCCCTACGCCAATGTGGTCAAAGAAAAAGGTCACTTTTACAAAAAAAATGCTGCTTCGATGACAACTACGAGTCTTTCAAACACGTCTTATTAGGAAAGGAATCTAAACAAATTTCCCCTTTTCTCACATTCTGTCGTGCGTCTGTCTGTCTGTCCGTCCATAGATTTTTCTTTAAAAATCTTCTCCTCAGAAAGTAATATACAGAATTAAAAAAAAAATCACTGACATGGTCCTTTGGTGACCCTTAAACAGATCTCTTCAGAGAATTTTAATCCGATGAAATACATGGCTAAATTTTGCGGGGCGTTTTCCATATATGGCGAAATCTTTAGAAAATCATCTCAGAAATTATTGGATGGTTTTGAGCCAAATTTCACAGAAATGGTCCTTGGGTGACCCTTAATCAGATCTCTTCAGAGGATTTTAATCCGATGAAAAACATTGCTTAAATGGGCGGGGCTATTTCCATATATGGCAAAAGCTTTAGAAATCTTCTCAGAAATTATTGGATGGTTTGAGCCAAATTTCACAGAAATGATCCTTATGTGACCTTTTGTCAGATTTGTTCAAAGAATTTTCATCCGATGAAAAACATTGCTTATATGAGCGGGGCTATTTCCATATGTGGCTAAAGCTTTAAAAATCTTCTCAGAAACTATTGGATGGTTTTGAACCAAATTTCACAGAAATGATCCTAATGTGACCTTTTTGTCAGATTTTTCTTCAAATAATTTTTTCCAATGAAAAACATGGCTTATATGGGCGGGGCTTTTTCCATATATCGATGGCTTAGAGCAAAAACATAGAATGACTCTATACATTGTATAGAGCCATACCGTGTTTTTGCTCTAAGCCCTCGATATGGTGAAAGCTTTCAAAATCTTCTCAGAAACCAGTGGATGGATTTTAACCAAATTTTACATAAAGAAATCTTGGGTGACCCTGCAATGAAAAAAAACATGGCTTTAATGGGCGGGGCTAATGGTTAAAGCTTTAAAATCTTCTCAGAAACTAGTGGATTGATCTCAACCAAATTTTACAGAAATAAGCCTTTGGTGATCCTTTATCAGATTTCTCCAAAGAAAATTCTAAACAGATGAAAGACATGGCTTAAAGGGGCGGGGCTTTTTTCATATATGGTCAATACTTTCAATATCTTCTCATAAACCAGTGGATATATTTTTAGCTAAATTTTAAAGGAATTGGTGACCCTTTTTCAGATTCCTTCAAATAATTTTGATCGGATGAAAAAAAAATGGCCGCCGTCTTAGCGCAGTTGGTAGCGCGTCGGACTGTCAATCTAGAGGTCCCGGGTTCGATCCCCGACGGCGGCACTTATCCTTTCCGACTATTTGTCTCTCACCAATGGGTCGATAATCGTAGACCTATTTGAGATAGCAGCTGGAGGCTAGGAAAGGATGTAATGGTAGTACTGGTGTGAGAAATACCAGGATTCCATTGTTAGGTGCTCCAGCCGCCGCGATATAACTGAAAGATTGTTGAAAGCGGCGTAAAACCCCATTCAAACAAACAAACAAACAAATCGGATGAAAAACATGGCTTAATTAGGCGGGACTTATTTCCATATATGGTATAAAGTAAAGACTTCAAAAATTTCAACCCAATTTCGAAGGAATAATCCTCAGGGGACTCTCTTTCAGATTTCTTCACATAATTTTGATAGGTTGAAAAATATGGCTTTTATGGATGAGGCTGATGTCCATATATGAAATACAGTGAAAATTTTGTAAATGCCTTTCATGGTATATAATGAAAATTTTGTAAATGCCTTTCATCTTACTTAATATATGAATTTTACATAACTCAACTCGACTTTGTAAAACAGTGAAAAGTTTGAAATGCTTCACTAGGACTATTTCAAAGATTTCAGTGACTAGATTTATTTGCCAGAGATGGCTAAGATGATTATGTTATATTGAATACTGAAAACACCATTTGATTAAACAGTATATTCAGGTCTATGGAGCGATACAGGCGCCTAAGCGCCTCTAGTTAATTTATTATTTTTATTTATGTATATTATATTTATGTATCTAATTATATTGCTTGGGGTTGAAAAAAATGCGGATAATAAAGATATTGCTTGTAACAAGCAATTTCTTCATCATACACAATGTTTTTCATGGCGTTTTAGCTACCAAAGCGTCAGCTTTGATAGCTTAAGTTAACATACAAACTTTTGAGGTCGCCTCAAAGTTCAAAGAGTGCAAACTGCCACATGATGCTTAACCACTAAATCCATTGAATGACTACACCATAAAAGTAGTTCTTATGTATTTCAGGAATATCGCACACTCTATTCAAACCTTAGAGAACTTTATCAAATACATGCCGTTTGACTGCATCTCCGTTGAATTCAATCCAGTCTAAAAAATTTATATTCTATTGGGTTAACTGCTGGGTTACCCCTTGGTTACTCCTTTAACCTCGTTTATTTATCATGATAACCTTTGGCATAGAAGATAACTTAACAAAACGATGCCTTGATAGCTTACAGTTCTTTCAGTACTTTCTTGGTGGGATTCAAAAAGCGGGATAGCATGAAACATTGAATTGGGTTAAAGATGTCGCGAGTTTCTCTCTGGTCACATTGAATACGTTAACCAATTCCCACTCAATGACGCTTTTAGACACCCCCGAGAAAAAAGCTTTGGAAATTATTGTGGAAAATAAAGAAATTGTTTGTGACAAGCAATTTCTTGATTATCCACAATGTTGTCCACCCCAAAACTAAAAAAAAAATCCAAAATTTCATAAGATTTAAATTGTCGTCTGCAACTCCTTTCATTTTAGACGAGTCTAAAAATTTGTTGTGTATGAATGGGTTAAGGAGCAGAGAAAATGACTTAATAAATGCCATCATCTTGATAAATACTATAACTAAGGCTTTCAAAAGGTAGCGTTTAGGTGCAATGAAAGCCCACACACAATGTAGGTATTGTGATAAGTACAGAATTCTTCGTCAATTCAAAGATACGTTTAACCCTTTCCCGTTCAAATACGGGATTTTTCGTTCCTGTGATTTTATACTCAAGAAAGCATTGTGGAAAAAGAAGAAATTGCTTGTAACAAGCAATTTCTCCTTTTCCACAATATTTTCTACACATAGGATTTTTTTTTCAAATGGCATCCAGTTTTCATTGTCGTCTGCAACCTCTTTCAATTTGGACTAGTCTAAAATTCCATTGTGTGGGAAAGGGTTAAGACGATCTTAAGTGAATACTCCTCTTAACATCCGCAATTTTTGCGCTATTCTCAGATGTACACATTTATTCGCTGTGTAATACAAATGTCTTCTGCGTTAAATTTGGGGAGGAAATTACAGTTTGTTCAATCTATGGAGGCTGTCAATTCGAATGATTACCGTTTTCTTGTGTGGAACCTTCTAATTAGCAGTAAATAGTCGAGACAATCTACTATAATCTAAACATGTTAGGATTCCAGGGCTTATTCCGTTGTCCCAAACCCGCCGGTTCTTTGTATTAAATTTTTACTCTCGAAACCTAGGGCTCGTATTCGCCAACCAGTCATAATCGAGGTTTTAGCTTGGAATTTCACAACAAGGGATCTGATAAGATGAGACAAATGTCAAAACCCTTTTAATCGATACCCAAAATATGACGGGTTTTTGTTGTTGTTGTTGCTGTTATTGTTGTTTGTTTGTTTGTTTTTTGTCTGTCCGATTAGCCCAGTTTGTAGAGCACTTGACTTCAAACCTTAAGATTATGAGTTTAAGCCCTGGGCCGACCATATTAACTAACAAACTAATTGTCTTTCGGATGAGTCGTAAAACCGAGTCCCCGTGTGACGGTGCTATCCATCAAGCATGTTAACCCCGTGTGACGGTGCTATCCATCAAGCATGTTAAAGAACCAGGCGGAGCTCTCAGCAGTTTCGTCCTGTATCCTTGCTCCATCCTCCGTAACAACTAACCGTCTTCTGGGGGCGTCGGTCATATGGGCATAAGGGTAATAAACGGAAATACACGACGCTTTTTGATGCCCACAAGGGAGATTTTTTTTTTAAAAAATGTGGAAATATGAAGAAGTCGCCTGCATTTTCTTTGAATTTGGTCCGGTCTAAAATTTTGTTGTCTGGTAATTTGTTAAGGAAGGTTAAGTTGCTCTTGTAAATTAAACTATCTGGTGGATATTCATCCAGGTAATGAGATTTCTTTTAAATGTTTATACATTGATATATAGTGAAGGTAACATTTACGTATAAACATTTTAATACACCTAGATACTAATTTGGGTCGCGAACTATATCCGAAACGTATCGTACATCATACGGTTAAATAGAGACAAATAATGGTACATTTTTGTTTAGCAAAGCGGCAATTTGATAGTTTAAGTTAACACACAAAATTTTGAGATCGTCTCAAAGTTCAACGACTGCAAACTGCCACTGGAGGCTTAACCACTATATTCGTTGAATGCGCACGCCATAAAAAGTAGTTCTTATTACAGGAACATTGCAAACTCTGCCACTGCTTTTTATGGCCACATGAATTAACTTTATGCAAAATGTAGCCAACCCCTTGAAAAGCATGCTATCTAACCCAATCGCATCCAATCCCGCCTTTGAATCATCTCAATAATATAGCTTTGGAAAACATTGTTGACAATGAAGAAATTGCTTGTAACAAGCAATTTCTTCATTTTCGAACTGTTTTCTTCCCTACAATGCAAAGACTTTCTAAATCCCACTAATCATGATACCCTTTGAAAAAGAAGATTACTAAATAAAAATCATGCTTTGGTAGCTTACAGTACTTTCAGCACTTTGATTTCGTTCACGCTAAGACGTTATTTTACTAGAAGGGGTGTCTTTGAGAATTACATTTCGTTTTATTATTTGAGCTCAACTAAATTATGACAATAAGAGGTAATGCCACGAGATTTGAAAGTCGTACGTCCGTTCGTATTGTTTGTAAGCCATTTCTTCACACACTTTCATCTCAGTTACTATTCGATAGATGTCAAGGAAGATTCGTGGTATTGCTCTCTCGGATGTCTTCAATAAAGTACATGTATAGTCGAATGAAGGACACGATTTTTATGTGCAGGACTTATCATAGCTTTATTTAACACATAGTAAAATCTCATAACTATTTTTCGCTGAAAGCGCACATTCGATTTGAATAGTTTTCAGTAGAATTGTACAAGAAGCGCATTTTTCCCAGGTTTCATCAAGGATTTTGATCATCAACATATGCATAATTAGCGAGGCTTATCGGCACTACTTTGAATTGTTGAGAAGTATTTAAACATCTTTGAAAATACTGTGTTTTTAAAGAATGATTTTTGAAGAATTGTGATTCTGTTAGACCCCTGACGGACTCCTTCAAGAAATTATAATCGAGTAATAAGCATGGAATTTATATGCTTCTCTTATAAGCAATATTTGAAACAACAACAACTCTAAAAAAATCTTTAGAAATTAATCTATGAGTTTACTCATGCAATTTAGGTTGCATTTTAGGCAGAATCGTTCCTTTGGTAATCCTTTACAATATTTTGATCGGATGACAAACATAATATTTATGGACAGGGCTTATCAGCAATATACAACGATTGGAAACCTACTGGTTATCAAGTTTTCCGTTAAAGAAATCTGATATTTAAGGAAGTTAATTGCTCAAAGAAGAATGCATAAAGAAAAAAAAAGGGCTTTATCCCCTTTATCATTTTAAGCAACAATCCTCAAGGCCCCTTTTCCCATGTTTAATGACGTTTATGACCCTACAATCATTCTGTGAATATTTCATCAGAATCTGACAATAATTGTGGACTTTATCACATAAACAGGATTGTTTTGAATGAAAATCAATAAGGCCCCTTTTCCTGTGTTTTCTGATGGATCAATTTCATTCCAAAAGGAACTTTCCTTACAACCCTACAATTGTCCTGTGAAATTTAAAAGACAATTTGATAATGATTGTGATCTTCATCACATACACAAGAATGTTTTGAATGATAATCTGTAAGGCCCCTTTTCCTGTGTTTCGAATGCCACAATTATTCCATGCATCTTTGAAGAGAATCCAATAAATCTGTTGACTTTATTGTGTTAACAAAGATATTAAAATCAAGTTCTCATAAGGCCCCTTTTCCCGTGATATTTTACTGTTGGTTTTATCATTCTGTGAAAGTTAAAAGTGAATCCGATGAAATATTGGGAATTCATTATGTTTACTAGAATATTTAAAAAAAAAATCATATGGCCCCTTTTTACATGATACTTTATGGATTGTACCCAGTTCTGAAAAGAAACATTTAAGTATTTGTACAATCATTCTATGAAATTTTGAAGTGAATCCGGTGAAATCAAGGGACATCATTGTGTTAACCAGAATATTTAAGAGGGTTTTCATAAGGCCCCTTTTTATGTGACCCTTGCCATAGTCAGATCCACTGTCAAAATCAACAATTGGAATGATGGTACAATCAATCTGTTTAATCAGTGGAATTTGTTGTGTTAATGAGTTTATAGTGAAATCTTCAGAGGGTCCCTTTTCTCATGATACTTTACAGAACAAACCAAATTTGAAAAGGAACAATTCTAATGAAGGTACAATCATTCTTTAAAAGTTAAAGAGAATCAATGAAAACAGTGGACTGAATTGTGTCAAGATTTTTGTAACTAAATTTTCATAAGGCCCCTTTTTCCGTGAAACTTAACAAATCAGACCCAATGTACAAAGGAACAATCCTAATGATAGTTTGAAGAAAATGATAAAGACTGAGGACTTTATTGTAATATTGATGTTTTGTAATAAAAATTTTATAAGGTCCCTTTTCTTGTGTCACTTAAGCAATCAGACCTAATTTACAAAGGAACAATCAAAATGATGGTACAATCATTCTGTAAAAGTTTGAAGAGATTCTGATAAAGACTGAGGGCATTGTTGTGTTTATGAGGATTTGGTAATAATTTTTCATACAGCCCCTTTTCCTATGATACTAGACAGATAAGGCCCAATTTGGAAAGAAACAATCCTTATGATGATACAAACATTCTGTGAAAGTTTGAACAGAATCTGATGAAAACTGCAGACTTTATCTTGGTGTAAAATTTTAAGAATAAAATTTTCATAAGGCTCCTTTTCCTGTGATACTTGAAGGATCAGGTCTCATGTCAGCATCAACAATCGTGATTATTGTACAATGATTCTGTTAAGGTTTGAATAAAATCCAATGAAAGCTATTGACTTGGTTACAAGGATTATAGATAAAATTCTCAAAAGGCCCCTTTTCCCATGATACTAGACAGATCACGCCTAATTTGAAAAGAAAGAATCCTCATGATGGAATAATCATTCTGTGAAAGTTTTAACAGATGAAAACTGTTGACTTTATTGTAGTACAATGATTTTAAAATTAAATTTCATAATGCTCCTTTTCCTGTGATACTTGACGGATCAGGTCTAATGCAAACATCAACAATCATTATTATTGTACAATTATTCTGTGAATGTTTGAAGAAAATCCGATGAAAGCTCTGGACTTGGTAACAAGGATTTATTAATGAAATTTTCATAAGGCCCCTTTTCGTAAGTTTCTTGACAGTTCAAACCCTGTTATGAAAAGAATGATAGTTATGACCTTCCAATCATTCTGTGAAAGTTTCAACAAAATCTGATCAAAGCTGTGGGCTTCATTGTGTTAACAGGGTTTTATTAATTGAATTTTCATATAGCCCCTTTTCCCATGTTACTTGATGGGTCTGAACCAATTCCAAAGGGAACTCTTCTTACAAAAGTATAATTATTCTGTTTGAGTATAAAGACAACCCCATCTCATCTGTGGACTTACAAGCATTAATTAAGATTTTTATAAATGAATTTTCCTAAGGCCCCTTTCCTATGTTTCTCAATGGATCAGACCCACTTTGAAAGGAACAATCCTTATGATGGTACAATCATTATGCGAAAGTTTGAAGTCAATCAGGTGAAATCTAGGGCCATTATGTGTTTACTAAGATTTTTTTATTAAATTTTCATAGGGCCCCTTTTCCCATGAAACTTGATGGATCAAACCTACTTCCGAAAGAAACAATCCATTTAATGTAATAATCATTCTAGGAATGTTTGAAGAGAATTTGTTAAAAACTATGGACTCTATTGTGTTTACGAAGAATTTTTCAATCAAGTTTTTATCGGGCCCCTTTTTCCCGTGGTCCTTGACTGATCATACCAAATTTTGAAAGGAACAATTCTTATGATGGTACAATCATTCTGTGAAAGTTTGAAGTCAATCAGATGAAAACTGTGGACTCTAGAGTGTTAACAAAGATCTTTGAATTAAATTTTAATAAGGCCCATTTTCCTATGTTTCTTGAGGAATCATATCCGAATCCGAAAGGAACAATCCTTATGATGGTACAATCAATCTGTGAAAGTTTGAAGAGAATCCGTTGAAAATTGTTGGCTCTAGATTGTTAATGAGAATTTTTTATTAAAATTTTCATAAGGCCCCTTTTTCCTGTGTTTCTTTACGGATCATACCAAATTTCGAAAGGAACAATCCTTATGATAGTACAATCATTCTGTGAAAGTTTAAATACAATCTGGTGAAAACTGGACTCTAAAGTGTGAACGAGGATTTTGAATGGAGTTTTTAATTGAATTTTCATAAGGCCCCTTTTCCAATGTTTCTTGACGGATCATACCCAATTTCGAAAGGAACGATCCTTATGATGGTACAATTATTCTGTGAAAGTTTAAAGTGAATCCGATGAAAACTGTGGACTCTATTGCGTAAACGAGTATTTCTTAATTAAGTTTTAATAAGGCCCCTTTTCCCATGTTTGTTGACGGATCTCATTTTCGAAAGGAACGATCCTTATGATGATAAAATCATTCTGTGAAAGTTTGAATTGAATCTGATGTAAACTCTGGACTCTAGAGTGTTAACGAGGATTTTATAATTAAATTTTTATAAGGCCCATTTTCCCGTGTTTCTTGACGGATCATACCAATTTTCGAAAGGAATGATCCTTATGATGGTACAATCAGTCTGAGAAAGTTTGAAGCGAATCCGATGAGAACTGTGGACTCTATCGCGTAAACTAGGATTTTTAATGGAATTCTTAATTAAATTTTCATAAGGCCCCTTTTCCCATGTTTCTTGACGGATCATACCAAATTTCGAAAGGAACGATCCTTATGTTGGTACAATCATTCTGTGATAGTATGAAGAGAATCTGATGAGAACTGGTGAATCTATCGCGTAAACGAGGATTTTTTTAATTAAATTTTCATAAGGCCCCTTTTCTCGTGTTTCTTGAAGGATCATACCCATTTTCGATCCTTATGATGGTACAATCATTCTGTGAAAGTTTGAAGAGAATCCGATGAAAACTGTGGACTTTATGGCGTAAACGAGGATTTTTTAATAAAGTTTTAATTAGGCCCCTTTTCCCATGTTTGTTGACGGATCTGACCCAATTTCGAAAGGTACGATTCTTATGATGGTACAATCATTCTGTGAAAGTTTGAAGAGAATCCGATGAAAACTGTGGACTTTATCGCGTCGGACGACGGACGGACACACGGACGCCTGACGGGAAAAAGCCATCGCTATAGCTCTAGTGGCCTTCGGCCAATGGAAATGAGTTTTCGCGTGAGAACTTAGATAGATTCTTCTTTCTTTTGAAGTGTTCCAAGAATTGTTTCAGAGTAACTTCATTAACCCTTTCCTCTTTTGCAAAATTTAGACATGTCCAAATTCAAGGGCCTTGCAGACGAAAATCTAAAAGGGATTTAATTTGAAAAAAAAACTTGCAGTAGGATAGAAAATATTGTGGAAAAAGAAGAAATTGTTCGCTAAAAGCAATGTCTTCTTTTTCCACAATATTTTATCAAGTATAAAAGCATAGGACGTGAAATCCAGGGGTTAATTTATTTGACATTAACATTGTAACGAGTTTCCCCCTTTATCTAACTTCAGAAGGGAAATGAACATGGCTATATGAGCTTCGTAATAATCTTATTAGTCCTTTATCCGTTCCATTTAACCCATAACCTAACGATGAAATTTTATATTGGTCCGAATTCAAAGATGTTGCAGACGACAGTTTTTAATTAACGAAATTTGATTTTCTTTTTTTTTTTTTTTTTTTAATGTAAAAAACATTGTGAATGTTAAAGAAATTGCCTGTAACAAGCAATGTCTTCATTTTTCACAATGTTTTACAAAGCTTTAATTCAGGTAGGGTCGTAGTGGCGTCAAAAATGGGATACTGTGTTGGAATGGGTTAGAGCACTTTTGGCTGCCAGACATTTTTCCAGAAAAGTACCTCGGCCTCTCTGTGTAGCCTGTCGTTGGAGGCAACTGGCTCTCTTTGTACTATTTCATGTGTCTCATAATTAAATGTAATTGGCTTTAAATTTTTTACACCGTGTGACCAAGGCCGTAAAACCCCGATCAACCAATATATCGAGGGTGAGAGGGATATTCAGGTATTGATATGGAATATGAGGGCGAGAAGAAGAGTAGGGAAAGGACTGGGGAACTCGAGGGCTAGAAGAAGTGTCAGAAATAGATTTGGGGGCGAGGGGCGGAGGCGAGGACGATAAAAAAAGGGGGGTAAGGAGAAGAAGTGATAGCATGAGGGTGAGGTTGAAAGTCAGAAGACCAAAGAGAACACGGGGGCAAGATTGATAGGAAAAATCCAAAGATTGCGGAGTGCGAAGGCAAAAAGGAGAAGAGGAAGAAAGATGGTGAAGCGGAGAATAGGGGGAAAAGGGAGAGTAAGAGTTAATAATGGAGAGTCGGAAGAAGAGCACGGGAGAGACTAGGAGAGTCGGAAATGGGGGTCGAGTACGGTGGGTATCGTATGAAGTTTGCAGAACACGAGAGCGAGATGAAGATTCCGAAGAAGAAGATAAAGAACGAGGACGAGGTGGAAAGTCGTAAGAAGGAATAAGAGTACGAAGTCAGTTGAAGAAGGAGCTAGAGCACAATGGTATGATAAAGTAGGAGAAGAAAGAGATTAGCGAGAATAAGAATATGAAGAAAAAGGGAGCGTTAGGGAGAGATCGAAATTCAGAAAAGAGATTTAGCGGGAGTACTATTGGGAGAGATTTAGTGTCAAAAGAAAAAAGTTAAAGGAAGGCGGCGAGGAGAGAAAGAAGAGGTGAAGACGATTTAGAACAAGAAGAAATAAGAAGGGAGAGGGTGATTATGAGAATCAGAAGATGTAGGAAGAGGTAGCCGATACGGAAAAGGGGAAGGGGATTAGGTAGAAAGAGAAGAGCGAAAGGCAGAGTCGAAAGGAGAAAGGGGTAGGAAAGGAGTGATCTCATCGGAATTATTTCCGGAGGTCCTTATATGGTAAAAGAAGTTCTTTTACAAAAACTAGTCCGATACTAAAACAGCATTTTCAGTGCAGATTAGTATAAACTTTCTCAAATGTTAACTTTTCATGAGTCCTGTATATATTCTATAGTTTTACGATTGATTTAGAGGTATCCGCCCTTGACACTATATTCCAGAGGACGGCAAACGGATGAGGGCTTACCAAAAACTAGCCGCCCTTTCCTAGATGGGAAAAAGACGTTGCCTCTACATTCATGGCCTATGAATTTTGGTCTCAGAAGACGGGCCCATGAATGAGGATGAAGCACCTAAGAAGTCATATGTCAGCAAATGTTGTATAATATGCTACAGCTTCATAAATATGTGTAATTTTGGTTGGGTCTGACCTAAAGGTTTGGGAAGGAGTCCATCACTCGGGAAGAGGACATCTGGGATTCTCGTTCGGCATTTTAGAAGAGATCGGGTCCATGGCAGATATATATATATATATGTGTGTGTTTACCGATTGGATTGAATTGAAAAATGACGTTTCACCGAAGGAATATCGTTAGATTTGTTTGTTTTGTTTGTTTGAATGGGGTTTTACGCCGCTTTTAACAATCTTTCAGTCATATCGCGGCGGCTGGAGCACCTAACAATGGATTCCTGGTATTTCTCACACCAGTACTACCATTACATCCTTTCCTAGCCTCCAGCTGCTATCCCACATAGGTCTACGATTATCGACCCATTGGTGAGAGACAAATAGTCGGAAAGGATGAGTGCCGCCGTCGGGAATCGAACCCGGGACCTCTAGATTGACAGTCCGTCGCGCTAGAATATCGTTAGAGATTATATTAAAATCTTAATTTTTGTGTGATTCCCTCCCCCCAAAATAACGCGTTACGAGACGCCTAAAATCTTTTTTAAAGTACGAGCTTAAGACTAGCGCAAGCGCAGCATACGTACATAAAGGTCGTGTTCAAACAAAAATCACGCGTCACTCTTTTCAAAATCGTCATCTGTAATTCCTTCAATCTGGACCAGTCTTAAATATTCTCGTGTGAGAGTGGATGGTAGACCACGTTTATCAAGTCACGTGGTCGAATAATAGAATTATTGAAAGTTTACCGCACGTGATCTATCAGGCGACCTCCTTGGAATTCCGTAAAACATATATTTGCGCATGCGTGACATTTCCAACCATTACACATGTTCGCAAAGTAAAGAATCAGAACAGTCTGTGCATCCGCACAGTCTGATCAGAGTCTTCACTCTGCGCTCTGTAGATAGATACTGACCCAAAGCTTCTTTAAACAATCAGCGAATATTCTAATTGCCCTGAGTGGCTGTCCAGGGTGATTAATGTGTGCGAGTCACGCACATGCGATATAGTTGGAAATGTCACGCATAGGCTCATATTTGAAAAAAGAGATTGGATCTAGCAGAGGTCAACAAGAGGTCGCATTCCGATGATAGTTATTTAGTTAAGTAAAATAATCATTCTAGATCCAGAAAAACGTCGGAGAGTGGAAAATCTCGAACCTGGTCAGCTTGCGCAGTTAGCACAGGTTAACCATGATCGATACTTTTCACTCTTTCAAGAAGGCCCCTTTTCGCCTAACGGTCTCATTTCTTTTCCCAGACTTTTGAATCTAAAAATCCAGTCGATAACGAGAATATAAAATACACCTCCATTGAAGAAAACTCCATACAGACAAAGCCAGTAGTTTTAAATGTAATTTATTGTCAACGCCTTAGACATTTTAAGGCCAAGCAGGCAAATCACGTGGCAGTTTGGAGTGTGAACCGTCTCCATTACTGAGTTATAGATGAACTGTTCCTCTTAAATCTCTTAAATAGGTGTTCCCTATTAAATAGGTGTCAAATTCACTTATCATACACCTTTATATAAAAAAAAAGGATTTCGGTTCACAATTATTCGCAGAATACCAATTTAACGATATTTGTAAATCAAAAGAGGAGACTTTTACTTCGAGCTTTCCGGTAGATAAATGAGGTGTCTCGGTAGATTATCACTCGAAAATTTCACCGATTTTTTTTTTTTTTTTTTTTTTTTATAAATTTATCAAAATGATAAACTCGCTGTTTTGGTTTAGCCCTACCTTAGTTCATTCCGTGCAACTGTACGTCGTCTACGCGGATGTAAATCCATTTGTATATATTAATATTCCAGTAGATAAGTATAAATAGTATTATTCCAATTAATTCCATTAATTTAGCCAAAATTGTATATAATAACGCACCACACCTCATTACAAAACACTCAACCTACAAGAACTCGTGCAAAATATGTCGCGCGGTTTTTCTAAATTAACTTGACAGATACTAAACGCAAAACAGATATATTTCTTTCATAAAACAGATATATTTTTTTCATATTATATTTATTTGATCGAAACCCAAATAAAAAAAATGGTGAAAGAGATTAATTTTTAACTGACAATCTTTTTTTTTCAGTTAACTCATTATTGTTATTATTCTTTTCTTGTAATTTCTTCTATGTTAAAAATTTTGCTACCATGTTGTCCCCCATTATTATGTTGACCTTTGTATTGTAATATGTTTGTTGAGCTCTTATTTGTGCCTAAAGAACATTTAGCTTGAGAAATGAAATAATTGTTTGATTTTCGAGTAAGATCGATTTATCTATCATTTCGTGTACAACAAAAACGTATTTTCACTCGTTACTTCACCACTGGTGAAAATATAACTTTTGTTGTTCACCCAAAGAAAGATAATCGATATTACCCTGAGACAAACAATTCTGTTGGCCCTATTTGCCTATCAGAATCACATGAGAAAGCGAGTGTTGGCACGTGTCCAAATTCATCAGAACGAGGTTGGCGTGCTTTTCTAATTAACCTGCTAAGTCGATATTGTTCTAATTAATTTTGAATTTTAATTAATAAGATCGAAAATTCGGGGACAATTTTATGCAATTCTATAAAGGCTCGATATTCGGACCTTAGACAGGATTTTCTCACATAGATTATTTGTGCAATTTTGGAGTTAATTAAATAATTTTGACGACCGTGTTAGTGACGCGTGAAATCAGACAAAGGAAAATGTCGACAAAGCTATCTACGGATAAGGAAACTAACGCAGACTATCAAATTGTCACCATTGTGGATGACATGACAGGCTCTCTTCAGGGAAAAGGGAAGCGACCTGGCTCTTTGAGATTTCCCCATCGAGGGCCTCAACAGGTGGTTGTGACGTCATCGCTTCGAGATCAAGCGAGACTTCCGCCTCTAATGACAACAACAATTGCGGACCGCAGCAGCCGGCTTTCTGGAAGCAATTTCTACGGACACAACAGCTACAATTACGTCAACAGGAGAGCATGACAACTGCACTTACGGATACAATGAGTAAGTTCGCCGAATCCTTTCTACCGCGACGGATCAATTGTCGGACGATTCCGAGGGTTTTATTTCGGATGGGAGTTATTTTTCGGACGATGATGAGCCGACGGCCAAGCGGGGCCACTTCGATGAGTCTTATTCAACTAATGATGATTATAATGACGACGCGTCTACTGCACGACGACAAAAATCCGATGATACGACTTCGGACACGGGGGAACATAATTAAAAACTTGCAAAATTGAAACAGCTCAGTAGTTACTTCAAACAAGAGGCAGAATTTGGTCCTAAAGTACATGAGGCTGTGGCTAGTACTGTCAACAAAGGTTTAGAAACAGTGGTTGATTTCAAAGCAGAATCTGTAAAAACCCTACTGGAGAAATACCAACGTCCAGAAAACTGTCAATATTTGGATGTACCCAAAGTTAACAAATCTGTTTTGATTTCTAAGCAAACCTCCAAAAGCCTCAAAGACTCTGATAGGTTATTACAGAGAACACAGACCTACTTGACAAAAGAATTAGTTCCCCTAGTACAGATAATGAATAATGCCTTGTACAGTGATAGTGAAGAATTGGAAAAGACTTTTGATTGATCAAAGGCGGAGGTTGTGAGCCCCAGCAATTACTAATAAATACAAACAGCTGTGCAGTGCTACTGCTCCAATTTCTTCTTCACTGCTATTTGGTGATGAAGCCATGTTAGAGAAAAAGGTGAAAGAAATTGATGATAGTAGAAAGCTGGGAGAGAAGATTAACACTGGGGCTGGTTCCTCTTATGCCTCTGAGAAAAGAGAATTTCCTTCACAGAGGTCATTTTATAGACCCCAAAGTACCACCAATCTAGGAGTCAAACAGTATGAAAAAAGGGGATCCTTCAGAGACTCTTTACAATGCCCAGACTCAAAAGCCACATTAGTCCAAAAGAGGATACAAGAAGATTGAGCTGGGCCATCAACGGAAATAAATAGAACAATCCATGTAAGTATTGCTCAAAGAGGGAAATAAATTTAACGACATGGAGAAAGAAATAGTTTTTGGCTAAAGGCATTATTAAAGAAGTCTCTCATGCCAAGGGTGAGGTTTTGTCTCACATTTTCATACGGGCTAAACCTGATGGAATACACAGATTAATCCTAAACTTGCAAAACTTAAATGAACACATAGATTTCAAGATGGACACTTTAACATTAGTTCTAAGCTTGATAAAAAAGGACTGTTATTTTGCTAAAGTAGACATCAAGGATGCATATTACCAAGCATAAAATGAAGGCAAGCATAAAAGACAGAAAATTCTTAAGTTTCACATGGCAGGGGAGAGTTTTTGAATATTGTTGTTTGCCACAGGGGCTCTCCAGTGCGCCTCGCCTGTGGACAAAATTGTTGAAACCAGTATTATCTTCGTTAAGGAAAAAATGGCTGTGGTGCTCCCAGAGAAAGATCTGGCTTAGTGCGTTCCACATTGCTGGCTCAGCAAACGTACGAGCAGATGCATTAAGTCGTCAGAAGCTTAATCTAGACATGGAATGGCAATTGAATGATGACATTTTTAATATCATTATGGACAAATTTGGAAGATGTGACATTGACCTTTTTGCCTCAAATAAAAACTTCCAGTTATCTCGCTATGTTTCATATTTGCCAGATAGCAAAGCCTTCGCGGTCAATGCTTTCTCTTTAAATTGGAGTCACTTCTTAGGTTACTTATTTCCCACCCTTTGCTTGTATTGGTAGAGTACTACAGAAGATGGAACAAGACGAGGCAGAGGGGATACTTATAGCCCCAATATTCTCAACACAACCATGATTTACCAAGCTTCTCCAAATGATAGTAGACCAACCCTATCTCTTGCCAAAACCACAAAGCATTCTCTCGCTACCAAACAGGAAGTCAAATCACCCACTCAGAAAAATGAAGCTTGGTGTTTTCAAGATCTCAGGAAAGAAATATGCAGAAGTGGACTATCAGAAGACACTGCCACTGTCATCATCAATTCATGGCGACCATCCACAAGGAAACAATATGGGACTTATCTCCAAAGGTGGTTGTCATTTTGTAGTGAAGAACAGATTACTCAATTTAATCCATCTGTAGTACAACTTATAAAGTTCTTGACAAAATTGTGGAAAGACGGACTGGGACACAGTGCTATAAACACTGCAAAATCAGCAATATCTAGTTTGACATGCCTTCTAAATAAGGTAATTATTGGTAATCATCGTTTTGTGAAACAGTTCATGAAAGGAATTTTTAATTCAAACCCGTCACTCCCAAAAACATCTGTCACCTGGTCTGTAAATATAGTGTTGAAATATTTAAAAAACTTTAAATCCTAACACAACTTTGTCATTGAAACAATTATACTACAAACTAGTTACATTACTTGCCCCCACTACTCGACAACGTATTCAAACCTTGCATGCAATGGATACAAACCACATTGAAATTGAAGAAAACTCCGTTAAAATTCGGATAAAATCAGTCTTGAAACAAACAAAAGTTGGAAACCACTTGTCTGAACTGTATATAGAAGGATTTACATCAGATGCAGACATATGTGTTGTACACACATTAAAGGCATACATAGGACAAAAATATTACGTGGTGATTGTTCACAGCTATTCATTGCAATTCAAAAACCCCATTCTGCTGTGACAAAGAGTACACTAGCACGGTGGATTAAAGCCGTGTTGTGCCTAGCTGGTATTGACATGAATATTTATACGCCTCACAGCACTAGAAGTGCATCTACCAGAGCAGCCGCTTTTAGGATTCCTATTGAAACAGTGTTAAAACTGCAGGTTGGAAAAAAGATTCCTTTTTAAGTGACCCAGATACTTTGTTTCTTGTTAACTCGGCTATTGATAAATTAGAACAAGGATTTCAACCCAGTGTGATATTGACTATGTATATAATGAATGGTGTACTATTATGAAGGGCAGGGTGTATAATACTATACCTTATAAAACTATAGTTTCTGGTAAATGTAGTAAAAAACGCCGCCCAGGTGAAAAGTGGTGGAATTATATTCTGTCTAACATTTGGTCAGAGCTAGTTCGTTCAGAACGTGCATGGTTGCAAAGCAAATCTAGGTCCGAGAAAATACGTTCAAACAACCTATTTTTCAAAACCAGAAAACGTTTTGACAGAGAAGTTCAGCGAGCAAAGCGGCCTCATTGGTACAAAAGCCAAGAGAAATTAGTTGAATCTTGTAATATAGATCAAAATGAATTTTGGAAATCAATCGGTAAAATAGGAATAAGGTATAACAAGAAATGAAGTTATTTTAACAGACGGTAGTGCCTCTTCTTGTACAAATGATATTTTAGAAAAATGGAAATCAGATTTCAATAGTTTGTTTAGTAACGCTGAAAATCCGAATGACAAATCTTTTCATTTTTAATTGGTCGTAGACCAATTTATATAACCATAAACTCGAGATTGTGTCGCTGCAATTTACCAAAACTGCCTTTAGCCCAACTGGACGTATATTCTGACGGGAAAACAGAAGAAAAATCATTTCATTTTACAAGTTAGGAATTATCAAAAGGAGTAAAGGAAAACTGGACTGTCACGCGCTTTAAAGATGCATACTTCAAGGATGAACGCGTCTAACCAACCCATTCTTTCAATCATATCGAGGTGTAAACATAGGTGATACTGCCACTCAGTTAGTTTTCAGCCCTAAGTTAATCAAAGTACTGAAAGTTCTGCTGGAGAGCAAATTTGATTATTATGCTTTCAAGCTGTCTAAAAAATCGCCCAAAGAATAGTATCGATTGATTTTTCCTTTGATTATATTCAGCGCTGTTTGGGAATTTGTTAATTTCAGCTCAGAAAAAGAGAGGGTTTTGAAATTTCATGAACCTGCTGTCAGCATTTGCTCTTAAACTTAAGTTATCATATTTCTATAATTTTTCTGTTTTGGCTTTATAAAAGGCTTGCAGGGATGATCTAACCATGACTATATAAAAAATCGAGAATTTTTAAAAATCTAGTTTTCACAAAAAGTTGCTAATTTGTCGGTACCCATGTTGCATCAAGGTCATACGTTCGTGTAAAATAATATCAGTTCTAATTAACATTCACGGAAATATCGTACACTAGGATAGAACCTACGTGTTGTGAAAGAAATAGAAATTAAAGTTGTTTTACCATAATTCTAAAGTCGGAATGCAACGATATGTCCAATTTCTCAGTGACGACCAATAACAGTGCGTACGGCACTTTGATTTAAATACTGATGATACGTCATTAGCTTTCAATTCACCTTTTACTTTAACAGAGGTTAAAGAAGCGATTGATTCGGCAACGCCCGGAAAAGCCTGTGGTTTAGATGGAATTCCCTCTGAATCACTTAAAAACGACAAAAACGTCCTTTTTTTACATGCTCTTTTTAATGTTAGTTTTATTAATGGTAGGATTCCTTGCAATAGAGCAAATTTATAATTAACCCTATACCGAAATCTTCTAAGTTAGATTTTAGAAAACCTCTATCATACAGCGGTATTTCTCTTGCTTCGTCTATGTATAAGACGTACTGTATTATTTTGAATAAACGAATCAGTTTTTAGGCTGAGGATAATGAGATAATCGTTACAAACGAACAAAACGGTTTTTGTAAACATAGAAGTACAGTTGATCATTTATTAACCCTGACAAGAATAATTGACACACACAAAAGCTAAATTTATCAACATTTTGTGCTTTCATTGATTTTAGAAAAGCCTATGATAACATTAATCGAAGTTTACTGTGGAAAAAGTTATTTGACTATGATGTAAAAGGCAAAATATTTACTGCAGTACAATCTTTATATGCCTCAGTGTCGTCTTGCATCAGAGTTAGTTCCCTTTTTACTGACCGGTTCGAAGTCAAGAGAGGGTAACGCCAAGGCTGTTGGTTAACCCCCCCCCCCCCTGCTTTTCATCAATGACTTAGCGTTACCTTTAAGGTCCCTAGATATCGGAGTGTCATGTGGTGACACTAAAGTACCTATCATTCTATATGCAGATGACATTGTTCTGCTGTCAGAAAACGAGGAGGACCTACAAAGTCTTTTAAATATATGACGTGGTTGGTGCGGTTCGAACTTCAGGACAATTAACCTCGATAAAAGTAAACCAGTTCACTTTCGTCCTGCATCAATGCCGAGAATTAATATTGTCTTATTTATCGGTGAAAATCGAATTGAAACTATTGATAGATATACATTTCTTGGGCTAGTTTTAAACGAGAATTTAGATTTAGAGGTTACCACCAAAGCAGTCGCTCAAAGTGCAAGTCGAGCGCTTGGCTTACTTATTGTTCCATCTAAATCAATGGGCACTATGCCGTATGATGTTTATACTAGATAATACGATTCTGTAGTTTGGCCAATAATATCGTATGGGGCAGCCATTTGGGACTACAAGTCATTTTCATGTATAAATACTGTCCAACATCGTGCTATGCGTTTCTTCCTATGAGTGGGAAAATACACGCCAAATGCAGCAGTCATTGGAGATATGGGTTGGACTCCTCCATCTGTTATGCATTGGAAATCTGTAAGTGTATATTGGTCAAGGCTATCCTGTATGTCCAATTCTCGTCTTAATAAACGCCTCGCACAATGGTGTTATTCTGTTGCCGGCGTTTCCTGCAAAAATGTGTTTTTCCATGTTTTTAAGACGATAAGCTCATGTAATTTGACTGATTTTTTAGACATAAGCGAAGCATTGTCAAAACGTCAGCTTAGAAATAATATTGAAATCGAGTTCAAATCAATTTTTATAACAGATTGAAAACAATCTAAACTACGAGAAATTGGTGTAATAGGTAATGGTTCAAACAAACTACGCACTTATAGAATGTTTAAAAATGATTTTTGTGTTGAAAAGTATTGTAAAGTTATTTTACCAACAAGACACAGAGCGGCATTGTAAAGTTATTTTACCAACAAGACACAGAGCGGCGTTTCCAAAATTTAGATGTGGTGTGGCACCTTTGAAAATAGAGACTGGTCGTTACGAAAGGTTACCTGTTGCTAAACGTTACGTCCATTCTGTTTGAATATTGAAAACGAAATTCATGTTATCCTATTTTGTCATCTTTACACAGACCTAAGAAATACTTAAGTGAAAGTACAAAAACTCATTGATTCTTTTTTTGAGAATAAATCAACGAGGATAAATTCATTGATTCTTTTTTTGAGAATAAATCAAACGAGGATAAATTTAAAATGTTATTTTGTCACCCACGTTTGACAAGAACTTGTACCAAAACCGGTCATGACGTTTTAAAGCGTCGTAATTTACTTCTTTGTAAATGTTTACAAAATTGTTTTTAAAACTGTTTATATTATACAGTTGCTTTTTAGATAATATATTTCCAATTTGTAATAGTCTAAGCATACAGATGCCTCTTATCAAGCCTTCTTTAATTTTATTAAAGAGGATATAGATTTCTTGAACGCCTATTTATAACGTTCACGTACGTGCCTTATTTTTCAAACAGTTTTTAGTAAACTAAATCATGTCAAGTTATATGCTTATATGCTTCTTACCGTTGAATATAAAAATGATTTTAGTTGATTATTTATTACCTTTTGACATATAACTATACGAGAAATTGAGTGAGTGAAAGAGGGAGTGAAAGACAGAATCGGTGAGGGGGAGAGAGAAGAGAGTTGATAGTATATAGAGAAAGAATTTGTCCTTTTTAAGGTTGCGCAATGAAATAGTCTCTTATAATTCCATACGAGAATGGTCACATATATATATTTTTAAAACAATGTTTTCCGATGTTTTCAAAATAGCAAATTACACACACACAGACAGAGAGAGAGAAAGGAGCGCAATAATGACCATTTCGAAAATTCCTAGACGTTAATGCATATCACAGTAATGCCCAGAAGTTTAGCTAGTTATAGAAGATAATAGACACTGTTCTGGCAGAATAATAAATTAAACAAAATATTAATGAAAGTAATACAATACATAAAAAATTGACTCTTTTCCAATACTTTTTGGGTCAAAGTGTTATCAGAAGTTGAAGGAGCTCTATAATCATTCAATTTTTGTGTGGTTTTTAGCTAGTAAAGCGTCAGCTTTGATAGCTTAAGTTAACAGACAAAATCTGAGGTCTTCTCAGAGTTCAAACGAGTGCAAACTGTCACTGGAGGCTTAACCACTAATCAGTTGAATGCATACACCATAAAAAGTACTTCTGGTGTATTTTGAGAATAGTACAAACTCGATTCAAATTGTAGTGCTCTCTTTCAAAAGCGTGCTATCTAACCCATTCCCACTCATTTCCGCTTTTTAAGCATCTCAAGAAAAATGCTTTGAAAAACATTGTGGACATAGAAGAAATTGCTTGTCACATAAACTATCCTGAAATCCGTGTCTGCAACTTCTTTCAATTTGAACAAGTATAAGATTTCTACATGTTGTAATGGGCCAACTTCTTTGTTACTTTAACCTAGTTTACTCATCATGGTAACCTTTGACAAAGAGAATTACTTAACAAAGCCATGCTTTGCTAGCTTACAGTACATTCGGTACTTTGATTAAAGCTTTTAATTGACATAGCGGCAAAGACGACCACTGCAATTTCAAATTGTTATTTGTGATGTTTTGGTAATACGACAATATCAATAAACGTTTTCTTCGCTGGGTTCAGAGACAACCTGATAAATCATCTTGATAGGCGGCTTGCATCCATATCTGCAAATAATCTCCTCAATAAATATTCAATGCAACAGACAAATATAACACTTTACACTCTTTGATTTTCAAATTCTAGTGGTAAAAAAGTAAATATTTTCTAACCTTTATCTGAAACGATTAGAATGTCTCGTATTCTACTTCTAATATTCGAATTTTCGCTTTAATTCTAAATATCGACCATTCAAATCGCTCATCTAAACCAGCAATTAGAACTGACCTTCGACATCAAAATTGTACTTTTTCATTTGTTAATAACTTAAATGGCATAACTACAGCTAATTCGGTCAGTAATACCGGTGTTTTTGGTCGGCGGCCAAGGATTTGCCTGTTTTATTTTTATGTATTCGACCATGTACATGTATTTGATAAATTAATGGATTTTTAAAACCTCAGACAAACTACCTTGTAGGAGTAGATTGGACATAGAGAGCATTCAGTCGATTTAAGAAACATTGTACAAAGATAACCAATAAGCCATTGTTTTCTAAATATATATGTTTATTGTTGAAAATGTATTAGAAATATTAAGTTAAGCCTGAAATGGATTAGAGACGCATAGCAAAATTTAGATATCGTTCATTTCTTTATTTTTCCTAATGTTTTTCGAGACTTTTTCTTGGAAGGCATCTAAAAGTGGAATTGTGTGATAATGGTTTAAATAGCTGGATTTACTAAATGAGTATACAAATGATTGAGATATAAATCTTCAAATAGCATTTTGGAAAAAATACCTTCATGAAAGCAAAAAAATATATATTCTCTCCATATTTATAATTCAATGCCACCAAATACAACGAAGCAAATATTTTTATTAGTTTGAGTAAAACTGTATAGGTCTTTTTTTGTGCGCAAGCATACAAAATATTTGCGTGCTCAAAATTTTGCTCATGGAAGTATGAAAAAGAAGTAAAGCCAATCAAAACACTTGAATCTTAATAGACAGACGAAACTAAAATAAATGATTTTATTTTAAATATATATAGTTCAAACGAAATTCAGAAGGCGGTGTTGTGAGTTTATATTGGCGATTGACTTTTAAAGGGAGGTATCGATGTTTCTCAAACCTAGATATGAAAAATCTGCCAATCGCCTAAAAATAAGCTAAAAAGAACTCTTCATACTTAAAGTTGAGTTGGATATAGTCTTCGCGATAATCTGATAGTCTTAACGTGGCTTTTTTGGTCATATAGAAAAGGTTCAGCAGAGTTCCAGGTTATTTTTATATCTCACGGAATTCGGTCTTCGACACCACATGACCTCATTTGCATATGACTCAAAGTCAACGAAAGGTAACAAGGTAATTGACAAGCGAAACAACCGATGTCCTAAATTATGTCTCATTGAATGGTTAGCGCAAAACTACGGTAAATCGATATTAGTATTAATGCTTACGTCAGTTTTGGACTGATCTTTACAAAATTGAAGACCGGCTAGCGAACATGTCTCCTGATGACGTATTGATGACGTTGGTTTGAGCAAATTCAAACTTAATGCGGGATTCCAAAGATTACACACATGACCCAATATTCTTCGCAACAGTCTCGGCTAATTCTAAAAATAGATTAATAGCCTACGTAGGCTATTAGGGAAATACCATTGTTTCTTCAGATAAACGACCTCTGATTGTAGAAAAAATACTTTTCAGGATAGTGTATAAAAAATAGCATATGAGAGGGAATAAGAATAATCAAAATCTGTGACATGAAAAAAACATCGATACCTACCTTTAACGAAAACTTTGCCCTTTCCCTGGTTTATATCTCAACCATTTTATCCCGTATAAAACGTTGTCATTTTAGAATTGATCGATTGAAATAGACGGATTATCGCCGTGAATCATGAACCGATTAACCAATCAGTTATTTTATTTAGACAGGAATAGAACAATGTACTTAAATATTTATCTCAATAATTTTTGTTGGTTTAGCGACTTAAGTCCAAAACCAACTTAAATCTCACAATCTAACTGATATTTTGTCGTTTGGTATTGAAATGAGGTTACTACATTTTAAATAAAGCTGTAGTTACGATACTTTGCATGCCCAACGACGATATTTTGATATCTAAGTCGATCTGCCTTTTCAAGAGTCAGTGGGAGTGCTCATCAATTAGACATTTTGATGTTTGACACCTATTTCAAGCCGAACTGATCGGGGGTACCATCTCAAAAGGTAAAAAAGTTAGTTTTATTCTATAACTTATTTAACCCATTCCCATACAATCCCTCCTTTTCGCTCACGAAGAAAAAGTTTGGAAAACCAAGCACTTTCTTCGTTATCCAAAATGTTTTCTATCCAAAAAGACGAAACAAATTTAAAATTCTATTAACTTAATGATGTAGCCTGCAGCTTCTTTCAATTTGGACCAGTCTGATTTTTCTCTGTGTGTGGGAATAGGTTGAATAAATAATAGTCATAAAAAGGTTGGTTTTCAATTACCTACCTGTTTCAGCTCATCGTGTCAGATTTACTGTAATCGTGTAGACCATTTTTGGCAGACAATTTTAAAAAGATGTTCACATTCATTTCAGGAAATAATTATTGTCTGCTGTTTAGTTTCTTTAACAATATATTTCGAGTTTTTGTGACATAAATAATTTGTTTGGTTGTAAGTCGGTCTTAACAAGACATGACTTGTCAATTAGGAGTTCACTTATTCATTTTACCGACTATATATAATTTTAGATGATATATGCGAGGGCTTTAACCCATTATCAGACGGCAAAAGAGTTGCAGACGACAATTTTGAGTTTACGAATTTTTTTTGGGGGGGGTGTTCAACTTTCTTGATAGAAAACATTGTGTAAAATGAAGAAATTGCTTGTTGCACCAGCTCATTATACCAGCTGTAACCCGCGGAGTGATACAGTTACATATGTTCAGAGATACTTATCAGTATTTTGAATTAGAATTTTCAATCCAATACCAAACCACAAAATTTTAGACTAGTTGCAGACGACAATTCAAATCGCTTTAAAATTGGAAATAGAGTCCCAGAAAAAAATGTAACAAGCAATTTCTCCTTTTCTCACAATGGTTTCTTTGATGCAATTCTTCAGGGGCGTAAATACGTGCTTGTGTCGGAATGGGTTAAGCTTCTACTGGATCGCAGAAGGTTGAAAAGATATACAAAATCTCTCATTTGTTTCTTATTGGTAATAATTCCCAATGAATATTGATAATCCAGTATTGTCCAAGTTTATAAAATGATACTTTTATTGTTTGTGGACTGTCATCGGAAAAAGATAATCTCGGAAGATTAAAATAAGTATTGATCTTGAAACCTAATTAGACTGCGATCAAGTGATTTTTGTTTATCATCGCTTTCAGTAGTATATCACCCAACCATGACTTCGTGTCCATTTTCACATCAGTAACGTGTCCAACTGCAACAATACATTAAATGTGTAGCTGCTCAGCCAACTTAACAGGCAAATTACTTATCATATTTCCACAGGTGAAAGACAAATGACGTGTGTAACAATGGTATTTTTTCCGAACTTGTTATCATGCTCAGGACACTGGAATACAAAAAATCCTGTATTAACTATATAAACAAACCAGGCTAGGCGAGACGTTATGCTTAACCCATTCCCACACAGTGAAACCTTTTGACACCCTTCTACAAAAATAATTAAGAAAACATTGTGGAAAATGAAGAAATTGCTTTTAACAAGCAATTTCTTTATTTTCCACAATGTTTTCTACTCAGAAAGTTGAAAAAATTAAATTTCATAAACATTAAATTGATGCCTGAATTTCCTTTCAATTTGGACCAGACTAAAATTTTGCCATCTGGTAATGGGTTAAATAAGATTATCTATATGAAAAATGCTATTTTCTATAGCAAAATGGCGCCAACACGGACCTCCATCATCAGTACTTTTGGTGCTTTGATTTTTGAAGGGCCATAAATACCAGGACACACAGTAGTGTGTGATGACTGAGACATCATCGTTGTCATCGTTGTCAAATCTTGTTATTTCAATGTAAAATTTCCTCCGCGTTTTTGAGATTTCTTCCACCTACGTATTCAGATTTCATATACTTTATCATGTAAGAAGGGGCCATTGTGCTTTCTCTGACTTTCTCAGGAAGAAGAAAAACTGAAACTTTTGGTGTATCAATTAATCAAAAACGCATTTATCATTTATAAAAATTAAAGAATATTGAGATCTCCTGTATTGATTTCGAGTTGGATTTTCTGGGCAATCATAGAGATACACGACTTGTGTGAACTACATGTTTAACCCCTTCCCGTTCAAATACAGGATTTCACGTTCCTTTGGTTTAATATTTAAGAAAACATTGTGGAAAAAGAAGAAATTGCTTGTAACAAGCAATTTCTCCTTTTTCCACAATATTTTCTACCACATAGGATGGATTCATTTCAAAGGGCATCAAGTTTTCATTGTCATCTGCAACCTCTTTCAATTTGGACTAGTCTAAAATTTCCAAAAACAGGAAAGGGTTAAATTGACGGATCGCCGCTGTCAATCAAAAGTTTAATCGATTGACCAACCAACTCGGTCATTAGACAGGATATGAATGTTAAACTTCGACTCTTATGTCAAGCAAAGTTGAAAAGTTGTTACTACAGCTTATTAAAGCTGTTAGTACGACCTTTAGGTCGCAAACCAACGATTTTATTTTCATTAATGTACCTGGCCACGAATTAGAGTCTGAGTTACAGTTTATCTCCCAAAGAACTATTCGAAAAATACCACGCTCTAGAACTACTTGGTAAGTCTATGCGACAACACCAGAATGTAGAAAAAAATAATTTAAAAAAGGCGTGATCCATGCCCGAATGAATGAAAGGCATTAAGTGTTCCGGTCGAAGAAAAATGGTTGGAAAAAATGAAATTAAAACTAATAGCAAACAAAAATCCAAGGGCCTTTTGTGTTAATTTGTCTGTTACTTGACGGAAAACAGACTAAAGACGTTTGATATCTTAGTCTAACTGCGTTATCGGAGGTCTGTAGGCGTGGCCATCGATCCCGCATATCCGACTCACGTAGCAAGAGACTTTGCATTCAACAATGGTTCAAATTTAAATAAACTGATTACAAACAAAAAAGGAAAAATATTGAGAACTTTCCTACCTTTCTAAATAACCTACTCTTGTTTACCACTTCTCATTTGAAAGTTGAGTGGGTCATCAGTAAAAATATGGAAATAAATAGTTATGAACCCTCAATAATAGTTAAATTTGACATTTACTGTACAATAATCTGATAGAAAAAACAGAAAAAGTACAAACTCGTAAATCATATATAGCATACGCAAGTTCTTTATTTGTCGCTGATTCAAAAAGAATAATCATTTTTTACATTTTCTATGATACGTTTACGTTGGAAAAAGTCCCTTTTACGTGTACTTTCTTCAAGGGAGAAGTCTTATATCAAGATTTTTTCAGACCATATAGTACCCAACGTGCTTCGAGGATAAAAAATGATTTCATAATTTTGTTACTTTATTTTGATGGTAATTATAAATTGTTAGTGCATGTAACAGTGTAATAAAGAAGGGTTTGTTTGTTTGTTTTTGTTTTGTTTGTTTGTTTGTTTTTTGTTTGTTTTGTTTGTTTTTTTTTTTTTGCGTTTTTTTGGTTTTTTTTTTTTTTTTTTTTTTTTTTGGGGGGGGGGGGGTATCGATCCTTGAAGTTTGGACGACGTGAATTGAAGATCTTGATATATGGTAACAATTGACAAATCCCTAGCCCTGCCAACTTACATCATTCGCAACGTCCACCGACTCCAACAGGAAATCAAAATGTTTGGCCAGTAAGATGCAATAACAAAGTATAATAGTTGGTCGGCGACCCAAACGTCGTAACTACAGCTTGAATAAGCTGTAGTTTCGACGTTTAGTTCGCCAATCCAACAAAATATGTTAAAGAAAATAGCGGCCAATGTTGGAGTTCAAAACTCATTTCCGGTCACAATGGATGATTTCATTTGTCGAATGGTTATTTGATTGAAAGCCGCGATTGGTCAATTTACACATAAAGAATAGAACACAGACATTCAATTATATCCTTGTATTCTAATCCAATTATCCTATTTTCCATACAGGCGCTGTCACTGTCCTAATTGGTTTTGATACGTGTGACAACTTGTTTGTTGCGTATAACGCTTCTTGGATAAGAAAAGTACATACATCCTGCCACATGTCCTTTCTCATACGGCATCGCATACAGTTGGGTGACTATGTATCGTCACCGTAGTAATTTAATCTAGAAATTATTTGTATTGATGTTCTACAAATATATAATTGAACGAGATATGTTTGTGAAACGTCATGCCCACGGATGATCTAAGCCTTACAACAAGCCGATTCCTATCAATGTTCAAGGAAGCTATATCCCAAATATGAGCGATTTATCTTCTACTGTGTTTGAATAACAGTAAAATGTTAAATTTATGCGTTAAATTGCTCTTGATAAGTGACCTTGACCTCCATAGATGACCCTTATCTTGATGGATGACCTTGATCTTACAATCACCTGATAACTATCAATGCAACGAACATATGTCTTGAATATGAGCCATGTATCTCGGTTGGTGTTTGAATAACAGCAAAATGTTGAGGGTATTTTGTGCCAAGTTTTCAACTGCGAGTTAGACTGACAGACACACAGATATCGGTTTAACAATGTGCCCCAATTTTACAGATGCAGGTGCATATAAACTCTATAAACTCTTTACATGCTATTGCAAAAATTATTTAGAATTACATCAATCTTAACCGAAAAGTTATTTAGCGAACCAAGGGTAGAGATAAGATTTGTCATAGTAAATTTCGGGGACCATTTTACTTATATGAATAGTGAGAACTCTTCCAAATAGCATTCAAATGGTATTCCAAATGAAACACAAGAATTTTAAATACAGATAGGGGCAAACGGCTAGAATCAGGGGAATTTATATGCTCTCTTCAATCTATCAGCTGTAAAAGTATTTAAAAAATCAATTTGTATGCTAGGATACTCTGATTATATGTGTTCTTTTTGTTTGTTGTAGTTATTGTTCTGTTTATTTGATTGTTGTTTTGTTGGGGTTTTTTTTATTCATTTTGTTTGTTTATCATCATTATTTTATAACACATACATTCGTATTTAGACATTTATAATAAGGACCGTTAGTAAGGAAAATTGATTCAAATGTTCAATATTGTTAAAAAAATTACAAGAACCTGCGAATATCAAGTTATAAGAAGAAACTTGCTATTGACCAATCGCTGATGTTTTAAAAAGAATCAGTCGACTAATCAAATAGTTCATCTAGACCGGAAGAGAACTTTGAACTCCAGCATTGATGGACAATTTTGTGAAACATTTTAGCTTTTTCGACTTAAACATCGTAACTATACAGCTTGAATTAGTTGTAGTTACGGCTTTTAGGACGCCAACCAACCATTCACTTTTTGTTGCATGTTACTGACCATAAATTTTGCAAATAACGCCGTTAAATATCGAAGTGGAACTTTCTGCTGGAGTCAATGGGCGTGGCGAGCGATCCATCATTTTAGTTTTCGAGAATTACTTATTTGTAACAAGCTAACAAATAAAAGATGCAAATGAAAGTTGAAACAAGTCCTGCAGCTCTTTAGACACCGAAGACATCACTATTTTGCGATGTTTACTCGCGTGCTTAAATGCAAATTTTAGTGATTTTTTAAGGAAATATTCATAACTTGTATCGGTTTTTTCTGACTGTTTTTATATAGTTATAATACAAAAGCTTGTATTGGATTCGAACTACACAGTATAATTTGGAGATTTCACTTTTTTTTCATTGTCCAGTCCGATTTTACCGCGTCCAATAAAAATATCCTTATAAGGTAAGACGGAAGGTATACAATCAAATTGTGTCCAGATCATACTTTACAGGGGAGTATAACAAATAATGAAAGGACGATAGACATGTAAGCGGTGATTTAAATCGATGTTATATGGAAACCACGATGCCAATAAATATATTGAATACGAAATAATTGGTGTCTTTCAGGATATTTTTTGTGGTAATAAATCGGTATAAATTGTGATGTATTGCAAATTGGATATGCCTGTGAACTCTTTACCCATTCCCAGACGACAAGATTTTAGACTTGTCCAAATTCAAAGAAGTTGCAGACTGCAATCTTTAGCTGATGAAATCTTATCATTTTTTAAACATTGCGAATAATGAAGAAATTGCTTGTAAGAAGCAATTTCTTCATTGTCCAAAATGTTTTGTCAAAAAAAATAAAATAATAATAACAATAATAAAAATTAATAGGGCTTCAAAAAGCGCGATTGCATTACCTTGACGAGGATTTAAAAGCAAGAAAAAACAAAGAATAACACGTGTATGTAATATCTTCAGCATGTCTTCAACTTACCGCCATGTTCTCGGTAGGTTAAATCGTACAATGGATAGGCCGAAGTATATATGTATTCCCTTCAAATCAAATGGTTTTGCTCGATATATTTCCTACAATTCTTATGTTTTTGCTCGATTATATTTCCTACAATTCTTTTGTTTTTGCTCGATTATATTTCTTACAATTCTTATGTTTTTGCTCGATTATATTTCCTACAATTCTTATGTTTTTGCTCGATTATATTTCCTACAATTCTTATGTTTTTGCTCGATTATATTTCCTACAATTCTTATGTTTTTGCTCGATTATATTTCCTACAATTCTTTTGTTTTTGCTCGATTATATTTCCTACAATTCTTATGTTTTTGCTCGATTATATTTGCTACAATTCTTTTGTTTTTGCTCTAGTATATTTGCTACAAATCTAATGTTTTTGCTCGATTATATTTGCTAGAAATCTAATGTTCTTTTTCGATTTTATTTTCTACAAATCTTATGTTCTTGTACGATTAATCAAGCATAAAGATTTGAATTTGCAGGGCATATTTGTTCATTTGTGAGATTAAATTTGTCAAGAACTTTATTCGAGCAAATAGGTAATGTGAATTGATCAATCGCTCGCCCCGCCCACTGACTCCGTTGGTGCCATTGACTCCAATAGCTTCGATTTTTACCGGTGTTATTTTGACGTTACAGCCAGTAGTATGTTATAAAAACAAATGGTTGGTTGGCGACATAAACCTCACAGCTACAACTTGAACAAGCTGTAGTTACGACGTTTAAGTCTCAAAACCAACGAAAATATTTCATACAAATGGCGGCCAATGTGACCAAAGCTTAATTCCGGGCTGAATGAATGATTTGATTGGCAAATTGATTCCTTGATTGACAACCGCGATTGGTCATATCAACCGACCAAGAACATGATGACAAGTAAATGTAGAAGAACTTAAGCTAGTAGGTCAAGGTCACAAGATCAAGGTCAAGTAAAAGCCTGCCATCCGATGAGTGCATATATGATGTATGATTGTCTTTTGTAAAAACATTAATATAGGCTTTTGGTAACAGGTTATAAATCAAGCCAATTGTCAAGAGCACGGGGAATAGGTACTTGAAGTCTAGTGATATTGTACCCCCAACGGGTGCAGACAAAGTAAGAGGGTAGGGAAATATGGAAAAAGGTTATAGTTTTAAATTAAGGTTTTAAAGTAGTTCAAATGTAGGAATACAGGTCATGGTCAAGGTCACTCAGTCAAGGTACTTGATGTCAAGTAAAAGTCTACCCCAATGGGTGCAGACAAAGTAAGAGGGTATATATCAAAGAGAATAGGGAAAAGGTTATAGTTTTAAATTAAGGTTTTAAAGTAGGGCAAATGTAGGAGCACAGGTCATGGTCAAGGTCACTCAGTCAAGGTACTTGATGTCAATTAAAAATCTACCCCAATGGGTGCAGACAAAGTAAGAGGGTATATATCACAAATATCAAGAGAATATGGAAAAGGTTATAGTTTTAAATTAAGGTTTAAAGTAGGGCAAATGTAGGAGCACAGGTCATGGTCAAGGTTACTCAGTCAAGGTACTTGAGTCAAGTAAAGGTATATCACATGATTGTTGTATCTATGAAGTATGGTGGTCCTTAGTGTTATGATTCGGAAAATAAAGTTTTAAAGTTTTCGATTAAAGTTGGTGAATTTTTAAGACCAGTCAAGGCCCTAAGTTTACAGTACTTTCTGCTATAGATGCCGGGTGATCAATCCGATGAGTGATTGTTGGAAATAATTTCAACAGCAGAGATATTACACTTTAACCAAACGTGGCACCGACATCTGACGCCGACGTTATCATCTGCGACTATGAGAATAGCTCTTACTAGATTTTCAAGCCGAACCAAACAGCGGGGAACGGCGATTTCTGTGATGTGTCCCAAATTCAAAGAATGCCTATATGTCTACAAATATTCATCGACCCCGACTACTTAATAACTCTTGGCTCATTCTGAATTCCAGACATCATGTTCTATAATTGTAACACAAATATTTACGTAAATCTATGTCAGTGTGAGTGGTCTCTTGCCAGAACGGTCTGATTGGTCAAGAAAGAAAACCATTTGTCAATTTACGCAGACTAATTGAATAGAGTACAATTTTAGCCAACTGAATAAAGTTCTCTCATTGCCTAATCTTGATACAAGATTGAATTGAAATGTCATATAAATGTCTGCGTTAAACGAAAACAAATTTAGGATGTAGTAAAATTTGTGGAGAGTTATAGCATGCAAATTAGCCTTTTTCATGCTGATTAAAGTACTTACTGGATTTATATATAAAATAAAGGGTTGAAAGCAATGGTAGTACTTGTTCTTTGTCAATATTTTTTTTCGAATTAATTTCATGAACAACTCTGGCTTGAAAAGGACAAACGGTTGGTGTAGATTAAGATCAGACTGATTTTTACCTATGCTATCTGCCAAAACAGGAATATGCCCGGATCAGCATGACAAGAAGTAAAAAAGGGGATGGTTCATTTATAGGAACCCTTACAAGATATCGGAAGAATGAACTAATAAATATAGAAATCGTATCTTTCCTGATTTCTAAAATAAGAACTTGAAATTTTGTCCTGTTTTACAATTAAAGGATCGCTGGCCCCGCCCACATTCCTCCGAAAGGAAGTTCGACTCATATACCAATCGAAGTAATATTGCAAAATTCATGACTTGTAGCATGTTACAAAAGAAAATAAATTAAATGGTTGGTTGTTTGTTGTTGTTGTTGTGTTTGTTGTTATTTTCGTACGGTCGGTCGGTCGGTTGATTGGTTGGCTGTAGGTACGATGTTTAGGTCACCAAACCAACAAAATGTTTATCACGAGTATTGATCAACGTCGAAGTTCAAAATTAATATCGATGATTTGTTTGGTCTGCCGATTCTTTTGTTAAAAGTCGCGACCCATCAGTTGCCACCGAAGCCTTGGGAAATCGTAGCTTGCGATTTTCTGTACGATATTTTGATACGACACGATGTCGCTGACTTCAATATTTGTGCGTAGCATAATCGTGCGTTGATCATGATATGTTTGATAAGTTATGTGAAAACTAACTACAAATATCTAAGGCTGTTGCGAGCATGTCTTACAGATCTTGTTTACACCGCGCTGCTACCGTAGACTAAATCTAATTTTCAACTTCAACTTTTCTTCTTTTGGAAGTTGTTGTTGATGTTTTTCTGTCAGAAAACTTGTAAGTGAGGTTCCCTACTTTTGTTTTCGAGTTCATCGAGTTCGAGTTCAACAGTGTATGGTAGAAAGAAGGTTCCATACTGTCCTTTTAGGGAGCGTGAGCCGCCGTCATAGCGCAGTTGGTAGCGCGTCGGACTGTCAATCTAGAGGTCCCGGGTTCGATTCCCGACGGCGGCACTCATCCTTTCCGACTATTTGTCTCTCACCAATGGGTCGATAATCGTAGGCCTATGTGGGATAGCAGCTGGAGGCTAGGAAAGGATGTAATGGTAGTACTGGTGTGAGCAATACCAGGAATCCATTGTTAGGTGCTCCAGCCGCCGCGATATGACTGAAAGATTGTTAAAAGCGGCGTAAAACCCCATTCAAACAAACCTTTTAGGGAGCGGATATGATCTAGAGATAGATTCTAGTGTCAGGGGTCCCTGGTTCGATTCCCCGCTTCTCCAGTCCTTCGGATGAGTCTTTAAACCGAGACCCTGTCTCCTTATGACCTCAATTTTGTATTGGGAAGTAAATAACATACACATACAATCAATCAAACGTACAATATGGCCTCACAAGACTGAAAGTCACGTGCACACATTATTTACTATAAAAAGATGTTTCTACAGCGGTTCTATTAGTAAACTCATATTAAAACAAGCTTTCGTCACTGTCAGGCTGAACCGTACAAAAGAGCCACTCAAGACTGAAAGTCACGTGCATACCCTGTTTACCTAAAAGGATGTTTCTGTATAGGGATTTCGTTGATCAATACATGTAAACACAAGCTTTCGTAACTTGCAGTCTCGGTTGGCTGAGCTGTGCTTTCAGGTTAGTTTTTGTTGTTTTTGCTATTGTTGTTTGTTTTCTTTGTGTGGGGTGGGTTCTCAAACGGGTGAGAAAGGGTAATGCAATCTTCAAAAAATTGGATATACAGATTTCCCCTTAAAGCATAATTTTTTGTGCCCGCTGGCACCAGGCCATTTAACGATGCAATCGGCAAATCTTCTAGACTCGTTAACCAATTCTCACACAGTGGCGCTTTTTTACTCCACCCCCCCCCACCCCCAATAAAAACAACTGGGAAAAGATTGTGTAAAGTGAAGATATCGTTTGTAACAAACAATTTCTTCATTTAACAAAATGTTTTCTATCTATAAAGTAGAAAAAATCTAAAATTTCATAACATTTAAATTATCGTCTGCGACTCCTTTCAATTTAGACAAGTCTAATTTTCGCCGTCTGGTAATGAGTTAAACAGTGTTTAATTGAGCAGAAAAATATAATGTGTTGCAAAAGTTTACTGTCAGAAACCCATTTAAATGATTGACTGCAACATGCCAATTACCCGGGATGTAAAGTGCTGTCATAGCATGAAGATTACTAGCATGGATAACATTTTTAAAGATTTCCCTCCATCTCTCTCTCTCTTTCTCTCTGTCTGTGTGTGTATGTCTCTCTTTGTCTCTCTTTATCTCTCTGTCTGTATCTGTCTTTCTGACAATGTCTGTCGCTCTGTCTCTCTCTCTCTCTGTCATTCTCTGTCATTCTCTGTCATTCTCTGCCTCTGTCTCTCTCTGTCTTTCTCTTTCTCTCTCGGTCTCTCTCTGTCTTTCTCTTTCTCTCTTTGTCATTCTCTCTTTCTCTGTCTCACTGTCTCTGTCTGTCTCTTTCTGTCTGCCCCTGTCTCTGCCTCTCTCTCTCTTACTCTCTGAAACTCTCTTGAAAGAAAATTATATTGAAACAAAGAGGAAACCTGTGACATGGAGTCATAGGGGGTTAATCAGCTTTAATGACAGAGTCTAGTTATTATTGCTAGAATATGCTTATATGAATCCGATTTGTTATACTTTGAAAACCTTATCGAAAAAGGAGACATACCGATTCAAAAATATTCCTTATAAATATTGTATAATACAAGTCATCACGGCATTGCATTATCCTAAATACGACATTTAAATTTGTTTCTCCTTAAACACCCTACATTTTAGGCACTTTAGTTGTTGTTAGGGGGGGCGCTTGTTGCAAGTAACCTTTCCTTTTTAAGAATGCTTTAACAAGCTACTTTCTTTTCATCAATTATAATCTATAATTTATAATTAATAATCCTCTATCAGTTTCTTTGAGAATCCTCCAAAGTTTGCAGCTAAAACTAGAAGGACTTTGATAGGACTATGATATGTAATGGAAAATAGGATAACACTTGTCTCAACGGACGGGTTGGAACCGTTCATTTTCTGTTGTAGATACAATTCTCTGGGAACAAGGATGGAGGCCTACATAAAGAGGGTAAGTTGTAACACCAAAATAGCTAACATTTGCCTGAATAAATATTATTTATTCTATAGTTTCTACCTCTTCTATTGTCGACCTCATTTTTTAAATAAATTATTTTGACTTTATTTATCGTAGGTGCTTATTTTGAGCTCTGAAAACTAAGATAGGTTTCTTTGTATGAAAAGCATTTCCAAAAGACGTGTTTTCATGGCTTTTCATCCTGTTTATGTTGTGTATCAAATATTTTGTCCAAATTTCCACATCGATATAAAACGGTTTAAAAATTATGGCCGGTAACATGCGACCTAAACGTTGTAACTAAGCTTGAATAAGTTGTAGTTACGAAGTTCAACTCACCAAACCAACAAAATTGCTTCACAAAAAAGTCGGCCAATGTCGGAGTTCAAAGTTCGCTTCCGGTCTAAATGAATGATCTAATTGCTTGACTGATGACTTAAATATCAGTATAAAAATCAAAGAGTGTTTCTGATCTCTGACTGTTTAAAAAAATACACCTGTTCACCATTTCCCTGTTTTTCAAAATTTTAGACTGGTCAAATTTGAAAGAAGTTGCGGATACTACTTAAAAGTGGGTGCGATTTTGAAAGTAACCAACCTAGAGATTAGAAAATATTGTGGGAAAAGAAGAAATTGCTTGTTGATAGCAATTTCTTCTTTTTCGACAGTGTTTTCTAAAGCACAAAATCATAGGGACGTAAAGTCAAGGGATTATGTTAATCTTAATACAATAGCCTCGTCAAAATTTACGGACCGCTGGCCCGCCCACTTACACCTTTGTCGCCGCCCATTGACTCCAATAGAAAGTCCCGCTTCGACTTTCAACTGCGTTATTTTGCAAAAACTATAGTCCATAGCATGTAACAAAAAAGTAGTATCGTTATTTGGCGACCTAAACGTCGTACATACAGCTTGAATAAGCAAAAATGAAAAATGTTTCACACAAATGGCGGCCAATGTCAATTTCACGGGCTGAACGAATAATTTGATAGGTCTATATATTCCTTAATTGACAGCCAAGATGTATCAATTAACGGATCGCTGGCCATACCCCAACAAACATTCTCATACATATTGGAGTTCAAAGTTCACTTCCGGTCAAAATCATTGATTTAATTGGTTTATTGCTTCTTCGATAGACAGATGCGATCCGTCAAGTGTTTCGATCTACTAGAAATTTGAATTCTAGCAATGTAACACATAGTTTAGGAATTATTCAACGCATGAGATAAGGAAATACGTTGTATTCTATTTAACTGTTTCACGCACCATCACCGATTTCACATCCCTGTGATATCTTGCTTTAAAAAGCATGTGGAAAAAAAGAAATTTCTTCTTTTCTCACAATTTCATATGATAATCTATCATATAGGATTATAACTTGTAGAATCTATATTTACTTTATAATGTCGATTGCTACCACTCTTTGAATTTTGACAAGTCTAAATATACGAAAAGCAGTGTAAGGTTAAGTCGGTGATCGCTTCTTTATCTTCGAAAGAATTTTGTAGCGTTAGAATTAAGCACCCTCTCGATCAATGGATATAAAGCTGGAATCGCAACTTCAGCTAGACTAGTGCCGCCGTCGATTTTAACAAAGCCGGAGATACCAGTCTAATCTTCAGCAAACTTGTGACAGCAGCCATAGGGTAGTTGGTAGCGAGTCAGAATATCAATCATGAGTTCAAGGGTCTAAGCAAATATCCTTACTGACATTTGTCTCCCACCAATGGGTTGATAATCAAAAACCTAAGTGAAATGGGCAAATACAGGGTCGGAAAGGATGCAGTAGTATTAATGGTGGAAGAAATACTAAGAATCCATTGTTAGGTGATCTAGCCGTTGTGATATGACTGAAATACCAATAAAAGTGGCGTTAAACCCCATTCAAATCAAACAAAGTTACAGTATATTTTAAACGTTCCTCTGTGTATAGATGCGATTGATTTATTTTTAGGGTTTAACGCCACTTGTAACAGTATTTCAGTCATATCGTGGCGGCTGGAGCACCTAACAATGGATTCCTGGTATTTCTCACACCAGTACTACCACTACATCCTTTCCTAGCCCCTAGCTGCTATCCCACTTAGGTTTACGATTATCCACCCATTGGTGAGAGACAAATGTCGGAAAGAATACGTGCCGCCGCCGGGGATCGAACACATGACCTTCCATCATTGAAAATTAGGAGTCTGCTGCGCTACCGACTGCGCTATGACGGCAGCGCGTACAGAAGAGACTAAAGGAGTTTGACACTTTACAGATGAACAGGGTTTTGCTCGAATTTAGACTTGATAAATTTTTCATATTTTATTGACTATAAAAGTTTAAATACAAGGAATCCCCAATAAAATTCCTGATAAAAGCTGTTGAAATCAGGTCGTTATACGATTTAAACAGATCAATCGGATTACACAATGAGTGACAGGCGTTTTCTTCATGTGTTCTTTTCCTAAAGATATAGCGTTAACTTTCTTACTTTATTCTATAATGATTTTTCGAGTCTCATTTAATTTTTAAACTAGAGATACAGTCTCTCGTGTTCGAGCAGCCATCTCTTTTAAGTGACCACTTTCAATAAAGCGAACATAATTAAAATTTTCTTGCCTAAGCAAAAGCTCGTGGTCGTATTTAAAATGAGAAATTATCGTTACTGAGCCCTGTGTTGTTGTAACTCATTTGTTTCAAGGGAACGATTCTCATGAGTTCCAGCAAAATTGAACCAATCGGGAATTATGCAATAATGTATAAATACAATCAGATTAGATTTTCATAATCGTCACTGAAAATTGTATAAAGCGACCACTCTGTTAAGCGACCGCGTTTTGATTACCCTTGGAATTGATATAAATTTTGCTGTAGTAGGAAGTCTAAAAGATGGTGGTTAAGTCTTGTTTGGTTATAAACAAAGCTATCATACATTAACGCTAGAAAAATGTTTTTGGTTAAAGGAAAAAAATAAATGTGATATTTTTATTAGATTTTGTAAGCTTATTTAACAGATTCATTTTGAGGCTAGTAATTGTGGAGTTTATAGCGAATTAGGACAGTTTCCACTAACGATATCTGTAATATCTAGTTGTTTTTAACCCTTTCCCGTTTTTCTAAATTTTAGACTTATCAAATTTGAAAGAAGTTGCAGACGATGATTAAAAGTGGGTGCAATTTGAAAAGTAACCAACCTACAGGCTAGAGAAAATTGTGGAAAAAGAATAAATTGCTTGTTACAAGCAAATTCTTCTTTACCAACAATGTTTTTTCTCAAGTATAAATTCGCAGGGGCGTAAAATCAAGGGATTGTGCAAGAAAGGATTAATCTATGATTACTTGCTACTTCTATAAGCTCAGACACACTGTAATCAAAAACTTACAGGGACCAATATAATAGCGAGAGCTAAGGACAACCTTGGCTTAATTTTGTGAAAAACGTTCTTAATAAGCTTGGTTTTATGCAAGTTTGGCAAAATCGATATACTTTTGATAATGATTCAATGATTCATCATATAAAGGCAAAATGAAGAAATTACATGTATTTGTTACATTTTCCAAAATTCCATCACTCAAAAACTGACGTCTGTAACTTCTTTGAACTTTGACCAGTCTAAAATGTTACCGCCTCGTAATAAGTTAAAAGGTTGATCAGATCTGTTCTGTTGTAACCATGGCACAAAAGAGAGAAAAAAAAAACGAATTTTCTGTAACATTTGATAACTCTGTAACATTGTATAATTCTTCGTTCACATAGTGCAACGATTCAGATTTTAGTTTCTCAATAAGTTTGCAATTAAGTGTCACATTTATCCTCTAATAAACATGAAATACTGCTTTTAAATGCGTCATACGATAACATGTAATGACTTTGAAATCGCTCAGGGCAAGATCTTCAATTACTTTTTTGCAGTAAAATGTATCGATAGCTGTTCGGTAATAAACATAATTTACAAGGACTTAGCATGAAAAGTACGATGAGTTTGTATTGGTACATGCTAAAAAGCATTTTTTAGCTGGCAAAGCGTCAGCTTTGATAGCTTAAGTTAACAGACAAAATTTTGAAGTCGTCTCAAAGTTCAACGAGTGCAAACTGTCACTGGAGGCTTAACTACCTAATCCGTGAAATACCTACGCCATAAAAAGTAGTTCTTATGTATTTCAATCATCTACTAGGTATTTTTAGCTCACTTGTGCACATCGTGTCCACAATGACTCTGATCAGAGTATTCTAAAGGTTGCAGACGACAATTTCAAATTGTTGTAAATTCTAAAATATTTATATCTCTAGATAGAAAACAATGTGGTAAATGAAGAAATTGCTTGCAACAAGCAATTTCTTCATTTTCCACATTGTTTTCCACAACTTTTGTTTACCATGATAATGTCTGACACAGTAGATTACTGAATAAACAATGCTTTGCTAGCTTACGGTACTTTCAGTACTTTGATTTTTCAACACAAACAAACAATATGCCTGTCAACCATATTTTAAAATGAATGAGTGACGACGTTAATTGTTGATGTATCAAAAACCGATTAAATTCATGCAAATTTATTTTAGTTCGATTGCGACGAAAGCTTAAAACTTACAGAGTCGCTCTCGAACACTCACAATTTAGATGTTTTCATGTTCCTGTAAAAGGGGCAGTGGCATAAACCTACTGCTACCCAATTTTACAGCTGGGTAGACTGAGGCTGGCTATTAAGTGTCTTGTCCATGAACACACTCCGGAGACGGTGGGGTCGAACCCGCAACCATCAGATCACGAGTCAAGCACCTATCTCACTCGGCAATAGAGGCAGTAAACCGTTTGAATATGTTTGAAATGTTAATTCACTCCGAATCTGGGGTTGGCATTTCGAACCATTACACAATCTCGCTAGGTAAAGACTCAGATCAACCTATGCATCCGCAAAGTCTGACCCGAGTCTTAATTTTGTGCCCTACAGATAGAAACTTACTCAAGTTTTTTTAATTTACCGATTCTTGTTCAATTCCTTGTTTTACGCCCCGGTATTTTATACTTGAGAAAACATTGTGGGAAAAAGCAGACATTGCTTGTAACAAGCAATTTCTTATTTTTCCACATCATTTTATACCATGCTAAATGATGATTTTTCAAATAATTGTTGACTTTGAATTGACATCTGCAAAACCTTTGAATTTGGATAGGTCTTAAATTATGGAATACAGTAAAGGGTTAAGTGACTAGCGAAAATTCTAAATGTGCTAAGTGGATCTTCAGGCTGATCAGAGTCAGCACTTCAAAGACACGTGAAATGGTTTGAAATTGCACGCGGTGGCTCAATTAGACCATTTGTAAAATCCGCACAAGGGCTCATACCAAGACCTTCTCTTTCTGTGTTTAGCTAGAATCCGATTGGTATCAAATTATGATATCCATTACCATACAACGAAACTGTCCAATTTGAAATTAGTAGCAGACGACAATTTTAGTTTCATAACATGGATTTACAACCCCCCACCCCAAAAAAACCACCGTGATTACCGATTGTTTTCTAAAGCCCCCCCCCCCCTTATGAAAGAAAAAGGTTCTGGAAAACATTGTAGGAAATGAAGAAGTTGCTTGTTACAAGCAATTCATTCATTATTCGTAATGTTTTCTAAGTTCTTAAGGCATGAATTCATTTAACCCTTTCCCGTTTTTGGAAATTTTAGACTAGTCCAAATTGAAAGAGGTTGCAGGAGACAATGAAAACTGGATGCAATTTGAAATGAAACCATCCTCTGTGGTAGAAAATATTGTGGAAAAAGGAGAAATTGCTTGTTACAAGCAATTTCTTCTTTTTTCACAATGTTTTCTCAAGTATAAAATCACAGGAACGTAAAATACCGTGTTTGAACAGGAAAGGGTTAAGTAAAAGTTGTCGACTGTAACATGTTTGAATTCGGACCAGTCTAAAATGTTGCCGACTGGTAAAAAGGTTTTAAAAAAAGAGCATTGATTTGGTAGGAGTATTGTTTAAGGGAGGTATTGATGTTTCTGAAACTTAGCTAGATAGGACAAATTTCCCAATTGCTTGACAATACGCTTAAACGAATATTTGATACGCGGTAATCTGATAGGCATAAAATAGTTTGTTTTTGTTCATTGTAATCTAAAAAAGGTACAGCGAAAATCGACGATATTCTTAGATATCACGGCATTCACACTGCATGACCTCGTTTACATATGACCTAAACTCAACAGCAGATAATAAATGAAAAAGGAAACAACCAACGTCCTGAATTATATCACATCAAATGGTTAGCGCAAAACTACGGAAAGTTTATATACACGTTTTCGACTTTTTTAGACTGAACATTTACCAAATTTAAAACCGGCTAGCGAACATAACTCCTGATGACGTTACAATGGCGTTGGTTTGAGCGAAATCCAACTGAAGTCGGGATTCAAGCGATCATAACGGTAATAATATAAAACGACATTAACCCCCCCCCCCCCCCCTGTTTAATCCCTGGTTTTACGTCCCTGTAATTTTATACTTGAGAAGACATTGTGGAAAAAGAAGAAATTGCTACATGATTATTTTTCAAATAAAATCAACTTTATATTGTCGTCTGCAAACACTTTAAATTTGACAGGTCTAAAATCTTGAAAAAGAGGAAAGGATTAATGTTAGCTATTAGGGAAATAAACCTATTACCTTGGTTTATTTTGATAAACGACCTCTGATTTTCGCAAAACTACTTTAAGAAAGCTGTATTAAAATAATATTTCAGTGGGAATAAAGATCATTAAAATTTGTGACATGAAAAATCATCGAAAGTTCAAGATCCCCATCTAAATAATGGACCGCGGTACTTATTCTTATTCTGTTTGAACCAGTCATTTGAATCCTGTTTGAACCAGTCACTTGAATCCTGTTTGAACCAGTCACTTGAATCATGTAAAGTGCCCTAGTCTACAGATCGTATTACGGTACTAATATGGTTTTACTGATATCCTTTTCGCTGTACAAATCTGTTCAGTTCGTGTAAAGCCGCCGTCATAGCACGGTCGGTAACGCATCAGACACCTAATCTTCAATAATGGGATGTCATGGGTTCGACCTCCGGCGGCGACACATATTCTTTCCGACATTTGTCTCTCACCAATGGGTGGATAATCGTAAACCTAAGTGGGATAGCAGCTGGAGGCTAGGAAAGGCTGTAGTGGTAGTACTGAAGTGAGAAATACCAGGAATCTATTATTAGGTGCTCCAGCTGCCGCGATATGACTGAAATACTGTTAAAAGTAGCGTTAAACCCATTTCAATCAATCAATCAGTTCATGTAAACGTTTGAAATATGTCTTGTTCTCTATGTGAGTCTGTATTTCTTTACCCGTGAAGATATTTAAACATTTGTGTACAAATGATACATGTCATTGGATGACCTAAACCTCGAACTACAGCTTTGTTAACCTTTTCCTGTTTTACAAATGTAAGACTTGTCCAAATTTAAAGGTTTTGCAGAAGAAAATTTATGGTCGGTTTAATTTGAAAAATAACCATTCAATAGGGTAGAAAATATTGTGCAAAAAAAGAAGCAATTGCTTGTTACAAGCAATTTCTTCTTTTTCCACAATGTTTTCTCAAGTATAAATTCACAAGGACGTATAAACCAGTGACTGTACAGGTAAGGGTTAAAGCAGTAGTTCGGTTCATCGATGACATATTCCTGGCAGTAAGTTATATATGAAAAAAATATAAGACACACACGCACACACACATATTCATATACACACAAATATACCATTTTATTTTTGTTACATTTTACATAAATTTTGAAGAATAACATCGTTTTAAGTCTAAATGGAACTTCCTGTCGGAGTTCAGTTGGCTTAGCCAGCGATCGGTTGATTCTAAAAAGAAACCATTTAGGATCCTGTGAATTCAACATTAACGGTTGATAAATGGTTTTGTTGATTGAAAGAGATAGGGGTGATTAGGCTATCGCTGGAGAATGAAATCGCTCAAGCTTTTATTTCACGGCCAGGTTGTCTTTTTTTCAGCTCATTTACCATTTAGAAACAACAATTTACACAAGGAATTAAAGGACACTTCTTTCATTTGTTACTTAACCAGTTCCCAAACAGTCACGCTTTTTACGCCCAACAAGAAAAAATCATTGAAAGAAAAATATGCAAAAATGAAGAAATTGCTTGTTAGAAGCAATTTCTTTATTACCCACAATGCTTTCTGCAACAAAAGACAACGATAAATTTGTATTTTAATTTCGACAAGTGAAATGACTGAAATTGTCGTGTGAATTTTTGATCAACCCAAAAAGATTGTGTAGTCTTGTACTTGATTTGCATTTGATTGATTCTAATATTCCTAATCAAATGCTTGAATTTATATCGCCTTGATAATTTAGCGATTGAAAAAACTTGTCCATTTCAACAACTCATGGTTATTTACGTTGTATATGAAATAATGTGCGCTTGTGATTTTTGATGGACTTTGAAGAATTGTGTCTTCAACGTCCATCAGTGTTACTCAGTTTGGAAAATCTAGTAGAATATTTCAAGGTAGAAGAGAAGTGGTGCCCAATTAGGTTCGATGTATTATATTTTCAAAACCTGACTCCTAAAAACAACTATACATTTTGCACATGGCGTAATACGAAGATTCGTAGAAAGCGTAAAGACTCCTCTTACATACGAAAACACCACCAATAAATCGCTCAGCGTAGATGCGGCCTTGGTTTTTATAACGCGCAGTCTTTCAATTACATAGTGAGTAATTTGCCGTCCATTTTTAGAACTCAGTATATCAGCTTGATACCACGGGAATGATAATCTATACATTTGCGTATGTTCAAAGAAGACCTTGGATGTTTATTATTATTTCTAATTAGCCCTTTCATCCATAACCAAACGATAACATTTCAGACTTGACCGAATTGACAGAATTACAGTCGGAAATTAAGATCGGTTTGAAATTGAAAACTAAGGCCCTGATAGGGTAGAAAACATTGTGAACAAGCAATTTCTCCTTTTCTCACAATAGTTTCTTTAATGCAATTGTTTTGGTGCGTAAAAATCGTGATTGTGTGGGAATGGGTAAAGACACTATTTGGTCACAGAAGGTTGGAAAGATTTGCAGAATCTCTCGTATGTTTCTTATAATTAACAATTCTCAATGAATATTGCTAATCTAATTGTGTCCAAGTTTTTTAAGTGATACCTCGATTATTTGTGGACTGTCATCGGAAAAGTAAAAGAAAATATTGATCTTGAAAGCTGATCAGACTGCGATCAAGTGAATTTGGTTTAACGTCACGTTTAAAAGTATTTCAGTAAAACCGCGGTTGGTAGATACACCCACCCTTGGCTTCCTGTCATTGTACCAGGACATATACATGTACAACTGCAACTATAAATTTGAGCCATTAGGTGCTCAGCCAATTTAATAGGCATATTACTTATTATATTTCCATCAGTGTGAGACAAATGACGGGAGTGGGTTTTGGGGGATTTATTTCCCCAAACTTGTGATACTGCCCAGAACTCTAGAATGGAAAACACCCTTTTCAACCTATTAAGACAACCAGGCTAGGCGAGACGTTCTGTTTAAATAAGATTACCTAAATGAAAATATCATTTTCTACATCAAAATTGGCATATAATTCTACTATGCCAAAAGGGACGTCCATCATCAGTACTTTCGGTGCTTAGATTTATGAAAGCGAAATCAAAATCGGTCGAGTTTAGTTCTTTTTTTCAGCAACTGACAGATCGCGACTGTCAATCAAAGAATCGATCGACCAATCAAATCGTTCATTTAGACCGAAAGCGAACTTTGAATTCTGACGTTTATGTGAAGCATTTTTGTTGGTTTGGCGACCTAATTGTCTAAGCAACAGCTGATTCAAGCTGTAGTTAGGACGTTAAGGTTGCCAGCCGACCATTTAAGTTTTTTTTGTTGTTGTTGTTATTGTTGTTTTTGTTTACCTTTCGCTCACCAAAACTTTCGCCCACCAAAACTTTTGTGACTCCCCATAAGTTTTCGACCTAATCAGGGGTCTAGATAAGAGGGAGTAACAGCATTCAAAATCTTTATTTCATAACGAAACCCTATGTTTTGGGTACTCATTTGAATCGTCTCGTCGAGACGATTTAAATGAGTACCTACAACATAGGGTTTATGGTAGTATTGTTGAAATAAATTAAATATAAAATACGAACTACGCCATCTTTCTGTAGCTTTGCCTAATGCCCCCTAATGTCTAAATTGAACTTTCCTTTTGGAGTACCGTGGGCGTGGCCAGCGATCCGTAAATTATTTTTAGATAAATGACAAAAGTCACACCGAAAGCACTACGCTTCAAAGCTTCTCTAATTAATTGATTCAGACTTCTTTAGCCTCAAGATTGGGGGTTATTTACCTCTGCTTTACTTGATTTTTTTTTAAATTTAATTAGCTCCCTTATGTCACTCTCCTGTCTGGTCTATAGATGAGGAGATGATTCTTTAATCTTCTTCTCTAGAGATCTTCCAGCTACTAATTAGATTTAAAACGACAATTGACGTGTGCAGTGTTCCAGCTGAATCTAAAGACGTTAGAGCTTCCTTCTTAATTCAGATTTGAATGGCATGAGATTTATTTTAATCCTCCGTTATTTATAGGCCACAAAAATGCAGTAACTTCAATCGGTTGACTGATGAATGGCTGTCTGATGAATGAAATATAAAATACCATCACTGTAAAGTAAATGGTTTTGCCGTTTTTTCCAAAATCCTCCCGTTCCGTTCATGTGGAAGTTTCGTCTACAAGGAATACTTTAACCATAGGAATTAGTAAAGGGGTTGTACATTGCATTATAAATGCTATTCTTAAACTTTAATAATTTATATATGTAATGGTCTATCAAAAGTCATGGATTTTTATTGGCTGAATTTTTCTTTCCATTCTTCCATGAACAAAAGTTTGAGCTCTAAACTATTTTGAATGCTTTCAAACAAAGTAGATCCCTAAAATATTACTCAAAAAATGCTAAAACATTAAGATTTTTAAAGTTTCATCAACTAAAAGTTGTTGTCTGCAGCTTCTTTGAATTTTCACCAGCCTAAAATATTTTGTCGTTTGGTAATGGGTTAAGAAGTGTCTATATCATCTTGTTTTATCCTCACATGTCAAGTTATTCACAAGAAAATGGAAATCGGAGATTATTTTGATGACAACGACACGCAGTGTTTTGTTTTCTTGCTGGTTATTATTCTGTTCATTTCACATGTTTGGTGTTCACTGTGTGATGTTGACATGATCCTTTATTGAATAGAACCTCACGTTTTGGCAACTGACGGATCGCCGCTGTCAATTTAAAAAAAAATAAAAAATTGACCAATCAAATCATTTATTTAGACCGAAAGTGAGCTTTGAACTCCGACATTTGTGCCAGGCATCTTTGTTGGCTTGGCGACTTAAATATTAGAACTATATAGCTTGAATAAGATTGAATTGAATTACGACGATTATGTCCAGAACCAAATATTTGCATTTGAGCGAATGCGTGACATTTCCAACCATTACATATGTGCTCCAAGTAAAGACTCAGATCAGCCTGTGCATCCGCACAGTCTGATCAGATTCTTCACTCTGCGCTCCGTAGATAGATACTGACACAAAGCTTCTTTAAACAATCGGCGAAAATTCTAATTGCCCCGACGCCGTCATAGCGCAGTCGGTAGCGCGCAAGACTCCTAATCTTCAATCATGGGTGTCATGGGTTCGATCCCCGGCGGCGGCAAATATTCTTTCCGACAATTGTCTCTCACCAATGGATGGATAATCGTAAACTTAAGTGGGATAGCAGCTGGAGGCTAGGAAAGGATGTAGTGGTAGTACTGGTGTGAGAAATACCAGGAATCCATTGTTAGGTGCTCCAGCCGCCGCGATATGACTGAAATACTGTTAAAAGCGGCGTTAAACCCCGTTCAATCAATCAATCACTAATTGCCCCGAATGGCTGTCCACGGTGCTAAATGTGTGCGGGTCACGCACATGCGAAATTGTTGGAAATGTCACACATAAGCTCATTTATGGTTTTATATTCCTGGCCATATAAGGATTTCAAATTAACCTCAGCCGAATTAACTGGTCTGGGTAATGTAGGCATGACCAACGCTCCGTCAATCTAAGACAATCTCATTTATCTGAAACGAGGGAAGAAAATTCGTCTATTCTTCAAATTCAAAATGTTGTTTAGGACAATTTATGTTTAAATTTATAATCCAGTTTTGATTAATTTTATTTTTGGTTTTGTCTATATGATTTACTGTACTCTGATTGGCTGAAAAATTCGTTTAATACCTCCACTAAAACAATTTGATTACGAAGCCTTTTTGTTTACTGGCACACAGACTGAACTGTTTTTATTGGTACAACCTTAGAGCATTCGATTTCAAACGTCAAGATCGCGGGTTTGGTCCCCGGGCAGGCGGAACGAACAAACGTATTGTCTTTCGAATGAGACGTTTAGGCGAGACCCCGTGTGACGGTGCTATCCATCGAGTAAGTTAAAGAACCAGTCGGGGATCTCAGCAGTTTCGTCCTTGCACTATCCCTGGTAACAACAAACCGTCTTCTAGGGACGTCGCTCATGTGGACAAATGCTACGGTAGCGACAATGCTAAGATAATGCTCATGTGGACAAATGCTACGGTAGCGACAATACTAATATAAAAGAATATACACGATTATTTGTTGAAAGCTGAGTGCGTTTTATTTTTCTGCAATACATAAATGAGGAAAATTTGATTAATTACAAGCTCTCTGAGCTCGAGTTCGAACTTTCTCCTTGTATGGCAGTAAGTCAAATCCCGAGGACAAAATCTTTACAATTGGGTCATCAATTGATGGTTCAAATACCAAGTTCGGAATCCTTATTAAGGTAATGGGTGTTAAAAGCTGTGGCAGCCAGGATGTTATTAGATTTAAACCTTTTTCTAGAATTACATAAGAAATAATGGACCTTTCTCGAATACTTTTAGGTTTGAAAATCCCTTATCTTCCAAACTTAGGTCGAGTTTTGTTTTTTTTTTTTTTTGTATAAATCTAAATTTAGGAAATGAAGATAATATATTTTGTTTTCATTGGAGTATTAACCTACGGTATTAACCTAAAAACTTTATCACAATGTATGAATACGCGAAACTTTGTGCTCAAGTATACAAAATAGTAGCAATAGGCTATTATGGTGGATCTGATTTTAATCAGATTGCTGTATTCATTAATTCCCCTAAATCTAAAATAGAATTCGAATCATTTTGTTAATTAATTAATGGAAAAGAAGTTTGAGAATTCCTTATTTTCAAAATTTTAATATCTCTCTCTCTCTCTCTCTCTCTCTCTCTCTCTCTCTCTCTCTCTCTCTCTCTCTCTCTCTCTCTCTCTCTCTCTCTCTCTCTCTCTCTCTCTCACACACACACACACACACTCTCTCTCTCTCTCTCACTCACTTTTTATTTTCTCTCGTTGTTTTTCCAGATTTTTTTCCAGTTAAAAAAAACGGTTTTCGTGTTAAAGTTTTTAATGTGTCTTTACCCACATTTTTGGACAAAAGGTTTTTGTTCTAAATTTTTTAAATATTCATCTAGGTTGGCTGAAAGTATATAGAATAAGATAAAAAGCGCATGTTTGAGGAAAAAAATCTATGAAAATTACTTTGCAGGGAGGTATTGATATTTCTGTAACTAGGATAAGAAAAATGTGCCATTTGCCGAAAAACACGCTCAAACAAACATTTAATACTTAACTTTGGGTCAAATGTTATCTTCGCAGTATTCTGATAGGCTTAAAGTGGCTTTTTGTGGCTATTTAGGAAAGACTCGGCGGAATTCAAGGTTATTTTTAGGTATAATGGAATTCGGTTGTCGACACCGCATGACCTTATACTGGTCAACGGAAGGTAACAAATTTACAAGCGAAACAACAAACGTCCCATATTTTTTCCACATCAAATAGTTGACGCAAAACTAGGGTAAGTGTATTTATTCTTATTAACGCTTAGCACAGTTTTCGACTAACCATTACAGAATTGAAGACCAGCTAGCGAACATAATACCTGATGACGTAACGATGACGTAGGTATGACTGAATGCGAGATTCCAACGGTAAGCAGCGTGTGAATGACCTAGCTGCGATATCGTAGCCCTCTTTCTGATAATCTGCTGGCGAGGGCTACGACTCCCACCTTCTTTGCGCTTTGTTGCAAGTCTTGATATTGTATGTTTTGTGAAAAGCGACTCTCTTTGGATGAATTCCTTACATACGTTAATATTATGGACAAATTCTATCAAAATAATAAGAATATCAGTTGTATCAATCGTTAAATACCGGTTTCTTTTCAGTTCATAAAATATTTCCTAAGTTTGGCGGCCAAGACATTTGGTTGGTCATGTGAACTATTATTACGTCACATTGTTTACTATTGTCATGCTGTCAAAACAGGTGCTCGTAAAAAATTATATTATCTGTTTTTACCTAACATTGATAATATTTTATCTTCAAAGATACTGAATCTTCAATATCTTTATTTTATCTATTAAATTCAATAAAATCTTGAATTACTTTCATACAACTTTTTTCTTATTTTCTATCAGATCTGTCCTGTTTTCAAAAAATACTATCTATTCAAAATATGGTGATCTAAATTCTCATTTGCTATCGTTTTGGCGGGAAACCCGGGATCTCAAGAGATCTCGCTGTCAAACAGCAAAAATGACTGACATTTGATTCAAAATGGCCGAAAAACTTCGAGTTTCCGATGGTGCAGCAAATTGAGACTTAAATACATAAAATATCCGACTTTTTTCAAATTAACATGTATTTACATGGATAGATAAATGGTCAAGGTCCATTATGGTATTAAACTTGTGTTTGTATTATTTACACAACTTACAATAATCCACCTCAAAGTGCCCGGAGTGAATCACTCCGGGCACTGCAAGAAAGAGCAAAGAAGGGGGGTGTCGTAGCCCTCACCAACAGATTATCAGAAAGAGGGCTACGATATCGCAGCTAGAATGACCCAAAATTCATTGCAACTGTCATGGCTTAATCTAAAAATAGATTAACAGTCTACGTAGGCTCCCAGTTTATTCTGTTAAACGACCTCTGATTTTCGCAAAACTTCTTTCAGAATATTTCATTGAAAAAGTTTATGAAAGAGAATAAGAATAATTCAAATCTGCGACATGAAAAAAACATTGATACCTACCTTTAAGAAGGTCTGAAAATCATATGGCATCAATTGCCGACAGCCTTATTTCGTCATTAAAATAACACATCACACAATGACAATCTGATTAATTTCCGCCATGAAACATTTTGTAAGAAAAGGAGAGATTGCGTATGACAGTAATTTCTTCTTCTCTCACAACGTTTTCTACCTTATTTTGCTATTAATTACCAATTCAAGCAAACTTTAAAAGAATGTCTTTGTTCGCGATTTAAATTCACAAATGCATGCTTTGCAGGTTTAAGAGTAATGCACCAATGTATACGTCAGTTTAATGAAATATTTGATCTTTTCTATTCTGTCTTTTTTTTTTATAAAACCCATGGTGATATAATGAAGGCATAAAGTACCGTTATACGCCAAGAAGACTTTGTACGTGTACCATTGTATACGTCAGTTTAATGAAATGTTTGTTCATTTTCTGTACTGACAAAGAAATATTTTCAAAGAAAGAGTCAAATAACTCTCCGTTCACGAAGTTCAAAGTTCTAATTACTGTTTGCAACTGAGTATGTCATTATATGTCACATTAAACCACTATCAAGCGTTAAATACTGTTGTAAACGTAACACGAAATGTTACTGAAAACGCAAATGGCAAGACCATTGTGTTTCGAGGTTCATTAACCCTAAGCTGCTCGGTCATAAATTTCACAATGAAAGTGCTTGATATAGGGGGTATTAAAACTGTGGTCAGTGAATACTGAATATATTAACCGAGTCGTAATTAAACAGATAAAAACGAGCTTTGTCGAGTTTTTGTCTATTTTAGAAATTTGGCACTTACCAAGGACGGATTTGATATTCTATTTAATACATGACATAGTTTTTTTTGTTATGAATCGATGAAATTCTTGCCCTTTGTCCATGTAAGATATTCCGAAAATTACAACGCCTTTTGTAAATGACGTCATTACATGCATCATGTGATGATATCTTGACGGTAACGAAAATGCATTACTATATACTTTAGTTCATTTGTATAGATATTATATAGGAATTATAATTCTGTGTTTTAGTGAGAGACTGATTAATCTTTCGTTGAGTGAACAACAGAAGCTATATTTCACGATTGGCGGTACCACGAGTGAAAACAGAATCTATAAAAGCCCGTCATTGCGTGACTTATCTGGCGTCATGGTGACGTCATCAGTGTCTTGGATCTGCTTAGGTAATGTACAGTAGCTCAGAATGAACGAAAACTGGAGTAAATCTTCAAAGTAGGGAGTTTATTATTCTGATAATTTTACTTGCTTTTCGGTGAAATTATCAAGTGATATTCCACCTCGAAATCTCGATTTGTTTACTGGAAAACATAAAAGAAATAAGTATGATAGATTTATCATCCATATAGAACACTACCTCGACGTAGGTAATATTTGTATAGCCGGGGTTTGTCTTTGAATGATAGCCCGGGTCGAAACCCATCTGCACTGAAGGTAAAATCTGAGAGTGAAGCTCGAGGAATGTGTGCGCCGGGGTCTTAACATCCAAACGGGTACTATTCAACGATTAAATCCCTGCTAATTTTAATAAAGCAAATGCCAGGCTTGGTCGTGCCAGTCTCTTGCGCTGCAAAACATGTAAAGGAGTTTCTGTTGTAGACTATGTCATCCTATCCATATTATAATTTTCAAAATTCAGCTTTATGACCCTATGTTTAGCGATGCTCGTAGTGGAATTGCCTTTATTGAATCTGCGACGCAATAGACACAAATATCACTAATCACCCTTTTACTGCTGATAAAGCAACTTGTCTTGAAACAGAGGCTTTTATCTTCATAGCTTAATTACGAAAACAAAGACTCTCTCATTAATAGATTAGATGGTATCAACCATGGCGTATGATCACGAGCCATGAACGACCTACCTTTTTGATGTAATTCAATCTTGATCGATGCTACTAGCGACTTGGATTTCATCATGCATGCTATGCTAAAATTATTTAAGCTTAAAAGCAAAACAAACCATTTAAAATACCATGATTTAACAATGACTGTGTCACTCCCAGCATCAATATACAACAGTCAAAATCTGAGACTTAGGGTTAATTAATTGAGACTGTATTTTTTTCATACCGCTAGCAATATAAAAATGTAGAAATCATAATGTTATGAATAAAGAAAGGACTTTCTGGGATTTATTTCAACTATTATAGAGGCATCAATTTTTAGTCGTTTTGGGAAACTATGTACTGCTATCTAGAATAACAAACGAAATGATTCTTTAGAAGACATGGTTTTACTCTGTGAAGAACAAACTAGTTTTCGTAAGAAATATGGAACTACAGATCATACATTTAATTTGAAATGTTTGTTAGACTTGTATCTTTTTAGAGGGAAGAACTTCATTGACTACAAAAAACTTTTTACTCCATAAATAGAAATTACCGCTGATACAAACTATTACAACATAATATTGAATAAAAATCGTTAAAACAATTCAGAATCTTTATCAATATGGTAAATCATGTATTAAATTACGTCGTATGACATAAGATTTTTCCTTTTTCACAATTATGTAGGGGTACGTCAGGGTGTGATATATCCCCGAATCTATTTTCTTTGTTCTAAAATGATCTTACAGAATTCCTCATGCTCATTATTGACTTAAAAGTGTGTCAGAAATGGCAATTTTAATGCTTGATAATGGTGAAATTAAGAACAATTTTTAATTTGCATAATTACGTCATATATTATATGCAGCCGGCATTGTAGTCTTATCAGAATCAAAAGAACTTCAGTCAGTCATTAAATGTAATGTATTCACACTGCAAGGCCTGGGACCTTGAAGTCAACCCTTCTACAACAAAAGTAACAATCTTTTGTAGCCGCAGATTTCATCATGTATATTACAACCAAGTGTTAGATGTACTTTACAACTTTGATTAATTTAGAACACTTTTTCTAACAATGGTAGATTTCTGTGTGTTAAAAAAGTCAACATATGTGGAGAATCTAGATGATTTTTATTAGTATTTCGATTCAATTTCATATGTTTGGTTCTTGTCAACGTATCATAAGAAAAAAGCAATAATTCAAGCAGTAAAGTAGTACCCGTTTCGTAACGAGGGAAATTATACAAACGTACGAAGTATTAACTCCAAGAATTCGGTCATATACGTGCGCTGAAAATGTAAAAAGTAAAGTTTAGATGTCTTTATTAAGATGTCGATTCTAATAGCTGTTTTAATCAAGTATAAATTAGATTTGAAACATTGACGTGAATCCTGTAATGTGCTACCGTCATTCATTTGTATAATTTTGACCTACATGTACTTGACTAGTTAGATATTGAGGTTTCGTCCTATTCGCGTTTTACTCGAGTGCTGCAATTGAGAGATCGCCACTGTCACCACCACCACCCCCCCCCCCAAAAAAAAAAACCAAAACAATTGATCAATCAAATTGTTCTTTGGCCTACCTGATTGGGAAAGTATGTCATTCTTCTGAACGCTTTTCATCCTAATCCCGGAATATTCTTGATTTTTTCAGGGGATATATATGCAGTCTGATGTAATTCTACACCACCGTTTTATATCTATAAGTCGATGTTGTCTTTAAAACTGATTCTCGAAAGAAAGATTGACCAAAAGTCAGACATTTAAGCACTTTCAGTCCAATTATTTTACTACGATTATTGAAAGGGATTTTATTAAGCATGATAAGAATTTTATGTATCTGTCACAGGCTCTTTGTCCCCTTTCTTTGCTGTATAAATACCCTTTCGGAATGGCATGAAAATCAAAATGCTGAAAGCACTGATAGTACTTGTTGTTCAACCATCAATAGTTCTTTTGAAAATTAGGTTCATAAACTATTCTGACAGGAAAAGTGCAATCTGGGGATGTAGACTAAGACCTGACTGCACCTATGTGCAGACTGATCTTTGTCTATACCTCCTGCCAAAACCGGGATATTCCGGGTTTAAAAAAAGGGTTAAATATGATGAATGATACAAACGCTGGACACCAACAGATATTCTTTAATTCCATTACCAAACGACAAAAGTTTAAGACTGGTCCGAAGTTATAGAAGTTGTATAAGACCATTCGAGTAGATGAAAATTCAAATGTCTTTGTCTTTTAGGAGAAGAAAAAGAAAGCGTTTATTAAAATAATTTCTTCATTTTCCACAATGTTTTCCAAAGCTGGTTTCTTGGGGGAGCATCAAGAATCATTATTGTATGGGAATGGTTAAATACATGTACTTATTCTATACATAAAGTAACCAGCAATAGTTTGCTATTTTCGGCGAGAAACCTTCAAAGCTTAATACTGACGCATTACTGAATATCGCTTTTCGGCCTACAAGCCCTACGCTCAAGAGCCTTACCATAGATGATGATATCAGAAAATCGTTAACTTTTGAATGATATTAGAAAACAGACAAGTATGGAATTTCCTTTGTAAAATGTTCTAGACTGCTTTGATCTTTATATCACGACGGGATTTCTTTTTAATTAATCAGATGGGTTCGATACGCGGCGGCGGCGGCACGTATCCTTTCCGACATTTGTCTCTCACCAATGGCTGGATAATCGTAAACCTAAGTGGGATAGCAAATGAAGGCTAGGAAAGGATGTAGTGGTAGGACTGGTATGAGAAATATCAGGAATCCATTGTTAGGTTCTCCAGCCTCCGCGATATGACTGAAATACTGTTAAAAGCGGCGTTAAACACCATTCAATCAATCAATTTAACTCATTCCCACATAACAAAATTTTAGACCAGTCCAAATTGAAAGGAGCTGCAGACAACAATTTCAAGTTGATGTAATTTTAATTTTTTTCGTCTTTTGGGGTAGAAAACATTGTGGATATTGAAGAAATTGCTTGATACAAGCAATTTCTTCATTTTCCACAATGTTTTCCAAAGCTCTTTAATTGCGGGGCGTAAAAAGGAGGGCTTGAGTTGGAATGGGTTAATTAATCAGCTTCCTCATGTCACTCTCTTGTCTGGTTTATATACATGTATGTTGAGATGATTCTTCTATCTTCTTTTCTAGAGATCTTCCAGATACTAATTGAATTTAAACGACAATTGACGTGTTCAGTGTAGCAGATCAAATTAGAGACGTTAGAATTTCCGATTAAATTCAGATAAAGAGAACCATCCCTGGACATTGTTACTATGTTTATATACTTTAAAACCATTATTAAAACCAAGGAATTGCGGGCTACTCTCATTGACTCCGCTGGTCACGTCCTATTCTCCGACAGAAAATTTCACTTCGACATTAATTCATGTTCTTTTACAAAAGTTTATGGCCGGTTACAAACACATGTAACATGTTACAAAAAGCTGTTTGTTTAGTTGGCGACCTAAACGTCGTAGCTACAGCTTGAATAAGCTGTAGTTTCGATGTTTAAGGTGACAAACATACAAAATGCTCCAAATAAAGATCAGTCAATGTTGGAGTTCAAAATTCACTTCTGGTCAAAATGAAGAATTTGATTGGTCGAATGAACCTTTGATTGACACCTCGATACGTTTATAACGTTAACCAATTATGTTGATAGTGGTACAAGAAACAAAGACAGCCAAAATGCAATTCAATAGTTTACAGTTTCAAAAATAACGGTAAATGAAGTTTAATTCGAGTAAAGAAAGTATGTTTAGACTTATCTTTATCATTAATGGAAAAAAACATAATAAGAATTTTGACCCGTCATGCAAAAAATACCATCTGGGAACTCAGAAAAATGTTTGGAAACTAAATAAGATCCAGTACAGGCCAATCAGTGATCGCATTTAGAAAATAATAACAATGTATAAAGGAAAGAAAATGTGTCATTTGAGATTCAGGAGACCCTCAAAAAAATATTATTGTCAATGCGCACGATAATCCACACAGTCTGGGCAGATCGGAACGTTTCGCACTTCCCAAATGATCCGTTTTCGAGTGGCGAAAAAGTACTAATTTCCTACATTTCATTTGTTACCTTGAACTTTGGAGTATCAAGCAAAACTTTACACATGATACAAGTAATTGAAGCTAAAATATTTGAATGCAGAAATTATGCTTCGGACAAGAATTGTACACACACACTAAATACAACACGAACACACTACCCCCCCCCTTGTGCACACACCCACCCACACGCACCCATAACCACCCTCACACACCTGCAGCGGAAACTCTGTATGTCCGTCGCAATTATATGGCGGAGGCATAAACATGTTTAGGTGATGAAAAATAAGCTGAATGACATTTTACAAGTACAGTCAAACCTGTCTAAGCAGTCCCCTAATTTAAGGAAGAAGTCTAAAACAAGTTAATAGAAATTTACCTGTATTAGGTAAGTACCTATCCTAAGTAAGCAATTTAGTGTGTCCCTCAGGTGCTGAATACAGGCTGGATTGTATTTTTTTCCGAATTTAAAAGAAAAACAATAATGACGATTAAACTATATGTTTATGATAAAAAAGAATAGTCTAAGAATTGATTTTGCTTCAAAGTTAAATCATGTCTAATTGGTGAATTCGATTACGAAAGTTATTGCATTCAATTTACTCATTCTCACACGATCCTGCTTTTGTCTCTTCAAAAACGCGATGTATGAAATGCTAAGGTCAGATATGTCAACGAGTACCAATTTTAAGATGTTGATTACGTACGTGATTTTAGTAAATGGTTCCGGTCCTAGTGTTATTACTGTGACATTTCGTTTTTATTTTTGTATCCGGGAGGCAGTAAGAAATAAGTGCGTTACATTTCGTATAAGGTCATATACGACAAAACCACACCTCGCATAATTTGTAAGTATTCTGTAAACAACAAATTAAAGCTTGATCACTCAAGAAACTCCTTCAGAAATGCTTCGAAATGTTTCGGTATAATATAATTCACTCCAACGTCTAGATTAATACTTTGTACTTTTTTTATTTCTTTCTGAGGGAGCGATAAGTCATTGTTGTGATTGATCTCTAAAAACACATCCTGTAACCGCCCTTCTGTCTTCACGACCAAACCAAACGAAAAGGCTTATAAATTTTGCTTTCAGTGCCCTTAAATTTACCGATCTCCGCTGTCAATCAAACATTGATTGACCAATCAAGCATTCAAATAGACGTCCGATATTTATGTCATACATTTTATTGGTTTAGCGACTTTATCTCAGTAACTACTACTTATTAAATCTAAAGGTTTCAGTCAGTCAGCGAACGATTTTTTTTCGACCACAAATCCTGCAAACTATTTTCCTTTGATATCTTATTTGAACTTGATTATTGGGTGTATTTTCATATACTTCCGATATGATTCGCTTTTCCATTTACTTTACCGTCCATTTGCAATCGAACTATCAGTAGTACATCTTATTGGAGTTATTTTCGGTTTAGAACTGGCCAGCACCTTTGCGGAGCACATTGTAATAGTAACTTACTAGTTTGACTTATGTACCAAATGCATTTTAATTATACATATTTGAAATTCGATAGTCGTTATGAGATTGGGATAGGTTACTGGTAAAATATTTGTAATTGAAAATGACAAAAAAGGGAAAAAACCAGATGGCTTAGATGGCTCTGAATAGATCACCTTATTTAAGATCATCATTCCAATTTATCAACTCAAATTACTGTATATAGATTTAAAGTTTACTATGATTACAAATGATTACCAAACAAATATTTTGTAGCAGGTTTGATAACATAAAGGGCAAGTATGTGATTAGATGGGCTGTTATACTGATATTGTAGATGGGCTGTTATACTGATATTGTAGCTGAGTCCTCTTTTTGTTTGATATTTATATCCGCGTAATATAAAGTAAATGATCTATCTCAAAGCAATAGAATCATTACCAGCAAGATGGTGGCTTTTATCAAAATAATTGCAGCAAGTTTGAAATAGATTATGTGACCTGTAGAGCTGTAGCAAGGATATTGTCATTATAACCACTTTTCTATTTAGAATGGTTGGAATGTCACAATATTTAATTGGGAGCCTTCCTGCTGACAATAAAAAAAATCGGAAAGTTTTTGAATATATAGCCATAATTATGACATGTAGAGCCATAACAAGGAAATCATAATAAATGATATGTTAGGAATGTCACCATATTAAATATTCCTCATTACCATTCAAACTTGCTGGCAAGTTCGGTGGCGAATGTGCCAAAATTGTGGTTTGTAGGATAGTAACAAAGAAATAGCCATTAAGGTCCAATTTCCCTTGCTAATTAACGGAATGTCACCTTAATCAACAGGAATCTTCCTTGTAGCCTTAAAAACATTTACAGAAAGTTTAAGAAAATTGAACCAAAATTATGACTTATTTAGATTTAGAGCGGTAACACTAAATTTTTTACCAATGACGATGCAAGATGGACATTTGATGACGACAACCACGAAGCTCACCATAGCACGATGTGCTTAGATAAGCTAAAGCTAAAGGGATTTTAAATACTCTTCTGATACCTTAAGGTTTTATAGGAATTATTATGTACGTGAAAGTTTGTTCTATAAAACTATACGTTAATGGAATTTCCTATTCGCCAAAAAATGGTGTCTAAAATGCAAAAGTACACATGTAACACGGGCATCATTACACGTGATTTACCAAAGACTTGTTTATTTCCTTCAGAAGTATTTCATTTCGTTTATATTTAATGGTATATGAAGTAATAATCTCATATATTTCAGCCACACGAGCCTTAAGCGTAATCGTAAGTTCAAACAGTCTCATTGTACTGAGCACATCATACGACATGTACTTTTATAAATTATGTATGAGTTATGAGTTAAGTATATATTTGTATATGGATTGTAACAGAGATTATTAGGGTATAAAGGCTATTGAACTAGGACGAATTTATGATATCTAAAATTTCTTTCATTTTTGAGCTGTAACAGAGATTAAAGGGGCGTAAAGGCTATAGAACTACGACGGATCTATGATATCTGGAAATATTTCACTCTTTTAAAAGAATCCACTTCTTAGATACTTAGTTTTTGAGATGTACTCTTTATGGAATGGTTTATGCTACTTTTTACTATTCAACAAGTATATGATTTGTTATCTGATTATGTGCAACTATAAATAATTGTACAGAAAGTATTACTGGCAATTAAACATCATTTGTTGGCATCATTTCATGATTCATTGCATCAAAACATTGTCCGAGATAAGTTCCAGTGAATAGAGACATTTATAGTCTTGTATCTAATGGCTATACGTTCCCTTTAATTGTGACAGTAAATCGTCACTATGTTGTTACCCAAATTCATTAATTTCATCCGCTTTAGAAATAATCGATCACGTTTCTTTACATTCTCGAAAAATGTAAAAATATGCCTCAATTTGGATTTTTTTTTTTTTTTTTTTTTTTGCGATATTTCGTCGCTAGTCATGATTAATCGGCTGGAATGCTGGCCATCACACCTTTCTAAGATAGTTAAAAAATTCTTTAAACTTCAAAAAACACCTTGTCCTATCAATAAAAGCGTCATGTCACTCAAAGACACGATGCACTTACACCGGAATGCTCTATTACATTTAGCGAACACACAAAAACCTTCCAAGGAGGCAGGTTCACCAGCGAAAGCGGCGTTTACCTGTCAATTTTATCTAGCATTGCCCAATTGTCCTACAAATGATGTTAGGTCATGTCTAACTGGTCCAAATGATGTTGGGTCGTGTCTAACTGGTCGACTTACTATGTCTTCCTTTTTACAATATATTTTTGTATCTGTATAATACGTATGCATATTTAAGTTTAATGGACAAAAGATGGAAGCTACAAAAAACATGCATTTTGAATTGCCCATCAACATTTGCGTTAGATGTTTTACATTAAAATCTGCGTGGATTGAAATTTTGCCGTGGTAAATTAAGCCTCAGATTGCTACGCGATCTCAGGCTGAAATACAACGGATTAAAGTGTGAGACGTTAGGGATAATATTTCAAAGTTTGATTAAGTTTAAATTCAATCTTCAGAGTTGTTGATATCATGGGATGAAGAGAAATTTCGTGTAACAAGTATATTTTTAATACGACATAATCTTTATTTTTTTCAAACTTTAGAAGGGTTAAAGGCTAGGGTTAAGTCGGGGAAATGTTAAGTTTATGAACAATATACAAAATAAATTACCTGTAAGATGAAAATGTCTTGGACCTCTACAAAGTACTTGATAACATACTACAGCTTTATAACACGAAGTAAAAAGCTCACAAGACGGTCTAATTCTCCTTGAATTCAAAATATTTCTACTACACATTAGACTTAGGTACAGCATGTAACCGCATATTTTAGAAATCACATTGAGCCCAAGTTCCTTGTCTTTTTTCGTGGTGATTCGGCATGCCATTCGAGATTATTTCTCTTTGCTAACCACCTGTCTTTATTGTTTCTAGGTTTTAATGACAGCTTTATAAGGTCTATGGTCTTTGCTGTGGTTCAATGTTCTCTCTTAACTCAAGGTCGGCAATTCTAATCATACTAGTAACAACAGAGTTTTGTTTATAAAACACATCGAAGAAGAATGACAGACTCTCCGCGTCTAGTCTTTGCATATATCTCTGGCGGGCTGGTGAAGTGAATTTTTCATCCAGAACTTCTTGCTTTTTTTCTGATTTTTTGTTTTGCTTCCTTGACTTTTGTCTTCAGCTTTTCTGAGCAAGGAAGAGATGATTTTATGATATAATTTAAAATTACTTCTCAATCAAACGGATAGATATCAGATAAATATCTGATGCCGCTTGTTAGGTGTTTGTAGAAGTAACAATAAGTCTCTGTCAGCTTTTCCACGAAGTTTTCTTTCTCGGTGGGTTTGCTACGATTTTCTCTCATAAACATTCTTTCTATCAATGCTATCCTGGCTAAAAGCGGACCAGACAGGCTTTGTCTAGTGGTTGCATTAAATGGGTAGTAGCTGGTACTTTTCGATAAAGTTCTAGGCCTTGGGATACATTATGATTTTCATCGCTACTGACACTATCAATTTAATGATCTATAAATTTAGAAAAATCGCTGTTTCTATCCAACCTTTTTGAGTGTATGCAAAGTCTGATCAAATAATGTAACAATCCTCTTTTTTGGGGATTATTTTTGCTCATGGTATGTAAAATATGATGGAATAATTTATACGTCTGATTTGCAACAAAACCTCAAATTAAGTCTTTTCTTTCAACTTGATACCTTCGAAACGTTTATGTTTTCACTGATGGTAAGATTATCTTTATCTTGATATAGCCTACAGTTTTATCTGCTTTCCAACTTTTGCAGGTTGGTCCAACAGATTATTGCTTTCTAAAGATTCTGAATTTATCGTGACATTTGTCAGTTTTCTTTTTGGTTACCTTTGATCTCTTTTTAACTCTATTGGTGTTTCTTATTTACTACGTGTATGGTATGTAATTTTTTCTTTTCCATCTCCTATATAAAAAAATATAGCGACGTTATTATGATTTTATCATGCTACTTTCCATAATTTATTTTAACATTGTTGAGGGCCCTAAACACACACTCCCTTTTCTTGGGACTCATCAGAGTCTCTGTGTATTTCTTCGATATTGTGTTAGCTTTTGGTTTGGTAGGACTCCTAACAGATGCTTTTGTGGCTGTCTCCTCGTTGGGTCCATCACTTATCATACGAAAGCCATACTAGGCTTAATATGCAATAATGATTTTTCAAGTTCCCAACATTTAAAACGGTTCTGAAGTAGTACTTTTTACAGTAAAACATGGTGGGAGTTTGGAAATTGTTTATATAAAACAATACCAGTCCACCTGAGCGTGAAGTACGAGGTGAGCTATAGCGATAGATCATCGTCCGTCAATCTATCCTTAACAATCTTTAAAATTCTTCTCCTGGCAGGAATGCTCCTTGGGTGGAGTTCTATCAAAACTGTAAAAAGAATACAAGAATTTTTGACAGTTTTTTTTAAAAATATTCTGCTTACAAGCCAGAGGTCTTAAAGTTTGATATTTTTGCACGTTGAATTATGTGCATATTGGTCCTCTTCAACAGTTGATTAAATAATGTCCCTTGGGTATCAATTTGGCCACAGTACTTTTCGTCTTTTGTCTGCTATCCGCTAATTCTCCTTTGCCGACATTGGCATTTTTTATTTCATAAGAGTGAAGCTGTTTATATACCCTACAAATATACGACAGCACAAAAACGTTTGGAGAGTCCGACAATCATCTTATTTCGTTTTGTAGATTTTCGAAAAGGATTACAATCTTAGTAACAGACAGCCAAGAATCTGAAGAATGTAAAAATGTAAATCTCATTTAGTTATAATTACAAAAAAAAATCGCTTTTTGTCTCATTTTGCATCAAATGAAAAGAATAACTGTATGTTTTTCGTGTAAGATCGATATATTGTGGGGAAAAAAGCCACTCGTGAAAACATGGCATCAATTGTTCACTCAATGAAAGACAAATCGATCTTCCAGCAAAACAAACAATTATCCTCTGTTTATCTTGTGAATTTCTTCAGATGCTATATGACAGAGTGTTGATTGAAATATAAGTAATGATAAGTTCAAATTTTACACATGCTACATGCGTATTGCGGTAGCTAATCATCAACATGTACACGTATGCATCATTTAACAGTCTGTTGCTGTTGTTCTTATTGTTTGTTTTGTTTGTAGTTTTTAGACGTACTGTTAAACTCAATACCACAAATATCTTTAACAAATATATATCTATTTAGATATAATTGCCTGAAAAAACATAACTAGAACTTGTCCATTAAAAGGCTTTGGTAAAAATTGTGGACATTGGGGCATTGGCCTGTTACAAGCAATTTCTTCACTTTCCATAATGTGTTACCCAAAAGAATTTTTTGGTAAAATCAGCTAAAAGTTGGCTCCTGCTAAATCTTCTGATTTTGACAAGTCTAGAATTGTGTCGTTTGTTAATTGGTTAAATATATATTACATATCTATAAATAATTTGAATATAAATTGTGCTACACGCACCTTATCCTAAACCGTTTCTGTTTGAAATGTTTGTATTTGTCAAGAATATTCAGGATTTTCTTCTTTTTCAGACCTACCGTCACTTCGATACTCTAGTGCCAGATAAACGAACGTGATTGATGTCTCTCTTTGTATAGAACATTAGATCTAGGTCACATGTGATTAGTTTTTTGTCAATTGAATCTGCCACACGAGACATAACTTATTTGAGTCCCATCGTAACATTTATCAGCTCGCGAATTCATCTAAGATTGTGATCGCTCTTAATTCTGAAAGTCAGTGCAAACACACAATATCATGCTGAAGATTTATCTGTTACTGAAACAATGTGATAGTTTCAAGAGAATAGATCGGTGCGTTAACCCTTTCCCGTTCAAATACGGGATTTTACGTTCCTGTGATTTTATACTCAAGAAAACATTGTGAAAAAAGAAGAAATTGCTTGTAACAAGCAATTTCTCCTTTTTCCACAATATTTTCTACCACATAGGATGGTTTACTTTTAGATGACATCCAATTTTCATTGTCGTCTGCAACTTCTTTCAATTTGGACTAGTCTAAAATTTCCAAAAAACGGGAAAGGGTTAAATTACTGTTATCATTACATAATGCATCTTCTTTGTGTGAATAAAATAAATTTTGATGAAACACCCTACAAATGCTACGTTCCCAGTGTTGTGCGATCTGTTAAGATTGCCTTGATTGGCCATTTGTGGCCGATCATGGCATATCTGTAAAATGTCCGACTTGGATAAGACTTGATGAGAGTCCTTGCGTTCTATTGCGATTTCCTGCGTTTTTATGCAATCTGGTCACAATTTGTTAAGAACATACTTCACGATCTGACTTGAATCATTTACTTTTAGATACGACCATTAACGTTTGGTCCGATCATTAACGTTTGGTCCGTATCATCCCGACCGATAAACGATGGGACATCGATCTGAAACGATCATTACGATATCTAATCTTGAACGACCGGGCACGTTCAGATTCGCTCTAATGATTTAACATCGAATCGTTACGATCTGTTGTGACAGGTTACGACTGAATTCAAGATATTTCTTTCGATTACATAAGTGGATATCACGATCTGGGCTAGGATTGGGTCCAGGAATGTGTATTAAGCAAGATAGAATATGGACTTCCCTTTTTCTTGGTATGCGCAGTAGTTGATATCAATCGACGTTTATTAGCGGCTTGCCGGATATAATCTAAGGAACATAGTAACAAAAAGCTTATTGGTTTTGCGACATAAACGTCGCCACTACATTTTGAATAAAAATACTTAACATACATACCTGAACTTGAAGCTAACTTCCGATCAAATTGAAAATGGTTGTTCAGTCGTATTTGATTGACAACTCGATCCGTGAGCTGAATAGATACAGATATCAGAGAAGCGAAAATATCAAAACTTGCCAAACTGTTATGATTACACAGCATGACCGGGGTCAAAACCCCAAGCTCGTTGAATTGTTGAAAGTAGAGTTGTGATTTCTCCCTCCTTTGAGACCTGTTTCTAACTCTTTTTGAGTTATCCGATAATATTTGCGTACTTGACCGATGGAATGATTCCCGCCCGTTCCAATTTTCCAGTTTGCTTGATGAACGTTTACCAAAATGTCTCACAAATAAATACTAGGTACAAATTTATTTCGAAGTAAACGATTAGTGTAACCAGATTTATTTTATTCGTCCGTGCGCATGACTTCCTTTTTAAATCTCCAAACGTCATTTGTAATCCCGCAGTGTCCATCACGTGACACCTTTTTGCATTCACCAGTCTCTGTCTCGAAACTTGGTCAAAATGATGGTGTCCGTGACATCTCTTACAAGTTCTATAATGGCTGACGTTTGGTCAAAAGCTAAGCCACTATGCCAAAACTTAGAAAATCAATGCGTGCACTCTAGAACCGCCAGGTTTGGCTCAAATGCTTTGATTCGTGATAAGAGTATTAGTTTTTATTTTGTACCTATACATATTTCTAGTAAAATATATACATTCTACACAGACAAAATCGGCCACGTCAAAAAAATCCGTATGTGATAGTGTTGAATACGGTTCAATATAAGGTACATAAGATGAATTTTAATTCTGTTTGTGACGTCAAAAATGAGAATAAACTAAATCAGAATGGTACAGGAAAATTGGAATACTTGTAGAAATGCAGGTTATTTTGTTATAATAGTTATTTCATCGATTTCCTGCGTTTTAATATGAAAATAGGTATACAATACATTGAATATATTACAATTGCGGTCCTTCGGTGTCGTGAAATATCAAAATTTTCCACGAAGCTCAAATCAAATACAAGATGTTGTATCACATCGTGACATGATATTCCCTATATGCATGATAACATTTACAATTTCGATATAGGATCAATAAAGCTGTAAATTTGTTCAACAGTTCCTAACGTAGATAACCCTTAACGGCCTACATTTATGGCGTGTCAGTCTTTTCGACATTTCACATAGTTATATTCATCCATTCATACCAATGGTCGTCTAACTAACGGGTCCCTGGTCCCTCCCACTGACTCCGCTAGCAAAAACCGACAGACTACGACAGGAAGAACCATTTCGATATGAAACGGCGTAATTTTGCAAAAGTTACCGCCAGTAAAATCTAACAAAAAAACTCTTTGGCTATAGTGATCTAAACTTCGTAACTATAGCTTGAATAAGTATAGTTACGAAGATTAAGTAGCCAAACCAACAAAAAACCTTCACGAAAATGTCGGCCAATGTTGGATTTGAAAGTTCACTTCCGGTCTAAATGAATGGTTTGATTTGTTGATTGATTCTTTGATTGACAACCCCGACTGGTCAACTAGGGCAAGAAGCTAAAGGTTCAGATACGATAAAAGGTACCAAGAAACATGATAAGGTGCTCCAGTAACCGCAGGATGACGGAATAGTTCTATCCCAATTAAATCAGTCAATCGACATTTGTGAAAGATTTTGTGTGCAATCTACAGGCTACATTTTTTTCTTATGCAGTCCATTCAAACTTAGAGCAATGGTAATAACGTTTGTTTCAGTGGTATTTGAACATGTATAAATGACCAATCGCGCCAGTCAATCAAAAAACCAAACAAACAATTAAACAACCGTTCCTTTAGACCAGAAATAAGTTTGAACTCAGACATTGTCCGCCATTTTTGTTGGTTTGGCGACTCAAGCGTCGTAACTACAGCTTATTCAAGCCGTATAGTAACGGCGTTTAAGTCGCCAACCAACTGTTCTACGTTTTTGTTACATGCTACTTGTCATTAATTTTGCAATACAACGCCGTACACTTTCGAAGCGGGACTTCTTTGTCGGAGAAAATGGGCGTGGCCAACGCAGTAAGTGGGCGGGAGCCAGCGATTGGCCAACTTTGGTCAACTAAGGTAATGCCATTTGTAAAATGTCCCCGTTACATTCATTACATGATGTCATGTTCACGGTAACAAAAAGAAGTTGTCATAGGCTTAACCCTTTCCTGATTATTTTTTTTTTTTTTTTTTTTTGAGAGGTTGCGGACGACAATGAAAATTGGGTACAACTTGAAGTGAAACCATCCTATTAGGTAGAAAATATTGTGGGAAAAGAAGAAATTACTTGTTACAAGCAATTTCTTCTCTTTATACAATGTTTTCTCAAGTATGAAAACCCGGGTTTGTACAGGAAAGGATTAACATAAATTGCATAGTTTCATATTACGCTATATGATATGACCCACGTGATATCAAAGATATTCAACAGGTTATTTCACTTCATCTTATTCGCCTAGCCTGGTTTGTCTAATGAGTATACAGGATGGTTTTTGTTCTAGAGTCCTGAGCACGATCACAAGTTCGGGGGGGGATGTCATTGTTACACACGTTATTTGTCTTTCACCGATGGGAATATGATAAAGTAATTTTCCTGTTAAGTTGGCTGAGCAGCTACACAAATAAAGGACCTTTATTGTTGAAGTTGTACATATAACTGGTGTGAAAATTGACAGGAAGCCATGGTTGGGTGCACCTACCAACCGCGGTTTTACTGAAACACTGTTGAAAGTAATGTTAAACAAAATTCACTTGGTCGCAGTTTAACTAGCTTACAAGATCAATACATTTTTTTACTTTTCCGATGACAGTCCACAAATGATTAAGATATCATTTAATAAAGAAGTTTGACACTTTTTGATTAGCAATACTCGTTGAGAATTATAACCAATAAGAAACAAATGAGAGGTTCTGTATATCTTTTCAATATATCTTTTCAACTTTGTGCGACAAAGTAGTAGCTTAACCTATTCCCACACAATCACGCATTTTTACGCCCCCAATAAATTGCATTAAAGAAAACATTATGAAAAGGTGAAATTGCATGTTTCGAAGTGTTTTCTACCCTATCTATGCCTTAGTTTTCAATTTTAAAGCGATTTGAATTGTCGTCTGTAATAGTCAAAAATTGTGTCGTTTGGTAGTGTAATTCAAAATAATTAAGAACATCTTTGAACATATATAACTGTATCGCTTATCACTCCCGCGTATGCTAGACGGCAAATTACTCGCTTTATAATTGAAAGACTGCGCATCATGAAGTCGTGACCACATCTACGCTAAGCGGGTTATTGGTAGGTTTTCGTATTAAAGAGGAGCCTTTACGCGTTCTACGAATTATATAGAATCCTTGTATTACGCTATTTTCAAAATGTACCGTTGTTTTTGAGAGACAGGTTTTGAAAAATTATAAATATATCCTAACTAGGCACTACTTCTCTTCTAACCTAGCAACATCCTTTATGGGGTTTTCTAAACTGGGTAACACTGATGAACGCCTTCGGAGTCCATCAATAATCCATAAATGTTGTTTGCAGATCTCAGTGTACAGTGCAAACAGGTGTTCAACGAAACTGAACGCATTGTTTTGTCTGTTCGGAAACAGTAGGTGCATTCCTATTAAATCCTTTTCTTGGGCAAGCATCATAAATAATTAACGAGGCACAGACTGTAGAACTGTTTGTTGTCTGTCAATGCCATTCACATGTATGTTGGAATTACAAGCATTTTGAAAATGGGTTCATTGTAAAAGAGATGAGTGTTGTTGGTATAACAATAATTGAAGGCCTAGTAGATATAGATTCCTAAGTGTTGTAGGTATTAGAAATAGCAAAGGATAAAAAGAACAAGTTTTACCAGTATCAGTGGTATAGTATTATTTGTTTGACTGGGGTTTAACGCAACTGTTAACGGTATTTCTGTCATATTTTAAGGGCTGGAGCACCTAACTATGGATTCCTGGTAATTCTCACACCAGTACTATACAACTACTCTTTTCCGAGCCTCCAGCTGCTCAACCCACTAATGTTTACGATTATCAACTCATTGGTAGGAGACAAATGATGGGAAGAAAATCATATATGTTTTGTGACATGAACGTCGTATTTACAGATTATTTGTATTTACAACCTTTAGGCCACAAACAAATGATTTGCTTTTCCGTCCATACGTTTTACGAATATTAAACAATTTGATACCTCAGACAAGAGATCGTCCTTTCTGAAGACATTCCACCAATTATTAAATATCATTTAAGAAATTTGACCCTGTTACATTAGCAATACTCGTGGAGAATTATAACCAATCAGAAATATACCTTGTGCGGCACAGTATTAGCTTAACCCATTCCAACACAATCAAGCTACCCTATCTGTGCCTCAGAGCGATTTGAAGTGACGTCTGTAACTAGTCCAATTTTTTGTCGTTTGGTAATTGATTGAAAATGCTAATTCAAAATAATGATAAGCATCTTTAATACATTCCCACACAATGACGCTTTTATCAGAAAAACAATGTGTAAAATGAAGAAATTGCTTGTTACAAACAATTTCTTCATTTTCTACTTTGATTTGTTTCCCGAAAGTTGAAAAATCTGAAATTTGAAAAATTTCAAATTGTCGTCTGAAATTCTATGTAGCTTATCACCCTCGCGGTAAACAGCTGGTATGCTAGAGGGCAAATAACTCACTATATAATTGAAAGACTCCGCGTTTTTGAAACAGTTAACCGCATCTACGCTAAGCTGGTTATTGACCAATCGCTTTGTCCTGCTCCGATTTTAAACGGTGTTATTTTGCAAAATTTATGGCAAGGATCATGCAACAAAAAGTAGAATAGTTGTTTGGCGACTTAAGCGTCGTAACCACAGTTTGAATAAGAATGAATGTTTTTTTGTTTTTTGTTGTTCTTTTTTGTTTTTTTTTTTTTTTTTGTCGACTGGTAATTTGGTTGACAGCTGCGATTTGTCAATTGACAGTAAGAGTAAGCTGTGTATAAATAGAAGTAGAACTCACTGTTGTCAGTCCAATAGGATCTGTAGACTGACTTCAGACCTAGAGATCAAGGGTTCTATAGCCCCGGGCAGACCTGAACAACAAACCAGTTGTCTTTCGGGGGAGGTTTTAAACCGAGGTCCAGCGTCAACGGAATTTACACTGAGCACATAAAGAATTCAAACAACTTATCGTCTTCTGTTGGTGTTTCTCATATGGGTAAATGTCACGATACAGACGGTAAATAAACGAACATACATACAAACAGTTGTAATCGAAAAGTGAAGCTAGTAGTTCATGTAGTAGCGGTGGAAAGAGTAGGAATATTTTACTTGTGTGTTCATTGAAGTGGAACCGGGTCCCAGGTTCGATTCTTGACCGCGTCGAATATCATTTATCTCACCAATGGGTGAATAATCGTAAAACATTGTGGGATGTGCCGCTGCGGGCTCGGAAAGCAAGTAGTGGAAGTACTGGTGTGAGAAATACCAGGAATCGATGTTTAGGTACTCCAGTTGCCGCGAAATGACTGAAATACTGCTTAAAGTGGCGTTAACCCCCATTCAACCAATCAAACAATTGAATTGAAACCTTTGCTTTTGGAAATGAGGTTAATTTTCTCTACCAATGTCAAGGTCGTCCTTCAAGAAAACTGGCTTTAGGCGGAAAGATTGGGGATTTCGTGTTAAATAGACACATCTTATTTCCTGTTTACTTGCAACGTGCGTTATTGGTTTCTATCATATTCCAAAGAATTAGTTATTTAAATCCACCATTCATTACCTCAAATTCAGCAACGATTAAGCATCTGTTACCAATAAAGTTCAAAACCTTCTCTCTCTGTTTGGTACAGCGTTATACAGAAGTACAAACTGTGCCAGCGGTACGATTTACCTACTGCAAGGTGATAAAAAGGGAATGCTCTTAACCCTTATCATGCTGAGCCTGAATATTTCTGTTTAGGCAGGAGGTATAGACAAAGATCAGCCTGCACATATATGCAGCCTGCTCTTAATCTAAACAACCTGCATACCCTTTTCAAGCCTAAGTTATATTTTAAATCAGTTTTCAAAAGAAATATCGACCTCCATCTAGTGCCTCCTGAGAGTTCGGTGCTTTGATTTAAGTGTATTCTTCACAGGATTTTATTCAGCATGACAAGGGTTAAGGTACTTTTTCCCAAAACTGAGAGAGATCTAGGCGTTCATTCACATCTATCGTCTTCATAATATCTGATTTAGCAGTTCTATTTTAATATCTATCTAGAATAAGCCACAATCAATCACTACGCTACTTTGCGGATAAAAAAATTGGACTGGCCAATTATATTATTCATTCAGACCAGAAGTGAAACCCAACATGTATGTTTGCCGTTTTTTACCTCAGTCGAACTGCCACCTCGCAGGTCAGTGTGCACGGCCGAAGATCCGCCAAATGTGCATACCCAGGGTCTGAACTTATCCCACATTCAGTTTTCACTTTTACTAGATCTATAGCTTTTTTCGATTAAAAAGGTAATCACGGCGAGTCTATTTTTATGTCTCAGTTACTTTTTTAATCCATTACCACACAGGAAATTTTTTAGACTAGTCCAAATTGAAAGGAGTTGCAGACGACATTTTAAAGTTTATGAAAGTTTACATTTTTTCAACTTTCTGGGTAGAAAACATTGTGTTAAATGAAGAAATTGCTTGTTACAATCAATTTCTTTTTTTACACAATGTTTTTTCCTTTTGTTTTTCTTGGCGGGGGGTGCGTTGGTGTTGGAATGGGTTAAGTATTTGTCACCAACAGTGAACAGAATGAAGGTGTATGGTGGGCTGTGATATTACAATTAACACTAGTTAGAATCCTGGAATTTTGCCGGCTTTCCAGGGTCAAAACATTTTCATTCAAGAGACTTGAGTATTAAACTATATACATAATACCACTGTATGACGTGAGATATATATTTCTAGTTTTGTGATTTAACATTAACAAAACATATACCATAAAATGATGTCAAAGTAGCAAATATTTGACTAGTTTTATTAGCTATATTTAGATTGCTGGTTTATTTGGGATTATATTTTGTGCTCAAATATGAAAAGTAGTTCAGTGCAGGTTTGTTGTTGTTGTTGTTGTTGACGATGATGATGTTTTGTTGTGTTGTTGTTGTTATTTGTTTGTTTGCTTGTTTTTGTTGTTGTTGTTATTGTTGTTTTATCAATGGGGTATGACACAATTCTTCGGCCAATCAGAATGCAGGAATTTGATAAGGTGAGTGGGTAATGAATTATTTAAATAGTAACGATAATTTTCTGAACCATAAACATATAAAGGACGACCTGTTCTATCAAGAGAAGTAGCTCTGCTGTAAGTACATCCATGGTGAGGTGTTCCAGCCACGGCGAATATGGCGTTAAACCCAATTCAACCAATCAAATATCTTTTACTTTTTAATCAACATTATGTGAATGTACACGCAAGTCGGTCTTCGTCAGGTACCACTTTATCGCAATGGGATTATAAAACAACACAAATCTAAAGTAGAAACCATTTAAAGTAGAATATATTTTAACAACAATGTTTACTTGTTAAGTTCATTTATTTATCTACTGAACGTAATTGCATGTTTAATCGTAAATCACATGACAGGTTGAAGTTTCCATTAGTAAACCGATGTTTTGTTCTAAAATGGTCTGTTTTACTTCAAAAAGTACACATTATCATGCAACGCGAAAGGTACAAACGAATAAATCTAGCACAACACCTAAAAGTTAACCCATGACCACACGACAAACATTTAGACTGGTCCATCCAAACTGAATTAGGTTCCCGGCATCGGTGCAGACTTGCATTTTGTATGGAAAAAATAAGCACTAAACCGGGTAGAGAACATCGTGAGAAAATTAAAATGGTTTTTCACTTACCATTTATCCTTTTTCACTCGTTGTCTGCGCATGTCATATTCTCCGAAGATTGACCTGTCTTAGGGACCGTATCACTTATCCAGATTGGGATAAATATTACTACGTCGTACATATAACCGGCAAAAAGTAGCAAGAGGATAATTGCAACAAAATCTATAATTGTGGAGAAATCAAACTTAACCGTCGCCCCAAATTAATTAGAAAAATGATTATTTTAATTTGCGAAAACATACATGTCTTACCTGTGCTACAAGTAGAGGCATCAAGAATTCTAAGCGAGCATTTTTGTGCGCGGACATTTTGAATATAGTTCAACGGAATCGGCCGAGTTGTCACGAATGGAACTATCCATAATGATCAAATTAGATAGGTCAGTATTTGAAAATGCCACCTATCGGGAGATAACGTTTTCCGTATTCATATTTCTTCAGTGACTCAAATTGTTTTATTCATGTCACAAATTTAAGTTATTTTTTTCCCTCTCATGCGCTTTTTGAATACAATATTCTGAATGGTATTTTTGCGAAAATCAGAGGTCATTTATCAAAATAAACCAGGGTATGTCCCTAGTAGAGTAATCTATTTTTAGATTACGCCGATACAGTTCCAATGAATATTGGGTCATTCACATTGTGCGTATAATCGTTGTAACCCCGCATTCAGTTTGAAACCTCATCGTAAAGATCTGTCCAGAACTAATGTAATTAAAGGGAGATATCGATGTTTCTGAAACTTAGATAAGAAAAATTTACCGATCGCCTATAAATAAATGAAAAAGCTCAACAGAATTCCAGGTGATTTTTAGATATCACACTTGTCGACACCGCATTTGCTCATTTGCATATGACCCAAGGTCAACGGAAGGTAACAAATTGACGAGCAAAACAACCAATGTCCTAAATAATGTCACACTAATTGATAAGCACAAAACTATGTTAAGTGTCTATATTCGTATTAAGCGCTTACGGCAGTTTCGGACTGACCTTTACAGAATTGAAGACCAGCACATGAAAGATGAGAAAATCTGGGCGTAGCCAATCACAGCATAGAAAAAAGTACGCATGCGCACCGAGTAACAAAATCGGAAATTGCCAATCATTTTATTCTGGCCGCCATTACTGCTGAACAGTTGGGGAAAGATGATCGAGAACCGTGCTGTGTTTAAAAGCGTTCTAGTACTGTAATACGTTTGTGAGTAAAGGTAAATCCGTTATACTCTAAAACAGTTATTGTTAATGCTTCACATCATGTGCATATAAAGAGCTGACTTCGTTCATATTGTGTCTAAGTAAGGAGCCGACTTCATTCAAATATTTACCGCTTGTAAAACTCCATCTTATCAATCATATTTAATCATAATCACTTGCAGAGAAAAAAGCATGAAATTTGTGAATGATTGTAGTTAATCAAGTATAATACTGGTACCCTTTGGGTAGAGCACGATGTTTGGGTGTGAGTAAAATCCGGATGGAGCAGAAGCCAGATAAGAAGAGGCCCTCATCACTTTTAAATAATTCTATAAACATTATTGTATATTTGAAGCAGACACCCTGAATTAGTCGAGCTAGTTAAACGGTCAGTAATATGCTTTGTCTTACCAATTAATGTATTATTTCATACCAGGGCCCTGCCCACTTAAAACTTGTCCCTAGTCTGAGAATTAGGAGAAGTTTTTTAAAAACAGGAAGAAGTTATGAGACTTTCAGCATTTTGTTTTATATAATGTGCAGTAGATATGAAAAAAGTATTGCTAATCTTTCTTTCAGTCCTTATTGCAGAGATCTTATTCCTGTGAAAAAATAATTTGTCTTATTATTTTATTCAACACATTTCCAGAAGAAAAAAAATTAGACTGGTAAAAATTAAAAAAAAAAGTTGCTTACTATATTTCAAATCGAATTATGCTCAAATCGGAATAAATATACCAATAAGGTAAAAATGAAAAACATTGTGGGAAAAGGAGAAAATGCTTGTAACAAGCAATTCTTCCTTTCTCACAAGGTTTTCTAATTAAATTTTAAAATCTTCAATATATCAAAAAAGGACATTGTGTGGTTATTGGTTAAAGTCTGTCAACTTAACCTGTTTATAACAAAAAATGGTTATAAAGCTTGTATTGAATAGATTGAATAAGAGTTCATTCTGTCTTGGTTGCAATTTTTGTAAGTATAGGGTAAAGGTAACAGTTGGCTTTGATCATATATTTTTCAAAATACTTCAAAGAATTAAAATCCATGAAGAACTTTGGTTGCCATAGCAACCAATTGAAAAACAAAAAAAAATCTTCTTCTCCCAAACAATAAGCCTGAAGTTTTGATATTTGGTATAAATCATCATTCTATTGACCCTCTACCAGGTAACATAAATACTTCAAAGAATTACCCTATCTTGGTAAATAGCCTTTTTTAGCATAGCAGGTTATCAAAATATAATAAAATTACCGTATCTTGAAAAATAACCCTTTTCTGTATGATCCCTTATTTACATATGAATAAAGATGAAAATCTTCCTCTTCCAAACCATTATGCCTAGAGTATTAATATTTGATGTGTATCAATACCTATTGACCCTCCACCAAAATACTTCATAGAATTACCGTATTCTGAAAATGAGCACTTTTCTGTGCAATCCCTGATCTTAAGTTGGAAAGGAATAAAGAAGGATATCTCTGAAAATCTTCTCCTCCTAAACCATTATGCCTAGAGCTTTGCTATTTGGTATGTATCAATGCCAAATAACCCTCTATCAAGATTCAAAGAATTACAGTACTCTGGAAATTAGCACTTTTTGATATACCTAGGATTAAAGAAGAAAATCTTTTTCTCCAAAAAGAATAGGCGTAGGGCTTTGATATTTTGTATATATCAAAAAGCATTGAGCCATCATACTCAGGGGAGCGATATAAAACCATCATGGTCCTTTCGGTTTTTTTGGCCCCAGCATCGAAAGATCTGGGGCATGTTGTTTTATCGTAGTCCGTCTGTCTGTCCGTCTCTATCTGTCAGTCTGTCTGTCTGCAAAACTTTACCAAAAAACTTAATATTTCCAATTACTACCAGCCTATTCAAGATACAATGCAATGATACATCTCAATTATAGGCATCTCCTCATGTCAAGGTCATGTGATAAGGTCATGATCTCATACCAAGGTCAAACATTAAGTCCTGTTGTGAAGGCATTGTGTTTCACAAACACATCTTGTTAGGTCACCTAACCGAAGGTCATGGTGACCTATTGCGATCGTGTTTTGTCCGTCGTCGTGCGTTGTGCGTCATGCGTTAACTTTTTACATTTTCGACTTCTTCTTAAGAACCCTTGGGTGGATTTCAACCTAACTTGGCAGGAAGCATCCTTATGGGAAGGCGCTTCAGATTTGTACATGTCATGGAGTTATCTCCCCTTGGGGCTCCATAAGGGGCCAAAAAGGATACATCCTTAAAGATCTTCTTGTCATGAACCGACTGTCAGATTTGATTCACATTTAGTATTTAGAGTCTTTAGGGCAAGGACTATCAAGTTTGTACAAGAAAAAAACATCTGTCAAGAAATGGCCGTGCTAGGGGGAGGGGGTACATAAGCTTACATAGTGACAACTCTAACAATATTGTATAGACTTTAACCCCAGAGTCAAAATTAGCCCGTTTCCGGACGTCACAAGTTTAACATGATTAAATCAGTTGTCCCGATCATTTTACCTGTATTCGGGGCCAGGATTCTCTATTTACTCCCAAAGCAAGTAAGACTAAATCAAGGTTAAAATGTATGCTCAACTTTGGATTGAAACCCACAACCCTCCATTACACTAGGGCTGATCTTTTAATTGATCATGATACATTATAATACCCCTCAAACCTCTATTCGGAGATTATGTAGGAGTCAGCTTGTCGGTCGGTCGGTTGGTTGGTCGCTTGATCCGTCCGTACCTTTTTCCTTGTCAGCTCAATTTATAAGCAACTTCTGCATTAGTTTGATTCAATTTTCAGGGATAGACACAAATCAAGCAGAGATGTGCATATTGTAGTTGGTTGTCGTCCATGTACTTTTTAGAGTTATGGTTCTTTGATAAAAAATCTTGTCAGCTCATTTTCTTGTCAACTACTGAATGGATTCAACCGAATTTCACTTGTGTCCTCAGTATCAATCAAAGATGTGTATGTTCAATTTTTGTAACCGGCCATAGACTTTTCTCGGAGTAATGGCCCTTTGTAGAATTTTTTCTGTGACATTGAGACGTTGGATGTATCCACCAGTGGTTTTTTAGTTGTTCTTGCCAACAATGACAATTAGAAGGTTTCTTTTTTTTTTCTCTTTCAGATTTTATTAGAAGTTAAACCTAACAAGTGAAGAGCATATCACGACCTTCTTGGAAAAGTGGTTGCAAATCTTTTTTCAGAATGTATAAACTGTCCTACTTTAGACTGGGATTGAATGTTGAATATTTTGTGCATTGCAAGATGAGCTTTTGTGACTAAAAGCTTATTACCTGATGATTGTACTGTACAAATCTCCTATATGGCAAGTATTTTCCTCCTAAACATGCAGCCATCAAACCAGCTTAAGCAATACCAAAGGTACTGAAACGTTCTCCTTTGAGTTTTAAGATAACCTTGTCGAGATTGTGTCATTATAAGCTTTTGTTAATTATCTGTAAGTGTCTTGCCATCTTGTATGTTTCCATCTCATATCACTGGAAAAAGGGTGTGTTTTTTACAACTCTACAATTATGAATTCTAGCTCACTCTATCTCAATATTTCTGAATATCTTTGTATCTTTAGGATTATATTTATTGAATATTCAGACATTTCATCAAATTTCTTTGGAAAAGAGGTTTTAACTTTTTTTATTACCACTCTGCAGAAAAATGTTTGGCTCAGTCTTTCTCATACTTGCTAAAAAATATTTGCATGGTCATGAGGGAGATATATCCCTATCAAATACCCTGATATTATTGACTGAAACTGTAAAAAGAGGCCTAAATGACATTTTTTCTGGTTACTGTTCTACAGATCATATTTCATGCTCAATCTTTCTCGAAACTTGCTGGGAATATCTGTTGAGTCATATTCCCTAATAAGCATGCTGAAATTCAAACTAGTATTTTAGGAAAAGGGGCCTCATTACAATTCCCTAAGCTTTTATATGTCTACAAGTTATAATTTTCGCACAATCTTTATCAAACTTGCGAGAAATGTTTATTAGGTAATTAAAACAGTCCTTATATCAAAATGAAGCTTTTTTAGTTGATAAAAATGGATTTTGAGCTCCAGTCGCTTAGAAGAGCAATATAAGACCTTCTTGTATGTGGTAAGTAGTAGCCTTCCAACTTAGACCACTTCTGGCTACTAATTTAAACACAATGTAATGGCTGAAAATGCTCTCTGTGACCCTTTGTGATCCTTTAATATCACTAAAAAGAGAAGTCTTAAATGTGGCAATTTTAGTTCCTCTGGGTGAAACCCTGCGAGCTTTTGTCATGGCATTGTGTCCGTCGTGCGACTGCCCGTCTTCCCATCCGTCCGTCCATAAACTTTTACTTTAAAAAATCTTCTCCTCAGAAAGTACTGAACAGAATTCAACCAATTTCACAGAAATGATCCTTTGGTGACCCGTAATCAAATTCCTTCACAGAATTTTGATGGGATGATAAATAAGGCTCTGATGGGCAGGGCTAATTTCCATGTATGGTGAAATTCTTCTCAGAAACTAGTGGATGGATTGTAACCAAGATTTACAGAAATGATCATTTGGTGAGTGAGCCTTTATTAGATTCCTTCAAAGAATTTTGATCGGATGATAAATATGGCTTTAATGGGCGGGGCTAATTTCCAGATATGGTTAAAGCTTTGAAAATCTTTATTAGAAACCAGTTGGTGGATTTCAACCAAATTTCACCGGAATGATCATCTGGTTACTCTTTTTCAGACTACATCAGTTAATATTGATACTTAAAAAATATGGTTTTTATGGTTTGGTTGCCACACATGGTGATTATGTTTCCTGAGAGCGCCATTTACATAATCAGTACAATCAGGCCTGTGGAGCGATTCAGACACTCAAGCGCCTCTAAGCCAAAATTTGGGCTACATTTTCCTGAAACATATTATTACACTGAAGGCGCCACAATTTGAAGTCAGTCTCTCTAGTTTACACTCTAGTGGCCTCACTTCTGGTTCATTCTTAATGATTTTATGTGAAAATGGTTGGCGTTTTCTTGTCTGTTGGATGCGTTTCATTATTAAATTCTTTTTATCTTTTATTTTAAGTCTATCTTGACGGAGCGACCACCTCTTTTAAGCGACCACTTCCACAAAGCGACCGCAGTCGAAATCCCCTTTTGAAAAGCAAAATCTCAAATAAAGAAGAGGTCGTATTTACTAAAAGCATATCAGACGGTTCTAATTAGTTCCAATAACACTGATTTCAATGAGATGTCTGTAATTATTTATGTATTCAATCGAATCAAACCTTCATAGATTTCAGAAAAATGTGTTTCAAGCGACCATTCTATTAAGCGGCCACTTTTTTGGTCTTTTCATGAGTGGTCGGTAAGACAATATTTACTCTATACATTATTCTTTATTTGCTTTACATCGACATAAGCGTATTTATTCATAGACAATTGCACAAATAGCTCCATTTTGTATGCACAACTTTCTCATACAATAAACATCGATTCGGAGTTGGAATCTATATTCATACGATAGATGATATCCTTGACTTTCTAATTCCATGGTGATAAACTTAGGAATAAACCTCCTTTATAAAGATTCGTTGATTGATTTGGTGGTTCATTTTTGTCTGGAAACAGAAATTCTATTGATTTTGCAAGTGTGTGTTTTTGAACTTGGCATTTTTAGGAAAGAAAATAACAATCTGAGATTAACAGTCAAACATTCTTGAGCAACTATCTTTAAAAGGTCCCAACTTCATAGAAGCATACCTTAACCGTGGCGAATTACTATATAATGCACCTGTATAAGATCTCTGCCTGCCTATAGCCACACCTAAACATTCCCTTGCCAAATTACTATATAATACACCTGTATACCTGTTAGCTACACCTAAACATTTCAGAGCCAAATAACTATAACATGATCTCCACCACATAGCTACATCTTAACACCCCTTTGCAAATTATTATATAATGATTCCGTACAAGATCTCCACCTGCCTTCAGCACCACCTGAACACCCCTTTGCAAATTACTATATAATCATTCCGTACAAGATCTCCCCCTGCCTTCAGCACCACCTAAACACCCCTTTGCAAAATACTATTTAATGATTCCGTACAAGATCTCCACCTGCCTTAAGCAACACCTAAACACCCCTTTGCAAATTACTATTTAATGATTCCGTACAAAATCTCCACCTGCCTTAAGCAATACCTAAACAATCTCTTGCCATATTACTATATAATGAGCCGATATAAAAGCTCCACCTGCCTAGAGCCACAACTAAACATCCCCAACCCAATATCTATTTAATGAACCTGTTTAATATCTCCAACTGCCAATAGCCAAACCTAAATATCTCGTGACAGATTACTATATAATCAACCTGTAGATAATCTCAACCTGCCGTGTCAGTCCGATCATCTCAGTTGGTGGAGCACTTGAATTCAGACCTCAGGTCACGGGTTCGAGCTCTGGGTTGACCATATTAAATAACAAACTGATAGTCTTTAGGATGAAGCGTTAAACCGAGGCCCCTCGTAACGGTGCCATCCATCGAGCACGTTAAAAAAACAGGCGGAGCTATCAGCAGTTTCGTCCTTCATTCTTCGCTTTCCCCCGTAACACCTAACCGTCTTCTTGGGGAATCGCTCATATGGCCATGCGCTACGGTAGCGACGATAAATAAACGGAAGTACACACACACACATTCAACCTGCCTACCTTAGTCAATAACCACTACTTTTGTTACAAACTTTTGCAAAAACCTGTGTATACGAGAGTATTCATGCAGTAATTTCATCTTATTAAAAACTTTGTTTTAAAAAAAATGGACTCAATTATCAATTAGAATTATCTTTAGTATGTTATTATAACGAATATTAAACCATTTCAACTCAATGACGCGTTAAGGCGCAATAAGGCTTTGGAAAACATGATGGAAAATGAATTAATTGCTTGTTACAATGTAGCAAGCATTTTTTCATTATTCACAATGTTTTCTGTCCAAAAAGACAAAGAGTTTTAAAATTTCATCAACTTGAAATTGTTGTCTGTAATTCCTTTTAATTTGGATAAGTCTAAAATGTTGTCGTCTGGTAATGGGTTAAGATTGATAAATAAGATTTGAAAGAAAAGTGATTCGTGTGATACACGGACCTTAATAGGACAGTCACTCGTGTACGCCAGCCACTTTGGTTAAGTCCTTATGGGGACTGTCTTATACAGGGTCGACTAAATTTTACTATAAATCCATTACCAGTCAATGAAATTTTAGACTTGTTCAAATTCAAAGAAGTTACAGTTGACAATTTAAGTTGCTTAAATTAAAGAAAAAACAATTTCATTAGAAAACACGGTGGATTATGAAGGAATATGTTGTATCAAGCTTTTTTTTCTTCAATTTCTCACTATGTTTTTTTTATTATTATTATTATTTTATTTTTCTAGAGAGGGAGTGTGTGTATATGGTTTAAGCACTGATCAGGATGTGAATGCACAAGCAAGTCGCCGCTCTTGTCAATCGCGTTAATATGTAGATACAGCTAATTAGCCAAATACCACACGACAAAACATTAGACTAGTTCAAATTGAAAAAGGGGCGGACAACATGTCAAACTGCCGTAAATTGGGGGGGGGGGGGGGAGCGTCAAAAAAGGGTAGGAAACATTGTGAGAAAAGGAGAAATTTCTTGTCACAAGCAATTTCTCCTTTTCTCACAGTGTTTCCCATGATCGTATTTCTTACGGGGTCAGAGAGCGTCTTTTTCTTGTAATGGGTTAACCGCAAATGACTCGCGAAAACTACCGTTTTTAGGAAAATGATATTGACCTTAGTTAACGAATACCAACAGAAATGTATTACCGCATGGATTACAAATGTAGTATGTGAACGCCAGGAGATTTTATTTTTCGAAAGATATGCACTTTTATAAATGACCTTGATCAAATTTGACGATCTTTCAAGATATTAAAAAATAGGTCTTTCCACTAGTAATAAACAAGTGAAACACTTTCACCTACTATTCAAAAGTAATGGCCAATGTTAAAGTTTCTTCAATTAGGGAAATATGACAATGAAAATTGACCTTGAACTTACCAGATGACCCTAAAACTTGGTATTAACTTAAAGATCTAACCGCAAGGAAAACACAAGCGAAATAAAGATAAAAAATCTGAGATCGTTTATCAGAATAAAATAGTTTTTTTCTGAACTGATTACGTAACATAACATAACATATAGTTTATTCACTTAAATGACTTGAACAATAATGTTCATCATCATTACATAATATTTTAAACAAGTACATAATAACACATACGTTCAACAATGGTAAACAAAAGAAAGAAAAATGAAACTAATTATGCTGTTGTATATCTTCGAAATATGCGGGAATCACGTTTCTCTATTTTCTACTGTCATCAACGAATCTTTAGAAGTAATAAATAAATTATTTTGTCAGTTATTCGCGCTCTCACCAACCATGCGAGTTTTTGTAGGTATATTTAATATCGATAATAATAAGAAGAAGAATCTTTAGAAGTAAGTTAATTTGTTTTATCAATGGGTCTTCAAAACCTCTCAACTACAGTGCAGTCAAACTTAAATAACGTGGCATTGGTGATCGCTATTGGGATTATTTTGTCTGCACATCATGAAGCAACTATGAAGTATAAAGGAACGAATTTAAGACTATGCAGGTGCCAACGAACTATACGGTTAAAAACCTAAAACTTCTTTGGTATCGTTTAGGATGCAATTTTTCATGTATTACATGTCGAGCTTGACGAAATTCTTTAATATACACTTTATTGGGAATATAATGACGTTTGCATAGTAAAAACATGAAAGCTTCTTGTCTACATTAAAAAAAAAAAAAAAAAAAAACACGAGGTTCAGTAAGAAAGTCTTTTGTTTGTTTATCTAAATTTTTGCATCGTTTGATCATCTCTTATCGAAACAAAACATAAGGGATGACGGACGGATCTTTTCTTGTTTTACAAAAAATAGATCTGTCCCTGTCAAATTCAATGGTTTTGCCGACGAAATTGAAAGCGGATTCAAATAGAAAAAAACAACATTCAGTAGGGTTGGATATATTGTTGGAAAAGAAAAAATCGCTTGTGACAAGCAATTTCTTCTTTTTCTACAATGCTTTCTTAATTGTAAATAAAAGGGGCGTAAAAACAGGGATTTGACAGCAAAGGATTAATTATGTAGTAATATCCTATTTTGATAGTTGGTACTCAATTATTGAGTTATTGAGTTAATTGCTTTGTCCCTCAGTGCAAAAGCTTTTGTGCAGTAAATAGCAAGATTATTTAGAATTTTCGCTGTTTGACTTTCTAATAATTGTATGAATTTATACATGTTCGGTCTGATGTAATGATATTTCTTTATAAATGTTTCTCTCGGAATGTCCGTATATCTTGGAAACCACTATTTTCTAAAAGGCACTTCACTTTCTGTGACCAATTATGTTTTTTTTTTTTTTTTATTATTCAAGTCTTTTGCCATAAGTCATTTCATTTATAACTGAATATGAAATACAATTGGTGCTTTTCTTTGAGAATAATTGAAGAAAATACATTCGCCAACCGATTTTCGAGTTTATATAGCTTAGTTCAAAACTGTCTTGAGAGCTTGTATTAATATCACAGGGACTAGTCGCACTTTCAAGTACTTTTATTTTCTAGTTTGAGTGAGTTTTGGGCATTTCTGGTATGGGGTGGGGGTCTAAGTTTTAAGAATATCTATACCCCTCTTTAAGGTTTTTATTTCAGATTAATGTAATCATGAAAAAAAAAGATTGACATTTGGATATGATTTTGAATGATATAAGCAGAAAAGGTCTTGCCATGAGGAACACAAATGTGAAATATCATAACTATATCACATACCATTGCACCGTTATTGTCTATCTTGGATTTTATGCCGGATAAAAATTATAATTGAGCTAAGTAGGTGACATTGAAAAATTTAAAGCCCCTTTCTCGTACCATTCAAGTCCGCCGTCATAGCGCAGTCGGTAGCGCGTCAGACTCCTAATCTTCAATCATGTGATGTCATGAGTCCGATCCCCGGTGGCGGTACATATTCTTTCCAACATTTGTCTCTCACCAATGGGTGGATAAGCGTAATCCTAATTGGGATAGCAGATGTAGGCTAGGAAAGGATGTAGTGGTGGTACTGGTGTGAGAAATACCGGGAATCCGTTGATAGGTGCTTCAGACTCCGCGATATGACTGAAATACTGTTAAAAAGTGGCGTTAAACCCCATTCAATCAATCTTCCCATTCAAGAGGTATGGCCAATGTTACTGTTTTTAATTTGATATTGAAATATCTCCTTCGCGTTGGCAAATCACCTTAAACTTGATTTCTATAGAAAGGTATACACATATGAAACTTCTGTCCCATGCCATTTAAAAAGTATATCCAGTATAAAAGGTCTTTTGCGGGACAAAGAATGATCTACCGATTACAGAGCATAAATGTTGAGTTTCTTTATTTAATGGTCTCTTATTTCTAATCGTAAAAAAGAAGCTGAAAAACAGATGTGCATCTGGAAATGAAGTGAGTACCGTTTTAAATGAATGCAACATTAAGTGCATTGTAACGATCGTTGTTTATCTGCGGCATGCATGATAAAAACTCAATTAACCATGCGACAACAACCGTTCTCAGGTAAAATGCCAAGACAAAAAGTGGCGGAAGAGCGTATGGATTTTTAACGTTACTGCAGTTGTTTGTCTCTCATAGACGTCGTATCCATTCCGTAAAGTTCAACGGAGTGAAACGAAATGCTGTACACCTATTCAATTCGATTCAATTTATTTTGATAATCTTAGGCCTTCGGTCCATGATACAAAGCAACAAAGCAATCTACAATCGTAAGGTAACTATTGATAATAATTTTTGTTACTCAATATTTAGATAGAACAGAACAAAACATAAGTTTATTCTTAAGACTTGAACATACATGTTCATTGTCATACAATACAAAATACATACAAGCAACAATATTTAGATATACAAGATACATATGAGTGATATATGAATGGCAAATATCGGTGGCTTAGTGCAAAAACATCATAAGTGTCTATACAAAGTATAGACACTTATGATGTTTTTACACTTAGCTAGCGAATTATGACATACAAATTCAGCAAATACTACATAATATACATATAAAGGCGGTTCCGACTAAAATTAAATCGCCTCTTATTTGGACAACGTCTTCTCTGTCTAGTTCAGAGTGGGATAAGTGATTAATATATAAATAATTTTGACGATGTTCGCGTATGAGTTAATTCATATACTACCATACCGACGTTGGTCCTCCAAAACCCCACAAATGGCCTACTTTCTTACTATATATGTATGGCTTCATTAATATTCAGATAAGTTGTGGATATCAAAATATTCTGGTTGTTCCTGCTGTGTTGCGAGAAATTCGACTAGCGGAATCAATTATTTACCAATTACCAGACAGTAAAATTTTAGACCAGTCCAAATTGAAAGGAGTTGCAGACGACAACAAAAAAAGTTATGAAATATTGGATTTTTTTTTTTTTTTTTTTTTTTTTACATTTAGGATAGAAAACATTGTGAATAATGAAGAAATTGCTTGAAAGAAACAGTTTTTTCATTTTCAACAATATTTTCCAAAATGTTTTTTATGGGCTTTTGAAAGCCTGTGTGTGACCTTTCCAAATAATTCAGATGTGCGTGGAGTGTAAACACTGAGCAGACTGGTCAGACACATACAGTTAAACTTGTTTTAAACGACCACTCAAGGGACAGCCTAAATGTGGTCGCTTAAGAAAATGGTCGCATAAAAGGATTTTTTTTTTTTTTTTTTTTTTTTTTTGAAATTTGAAATACTAATTTGATTATATTTATGAAAAGTTACAGAATTTTCGCTCAATCCTACGTCATTTGAACTTTTTATAACCGTCTCAACGGGACAAAGCATTGAATTTAGAAACGACATGTTTTTAGAAAACACTGCCACTTCTTTATTAGAGCTTTTGAATTTGAAAAGGGATTTCGGCTGTTGATTTTCTATTAATGGAAGTGGTCGCTTAACAGAGGTGGTCAATCGTGCAAGATCGTCTGTATTGTATGTTTGAATATTTGCTGAGTGCATAGTGAAGAATCTGATCAGACTGTGCGGATGCACAGACTGATCTGAGTCTTTACTTGGCGCTCATGTGAACATGTGATTTGGTTCGAAATGCCACGCCATGGTTCATTTCATAAATTGAGACAGGTAAAGCGAAATGAGTACTCCCGGAGATTCTATAAAAACAAATAGTTGAAAAAGTACTATGATCCAGCAGAGTTAATGAGGAGTCACAATTTCTAAAATCTACTTTAGATTATCTTCTACTTTTTCTTATGATTCACTTATTATTATTTTGAAGAAAAAAATATTTGTCTTTTAAGCTTACCTGAAGCTATTGTAATCACCTTTTGTCCGACGTCTATCCGTCGTACGTAATGCGCCGTGCATCGTCCGTCAACAATTTCTTATACAACATCTCCTCCCAAACCACTTAGCCAATTTGAACCAAATTTGGCAGAAATGTTCCTTAGGTGGTTCCCTCTTAAATAGCCAAAAGGATTTAAATCCACCGAAAACTCTGAATGTCATATCAACAAAAGTGAGATTTTAGATTAATCTTTATAAATCTTCTTATTGCTTAGAAGGTGAAAAACTAAAATTATGGCCCTCGGGGCACAGGGGCGGAATCCCAGGGAGCGGGGGGCGATTTTCAAAATGACATCTTTTCCCAAACCATCGGGCCAATTTCAACCAAATTTGGCAGAAATGTGCCTTAGTTGTTCCTTTTTTAAAAAAGCTAAAACAATCTAAATCTGTTGGAAATTCTGGTTGCCATGGCAACAAAAGAGAAATTTTACAATAATCTTTAAAAGTCTTCTCAGCATGACTCAGAAGGCGAAGAGCCATGATATTTTGCATGAAAAATCAATATATTGCCCTCTTTCAAAATAGCTAAAATTATGACCCTCGGAACCCCAGGGGCGGAGCCCAAAAGGAGAGAGGGGGTATATAAAAGTATAAAATGATTAATTCAAACTACATCTTCTACCAAACCATTGGGGCAATTTCAATAAAATTTGGCACAAATGTTCCTTAGGTTGTCCCCTTTAGAAATAGCAAAAAGAATTGAAATCTGCTTAAAAATCCTTGTTGCCATGGCAACAAAAATGAAATTTTAAAATAACCTTCAAAAATCTTCATCTCCTGACCTACAAGGCGTACAGCCATGATATTTTACATGAAGCCTCAGTTCATTGACTCCTTTCTTATTTCTGAAATTATAACCCATTGATCTAGAGGAAGGAAAAGGTTTTCTCCTCCTTTCAAATTAGCCCTAAAGCCTTGGAAATAGTCATAAAGACTTTTGGATCCCCAGGTAAAGAACCTGTATATGTATAAAGTATGGCCCGTTTGTATCATAATCCTAACTTTAACATGAAATTATATTGAAAGGAAAAGAGGCTTTATCTCAGGTGAGCGCAACAGGGCCAACGGCCCTCTTGTTTATGATTTCACTTTAGTCCAAAGGCCACTAGGAATTCATCTGCGCTGAGAGAATCCGATTTTAAATACAGCAGATCTTGCTCGATCGACCACCTCTATCAAGCGACCACTTCCATTAAGCCGCCGGAATCGAAATCCCCTTTTCGAAATCAAAAGCTCTGATGAAGTTGTGGCATAACTTTCTAAATACTTATCATATCTAAATCCAATGTTGTTTGAACTCATAAGAATCGTCTAGGGTTTATCGAAAATGTTGTCATTTTCATGAAAATAGTAGAATCAACCCTTCATATTTTCCTCAAAAATGCTAAACGACCATTTTTTTAATGCGACAACTTTTTTGCTGTCCATTGAGTGAACGTTTACAACAAGTTTAACTGTGGTTTAAAGACCATCCTGAAGTGTAATTTCATCACTGAATCATTCAATCTCATCACCAAAAAAACCCATATCATTTAGGAACCCAATCGTTCAGAAGCTTCTTTCACATCTCTGAAAAAAATCCGCGATTTGATTAGCCGTCATCGATTTTGAGGTTTCTGATTGGTCCCGGTTAATAAAAAATGAAAACAAACATTTTATTCAATACATACATTTGAAAACGGGGGGGGGGGGGTTGTTAGATACAGTATTCATTTTATTCAAAATGCCAAATTCCGTTTAAATAATACTCAATCCATTCGACTGCCATTCCAAAATTACCTACTTTCTCAATTTTAAGATGTTCCTTATTAAATACATATAATATTGTACCCGAAAAAAAGCGCACTATTATTTAATATGACCTTGCTTGCATGCATTTGACATAATTTGTCGGATTTATTTTGACAGTTTACTGCTATTAAACTGAGAACAAATATATTTTATACGAGAAAATTCTCACAAATAACACGTTGTAGCGTATTTATCTCCCAGGTTGTAACTTTAGCCGGAAAATTACACCTTTTTAAAGGATATTAGACAAGACAGCGACTTATTGATGCTTAAATAGGATTAGATTTGCTTCCTGGTGCATTTAACCCATTTCCAGACGGCAACATTTGAGACTGATCCAAATTGGAAGTTGCAGACGACATTTAAAGTTTATCAAATTTTAGATTTTTGCAACTTTCTGGGTAGAAATCATTGTGTAAAATCATGAAATTGCTTGTTACATTAATAACATTCGGTGTACACTCAGGGACTACTTCGTGTTAACTTTGACTGGCGGGCCTGTCCTAATCTGACGATACAATCGGAGAGCAGCGCAGATGGGACAGGTTTACCAGTCTAGCGTTAACGAAGCTCTTCCCGACAATCGCCGAATTGTTGAACAAGTTATCCGCCGATTGAAACAGCAAGGCAGAAAATAGCAAATTTCTGTGGTTTGGATACAACAATACGTTATGCCATTCTATGCTGCTTTGCATATACGTATATTGCATTTGGCTTTTATTGGCGTGTTTACCGTAATTCCGGACGAAAGAGCACGGTTTATCTGTTAAAAAAAGTAAAAGTTTTCAAAGATGCAGCTTGTATGTTGATGTTTGGTTTACAAGATAACATTTCCAGGACCTGTGTCTGATAAAGTGTGAATGAGAATCCCTGTCGGTTAATGGACTTGAGTTAAGCCCATTACCAAAGAGTTCCTCATTTTGATGCGCCGAAGAATGAGCATTTTAGAACCATCGAGGAAATTTCTCCTTTCTCTTAACATTTCCTACCTTGGCACGTCTTCAACGTATTTTAAACCTTTCCCGTTTTTAGAAATTTTAGTCCAGTCAAAATTGAAAGAGGATGCAGAGGTGCGATTTGAAAACAAACCATCCTATGCTGTAGAAAATATTGTGGTCAAAGAAGAAATTAATTATTACAAACAATTCTTTTTCTTTTTTTCCGCAATATTTCTTCAAGTATAAAGTCAAAGTGGGGTAATATCCCGGGACTGTACAGGAAAGGCTTAAATTAGGCCACTCTATACTTTTATAGTCTAGTTATGGGTAAATTAGGGTATACATGTATAAAGAAAAGAATCTCATTAAAACCCCTGTCACACTAGGGTGGCGATCCCACGCCGCTCCCACGGCGATCCAAAAATTTCCAGAGCGCTGTGAGGACGTCGTGACATCGCCATGATCGCTGCGGGAGGGCAGTGGGAGCGCCGTGCTGTCGCGTAGAGCGGCGAGGGACGGCGCGCACTTTGAACATGCACAAAACAATCGCCGTGGGAGCGCGGTGTGATAGGTGCGCAGTAGGAACGTCGTGCGTTCGCCTTAGCAGCGCCACGAGGTCTCCTACAACGCCACAAGAGCGCCGCGACACCGCGATGTGAGCGCAGTCAGAGCGCCATGGCAGGCAATGGCGCTTGCACGGCGACTATACTACGTTCTATGCGCATCCCCTGCGTCTCTACTGCGCTCCTAGCGCAGTGCAATCGTTGTGAGAGCCTAGTGCACGCGCCGTGACGTCTCCATGAGCGCGGTAGAAGCGCTTTAGAAGTGCAGTCAATCGCCGTAGGAACGCGATACATCGCCGTAGAATCGTCGAAGGAACGCCGTAGGAGAGCCGTAGCATCGCCGTGTATCTCTATTTTCCCGAAAATTATTGATATTTTCCGGCGCTCCCACGGCGCTCTGAAAAATGCTAGAGCGCCGTGCAATCGCGGTGCAATCGCCGTGTAGTGTGACATTTCTTTAAGATCATCATCTCTACGAAACCACTTCGTGTTCTCTCCGTTACCAAGGGACGTAGAAATAGACTGTTATAGTGGATCTGATTTTAATCTGATCTATTAAAAAAGTTCTTCTTGGGCTGATGCTGCATCGATTCCAGGCCATTTATCACCTGCCAAAATTCAAAAAACGCGCGTGACGTTAATGTCGTAATTTTAAAGTTTGGAAAAAGAGTTAGTCCGGATTTGTTTCCAGCTATTGATTTAATTCTTTAACAAAAATAAATCGAAAGTCGCTGCAAGCAGCTTCAAATTCCTTAACCCATTACCACAGGACTTTATCTTAGACTGGTCGAGATTGAAAGAAGTTGCAGACGTCAATTCATAGACGATGATTTTTTTTTTTTTTTTTTTTTTTTTTTTTAATCTTGTCTTTTAGGTAAGAAAACATTGTGGATAATGAAGAAATTGCTGGTAACAAGCACTTTTTCCATTTTCCACAAAGTTTTCAATATTATTTTTCTTTGGGGGCGTTAAAGGGAGGGATTGTGTGGGAATGGTTTAATTCCAAATCCTTTACCGCAGCGCTGATCACCATTTTGACGAGCATTATAATCGAAAATTACGTGAGACAGGGAGAGAAAATTATTTTAGTTCGGTCAGTCGGTACAAAAGGTACCCCTTAACGATTCGTAAGACATCTTTTATCATACATAAGGAATATCATATTGTAACCTTGAAATGGATTCGAGCCGCGTAGGAAAATGTGTATGCTTCGTGAGACCGAAGTATCAAATTTTCTTACGCGGTGAGAATCGAATGCAAGATTTTGTATCACTACTGCATAAAAGTATTCCATTTTTTATAAACATATATACCTCGATTTTGGCTATGAAAAATAAAAAGAAGCTACCACAATTTTTCTAAACTCAACCTTGTTTTAAATCACAATACATGTAACTTTATTTTGACGTGAAGTACTTTTACCTTGAAATAACCACTAATAGGTCGCCAAACCTATCATTTTTTATGCTCTCTGAATGGTGCGCATATAGCCGTCGCATCGTCTGTTCGTCTGTCCACTCTTCTGTCATCCCGCGCGTCCATCTGTCCTTTCGTCCGTCTGTCTCGATTTCTCCACAACCATTGTGCCAGATTGGATGAAACTTCACATATGAAATCCTTATGATATTGCGAAGATGAATTTTCCCAGTTGTTCTCCATCATAAGTAGTTGTGCTATTTGGAAAAATATCGGATAGCTACAGGGTCAAGGTCGCTTCAAGGTCAAACATTAAAATTGACCCTTTACAGAGCCTAGCTCCTACAATTATAAATGGATTTCAAAATAACTTTGCCAATTTATGGATGGTTTTTAATATAACGTGGCACTCTTGTTCTCTATCATGAGTAGATGTATATGTACTATTTGAAAGAAATATTCAGATAGCTCCAAGTTCAGTTTATATAACTCAAGATCAAACCTTAACATTAAGCATGTCTGGAGCATAGCTTCTAAAATTATAATTGTATTTGGAAATAACTTTGCACAATTGTTCTCTATCATTAGTAGATGTACCATTTGGAAAAAAAATCGGATAGCTCCAAGGTCAAGGTCACAGCTCAAGGCTGAACATTAAAAATAAACATATGGAGAAGGGGGCATATAGCCGCCACTTCGTCTGTCCGCCCGTTCGAATCATTTTCCCCGTTTATTTATACTTTTTGTGACAGATGTTATTCTGGGAGCATAATCTGTCTCTAACGGCTCTTGTTGTTACATGTTACTGACAACATTTTTTAAAAAAGAAAATCTATCAAAATTCAGGTCGAACTTCCTGTCGGAGGGACTGAGAGTGGCCAGCGACCCGTCAGTTAAGAAATAAGCCTTCATGACGTAAATGCCTATTCTTTCGGTATAGCCTACTATTTATTCTAGTTCGATTGCGACGAAGCTGATGTAGCTATAAGGGTCTTGAACACACAAAATCCAGATGTTCTCCACATGTCCATGAAAGATGAACAGTGGCTTAACCCATTCCCACACAATTCCCCCTTTTATGCCCCTCAAGAAAAAAGCTTTGTAAACATTGTAGACATAGAAGAAATTGCTTGTGTCAAGCGATTTCTTTAATGTCCACAATGCTTTCTATCCCAAAAGACAAAGTTTTTTAGAATTTCGTCAACACAAATGTATTGTTTGCATTTTTCTTTGAATTTGGACCAGTCTGAAATGTTATCAAGTAGGAATGGGTTAAGCCAACTACTACCCTTTTTTACAGCTGAGTAGGCTTGGGTTGGTTATTTCAAAAGTGCCATGCCCATGAGGACACGCTGGTGACGGTGAGGCTCGAACGCATAGTCTTCAGACCACCAGTCAAGCACCTATACCACTCGGCCACCGAGGCATTCTACCTGGTGTTTTTTCTTTTTTTTTTTTTTTCCTTTTTTTTTTGTGTGTGTTTTGTTTTTTCTTTTTTTTATTTTTTGGTTATTTAATGGTTTCGCGTTTGTTTTTGTTGGGGTTTTTTTTTCCTTTTTTTTCTTTTTTTTCTTTCTTTTTTTTTTTTTTTTTTTTTTGTGTGTTTTTTTTTTAATTTTACTGTTATCAATTTCACACCTCAGTGAAAACGAGAAATAGTCTTTCTTCATCTTTTACCAGAAATATTCAAACTGGCCAAAATTAAAGAAGTGGCGGACAATGGTTTAAGCTGAGTTTAAAATTATAAATATTCTTTCTATGTTAACAAGAACAATGTTAAAAAAAATGTAGAATTTGCTAGTGACTATTTCCTCAATGCTCATTTCTGTTGTTGTGGTGGTGTTGGTGATTTTTGTTTTCTTTTTGTGTGTTTCTTTGGTTTCTTTTTTTGTTTGTCTGGGTTTTTTTTGTTTTTTTGTTTTGGTTTTTTTTTGTTTTGTTTTGTGTTTTTTTTGTGTTTTTTTTGGGGGGGGTCGTTTTTGTTGTTGTTTTTGTTGTTTCTTTTTTTATTATTATTTTTTTTTTATTTGTTTTGTTTGTTTTAGAAATAAAAGTGCAGCCGGACAAACAGAAATGAAATACGTATTTTAGAATGCGCCGCATACGTTCCCATGAAATAGGCTTCTCACGATGCCTGTTCTTTGAATGGCTTTGCGTCTTCATAAGGTTCCATTTTTTTAACTTTACCCCTCAATGAAAACAAAAAGTGTTTTCTTCATCTCTTACCAGAAGACAAGCATTTAGATTGGTCAAAATTCAAAAAATAGGCAGACATTGTATTAAGTTTATAAAATCTTAAATATCGCTGTCTTTCTGCATGCGTGAACAAAACAAAGTGGAAATGAAGAAATTCCTTGTGACTATTCCTTCGTTTTCTACATTGTTTTCCCGAAATCTTTTCTTTGTGGTACTACAATAAAGAAACTACTTGGGAATGGGTTAGATATCATTGAGCTTTTTCCATATACATTCAAAGTTGCTCGAATGACCACGTCTGTTAAGCGACCACTTCAATGAAGCGACCAAAATCGAAATCCACATGTAGAAAGCAAAGAAGTGAAAGCATTTTTCTTTTAAAAATCGCAACAAAATCCTGTGTTGTTGGAACTAATTATAATCGCCTCAATGAGACGATTCTTATGAATCCCAACAGCATAGAAGCGAAAATTCGTTATGATTTCTTTTTGAAATCGAATCAATCCTCTATATCTTTCACAATAGCGTACATCAAATGGCTTTTCTTCAAAGCGACCACCTTTTGGTCGTCCTGTCAGTGGTCGCTTGAAACAAGATTCATTGTACTTAACTTATCAATCATTTTCTAAATCAATTTTACATGCTGATATGAATTTATTACATCTAGCCAAAACTTTGTATTTCAACCCATTTCCACACAATCCCGTTTTCGACCCCGCAAGGAAAAAATTTTGAAAAAAAAACTTGTGGAAAATAGAGTAATTGCTTGTTGCGATCAATTTCTCCATTATCCACATTTTTTTCTATCATGAAAGACGAAGATTTTAGATTTGAGTGATTTACTATTTTAAATTTGTTCACTACAAGTTACTCCAATTTGGACCAAATATTTGGAAAATAGAGTAATTGCTTGTTGCGATCAATTTTTTCATTATCCACAATTTTTTCTATCATGAAAGACGAAGATTTTAGATTTGAGTGATTTACTATTTTAAATTTGTTCAAGTTACTTCAATTTGGACCAATCTAAATGTTTTGTTCTGTGATAATACTCATCGTCACCACCGCTGTTTTCAACTGGATCTGGTCCAAGACATTCTTTCGCTTAAATCTGCATTTATACGGGAAAGTTAAAAAGTTAATGTAGTAATATCTTTGTTTCCCTTGCTCCTTGTCATTATATATCAATTACGAGTCATTTTAAGCTTAACCATAACTGAAGAAATTGCTTGTTTGGGGAATTCAAAAATTATTTGTAATAATCATTGTTGTTGGTGGTGGTGGTTTTTTGTTTTGTTTTGTATGGTTAGCTTGTTCAGTTTTGGTGTTTCTGTGTGTCTCTGTCTCATTGTGTTTGTTGTTTTTAGGGTGGGCTAGTTTTTCTTTCGTTTATTTATTTTCTTTTTTTTATGCATGTTTCCGAATTTCTGAGAGCCATGAAAACATGCTATGGGAGGAGAGGTATTTAATCAGATATAGACACTAAACTTACCCCCAGCTGAAAATTCTGTCCTCTTGCAGCCCGATTCTAGCCTGTATCTGTTTATATTGGTCTCCAGCCGTTCTATATCTTGCCTAAATGCATGTCGCTTACCGACTACATCGGAAGTGAGAGTCAATTAGTAGGCAGTGAAATGACATCCGTTCTCACCCACGTGATCTCTCTCGTTAGCTGAAAATTCCATATCCGTGTAATTCTAGCAACACACAATTTTAGAAGCTTGAAACATTAACAAACATTAGACCCATAAATCAAAATCTTTGCTTTAGTAGGGAAATTGAAAACAGATTCTTGAAGAACACGTTAAAAATGTTTTGATTATATTAAGTCGTTACCATACTGCAAAGAAAATTGTCTATATGTCATTGGCAAATAATAATCTGTCGGAAAGTCAGTCCTCTGTATAAGGCTATATCAAAGATGGCTACCGGTCGAGTCTAGATTCCAAAGAAACTTGAACTAAATGTTCATGTTGTTAACCCATTCCAACACGGCAAAATTTTAGACTGGTCCAAATTGAAAGACACTGCAGATAGATGACCGAGTCCACTGAAATCCCACAATACATTTCGATTGAGGTAACAAGACATATTTTTTTGTTTTATAAAATATGTGATCAGGGACATAGAATTTAAAAGGAGGTTGAAGGTTGGCTCCCTAAACGTCGTAACTGCATCTTGAATAACTATAGTCGCCAAAACCAATTTCTCCCTTTTCCACAATATTTTCTACCCTACTTAATGTTTGCATTTTAGATTAATCCGCTTTGAATTTTCGTCTGCAAAACCATTGAATTTGGACAGGTCTAAAATTTTGCAAAACAGAAAATGTTTAAAGGGGACTTATTTTGTTTTTATTCTTTGTGGTTAATCCGTTTAGAGTGTCAATGATATACTTCTTCCAGAATATTTGGTGCAACGTCATTCAGAAAGCAAATAGTTAATTATGAGGCGCCTAGCGTAAAATACAAATTTAATTATTTAGAGACACGAACATTTTTTATTTGAAATATTGCGGAAACTTTTTGGTATAAGTTAGTTATATAATTTCTTACTAGGGTAAGGGATGATTTACTTCAAACTAGAGAAATGGCGTACACCCTCGCCAACTTCTACATGGCATTATTTTTTCTAGTTGAGTATAAATTGACCGATCACTGGCCCCGCTCGCTGACCACCTAGGCCATGCCCAACAGAAAGTTCCGCTTCGATTTTTAACGGCCTTTTATTGCAAAATCAACGGCCAGTAGCATGTAACAAAAAAGTAAAATTGTTGGTTGGCGACTAAACGACGTATATACAGCTTGGAAAAGCTGTAGTTACGACGATAAGTCACCAAACCAACTAAAAAGGTTAATGGCAGCCAATGGCGGAGTTTTAAGCTCAGGACCGGACTGAATAAATGATTTGATTGGTCGGTTGATTCCTTGAGTGACAATCCCGATTGTTCAATTGTATAACCTGGCATGAAACTAATATTCAATTCAATATTCTTTACTTGACGAGATTTGTGTTCAGGGGGGGGGGGTAGTATCTATCTCAAATTTTCCAAATGGATATTGTTTATTTTTAAAAGCAGACAAGTTGTTTTCTGTTCTTTAAAGGAATAATTACTTTTCTGTAAACTCAGCATGCTTGGGTTTGGTTGTCCTTAGATGATATCTAGTTTGAATTTAAGTAATTAATTGAATTTCAGTTTTAGAAGATGAGATAGATTCAAATCTCCAATTAAGGCTTAATAGAAAAGACCTTTGGGTATCGGTGAATGAATACGATATTAGCTCACCAACAAAAAATTGAATTTAAACTAGAAATATTCGTGCGTGACGGGATAAGTAGACGCTATCCTTATTTTGTTCTATCGTGAAATTTCAGATTTTTTCTCATTCTATGGGTAGAAAACATTGTGTAAAATAAAGAAATTGCCTAACACAATGTTTTCCCAACGCTGGGGGACATTTCCAGCCTCATCACTAAACAACAAATAGTCCCAACAGAAATTCATAAGCACACATGAATACCATGCAGCAGTGGTCTACCATTGCGCAGAACAGACTTGAAAACACCATGCCAAACGGAGAAACATGAAATTTTAAAAGAACTACTTTAGGGTACAACGGCTACTATTTCACTTTACTATTGTGGTTTAAATTATACCCGGACTTAAAACTTGTGATTTGAAGGAAAACCTTTAACCTATTCCAACACAATTTTTTAGACTTGTCCAGCTTGAAAGAAGCTGCAGACGACAACTTTAAGATAATGGAGTTTTATATATTCATTTATTTATTTTTTGTTCGTCCTTTAGGATAGTGTGAGCAATGAAGAAATTGTTGATACAAGCAATTACTTCATTTTCCAAATATTTTCCAAAGTTTTATTGAAGGGCATAGAAAGGAGAGATCGAGTGGTAATGGGTTAACGTGATAAGCATAAAACTATAAGGCGCCAATAAGGCGTTAAAAATCGTCTAAGAAGCACAAAATAGTATCGACCCTGCTCAGAATATTTTTTTTAATGGGGAATATGAATGTGATTCTTTGTATTCTAGAGAAGAAAACAATGTGGATAATGAAGACATTGCTTGTCTCCAGCAATTTCTTCATTTTCCACAAAGTTTTCTAAAGCTTTTCTTTTGACGTAGTATAAAAATTTCTGTCTTCTAGAGTAGAAAACAATGTGGATAATGAAGGAATTTCTTGTCCGTTGTGATCCGTGACTGTCAATAACAGCTTAAGAGCGTCTCTGCATACTCTTGATTAAGCTCTGGATCACCCGTTGGGGAATCGCTGCCCATTCGCCCAAGGGATCTTCCCAGGCTCCTTGAGGGTCCTTGTTTTGATCTGGCGAGGCTAAACTCGGACCATTAGCTCATTCCACATGCGTTCTCAAGTCCGTAGAGCGAGCCTACCAGTCGTGTAATACCCTCATCATAAAACGTAAAAAAATGAACTCATCCCAAATAGTACAAGTGTAAAATCTAACATGAGTAGCGATGGTTTCATCAAGATATCTCTGGGCTGTCAATTTACCTCTATCAAAAATAACAAGCCCGGTCCATCCATCCCAGTTGATGCCCCTCCAGACTATGATGGACTCGTCGTGTTTGCTGACTGAAACCTTTCCCCTGTCCTTCTCCACAGCCTAATACCCAGATTCATTATTGAAGAGAACAGCGCTCCATCGTCTTGGGTCCAAGTCGCGCTCTTATTGACGACGACAATGTATCCGGGAAAACTGCATACGAATGCATGGTCTTCTTTACCAGAGATTACTCTCGTACAGCTGTGTTCGAATACTTTTAGTCGAAACTCTCACTCCTGACGCGTTCTGAAGCTCAGAACGTAGCTAAGTTGCCGTAGCAGACCTGTTCTTCCGGGCTTGAATGACCAAAAATCAGTCATCTGCGGCAGAGGTAGCACAACATCTTCCACCACCATGTCTCCTGACAGGTGTCCCATTCTGTTCGTATCGGCACCAAACTCTAGTTACCACAGTATGGTGTACATCTAGTGCTAAGCCGACCTCACGGTGAGAGACCACTTGCTCCACCATACCAACAGCTCGCCACATCTCTTCTTCCAATAAATGTCTTCTGACATGTACTATTGTCATCCCCAATAAGTAAACGCTCGAACTAAGAATCGAAAATAATTTGTTTGTATGAATGGGTTTAACGGCGCTTTTAACATTTTCGCCGTCATATTGTTGCGGCTGGAGCACCCAACAATGGATTCCTGGTATATTCCCAGTACCACCAGTACATCCTTTCCTAGCCTCCAGCTACTGTCCCCCTTAGGTTTACGATTATCCACGAATCGAAAAGGAGAAATTTAGCATATACACAAAACTCGTACATGTAGAAAATTAGAAGAGAGAAAAGAAAACGGGGTTCCTATGTTTGTAGGACTATCACGAAGAAATTGCTTGTCAGATTTGGTAATGTATATATTAAATCTTGTCAAAAGATTACCTCAATATTTTAAACATTTATACAATGATCATTTCAGACACCGAAACAGTTTTGTACTTAGCAAACTCTGAGTAGTATATGTGCATTCATATTCCCGAAATCGCCGCTCTTTCCATGCGTCATGAATATGTTTACATTACAAGGAATGCGAATAGATATAAGGAATATATAGTCTTCGAGGAACATTGTCGTAACCACAGCTAAAATAAGCTGCAGATAGCATATTACACATGATCGGTTATCCTGCCTAAAGGAAAAAAAATCTAGAAATGTACCGCAGAAGCGCTTGTCACGCCTCAGTTGCTTGTCACATGACCTTAGTTATGTCCTTGAACTTGAGAGTATCCTGCACACCTAACGCATGACGGCCACGGCCTTGTGCAGACTCTCAGTCATGAGATCCAAGGTTTGATTCCCGGTCGGGGCAAATACCCTTTCCGGCATTTATCTCCCACAAATGGGTGAATAATCGTAAAACTAAGTGGGATGGGCTCGCATAGGATGTAGTGATAGTACTGGTGTGAGAAATACCAAGAATCAATGATCAAGAGCTCTAGCCGCGCAATATATTACTGAAATACTGTTATAAGTGGCATTAAACACCATTCAGCCAAACATTTGGTACTGGTACTCTCCAAGTGGAACAACCGCGTCAAGTTATAGAAAAATTTAGACTGGTCCAAATAGAGAGAATTTGCAGGTGCCAATTTTAAGCTTGTGGAATTAAAATATCTTGGGTCTCTGAATAAAGTAAACGTTGTGAAAAATAAAGAAATTGTTTATCACAAGCGATATCTTCATTTTCTTCAATATTTTCCGAAGGTTTTATCTTGAGGGGCGTTAAAAAGCGGGATTGTGTTGGAATGGGTTAATGTAGAAGATATGCTCCAGACAAGAATAGGACACGCACGCACACTGAACACACACACACACACCATCCATTTACACACGCACCAGCGGACACCTTCACACACATTCGCTAATATTCATTTGTAGAATTTTTGTTGGTTTGGTGACCTAATCATCGTAACTACAACTTATTCAGCTGCCGTTATAGCGCAGTTGGTAGCGCGTCGGAATGTCAATCTAGAGGTCCCGGGTTCTATCCCCGACGGCGGCACTCATCTTTTCCGACTTTTTGTCTCCCACTAATGGGTCGATAACCGTAGACCTATGTGGAATAGCAGCTGGAGGCTAGGAAAGGATGTGAGGGCAGTACTGGTGTGAAAAATACCAGGAATCCATTGTTAGGCGCTCCAGCCGCCGCGATATAACTGAAAGATTATTGAAAGCGGCGCAAAACCCCATTCAAACAATCAAACAAATACAGCTTATTCAAGCTACTGTTACAATGTTTAGTTAGCCTGCCAGCTATTTTACCTGGTAATAACAATGTAATTAGCAATCTTTTTTTGCAAAGATACGTTTCATATCGAAGTTGAGTTTCTTGTTGGAGCTCTGTTGGCGGGGCCAGGAATCCGTTAATTAACGGAAGGTCCGAGTGCAAAACTTTGGCATTGTTATTGGGGGACTACCAGAATTTGCAGGCCTAATAAGAATTGGGGGACTACAAGAATGTGCAGGCCTAATAAGAATACGCCGATGGACAATTCGAGGGTTAATTGAGATACTGTTCCAAGTGTCTATACATTGTATAGACACATGGAAAACGATCGCAATTAACCCTCGAATTAATCATGATACAACAGTATCGGTCGGTATCAATACCGGTATCTAAATCCACCAGACAACTTTGAATTCTAAACAAGGCTAATTGGAAAGATTGCGCACAAATGACCCATTACCAGACAACAAAATTTAAGACTGGTCCAAATTGAAAGAACTTCTAGATGGCAATTTAAAATTGGTGAAATTCTAAAAGATCTTTATCTTTCGGAATAGAAAAAATAGTATTGCTTGTTATAAGCTATTTCTTCCTTTTTTACAATGTTTTCCCAAGCCTTTTCGAGGAGTAGCGTAGAAGTGGGATTGTATCCGAATGGGTTAAAGTGATAAAATTGAATAGTAATTGTCCAATAGAATGGGAAGCATTCTTAGAAATGGGTGAATTTGTTGTAACAAGCAATGTCATTTTGCACAAACTTTTCGATTGCTATTTTTCTGCAATTGGACAAATAAGGGGCTGGTAATGGCTTAATTAACTTTTTTAGCTCACCTGCGCGCAAGGTACTCAAGATGAGCTTTTGTGAATCATGATACTTTAACATAAAACATAGAACAATATAAAGACAGCCATAAGACATACAAAAATAGTTTATTCATAAAAAAGTGGTACATGTATGCACATGCAACAATTACAAGATAAACATACAATGTCAAACAAACAAATAAACAGTAATTAGGAATTGTGAACTTGGAGGTTACAAAAAAATGATATGCTAATTCATCTTTCTCCGAAATTAATCATTATAGTTAAATTGTCAATATTGCTATGACCTTTGATTGTGACCTTTCTCGCATGAGTAAAGTAGGGTAGCTGTAATCAAAGGGTTTTTTTGTGTTTTTTGTGTGTGTGTGTGTGTGTGTGTGTGTGTGTGTGTTTTGTTTTGTTTTGGGGGGTTTTGGGGGGGGTGTTGTTGTTGTTGTTTCAGTCAGCCCTCACTCATGATTCTGGATTGAAGGGTATATCCGTGCAGAAAACATGTATGTATGTTAATGACCACAGTTCATGATTTCGGCATGTACCTTGGCAAAACGAAAATCAGTCGCACTAGCAGGTACAGGTTAAAAGCTTTTTCTAGACACCACAAAGTTTGTACAAAAAATAGAGCCATCAAAAGGGCAAATATTTTATTAAAACTTTACAGGGTGTCCAATCTCTATCTAAATGAAATGGTTTTCCCATAACCAAAATTAATTTTCCTAATTGTTTTTCTTCATGCTTGACGGCCTCCTCCTCCCCTATAGCCCATCGATCCACCCACTTTATTCTGACATTAACAGACCAAGTATGGGAGTTAATTTATTCAATATTGTCTCATATTAGCAGCCTTGTCATGCTTGAAACATTTTAAGTAAATTGCTAAGGGTTACATCAACTTGAAAACAAGCTCCAACTGAGTTCAATCAATTGGTATGCATAAAAATTGAAGAATTTGTTGTCAAATTGGCTAATTTGTGTATGTTCATTCTAGTGGCCTTAAACATCAATTTTCATTCAAAGGAAACCAGAGGCGCTTAAGCGCCTGATTTGCTCCATCAACCTGAATTTAAGAATTTGCTATGGAATTTGCTTATATTGTTTTTCTTAAATGTCATTTTCTATTTTATAAGGAAAATGACAAATACATATTGTCTACCTAATAGCATTTCCAATAAATTACTGATGTTAACATCCGCTTTAAAATAACCAATTTTTACTGCATTCTACAGTAAACGTTTACAGATGGACGGACGCACAGATGGATGCATGATGGATACAAAACTATGACAATAGCTCGCTAGCCAGTGGAGCCAAAAAACAAACATTTTGTCTACCTACCTTTATTTTCAATAAATTACTAATGTTGACATCTACTTTATAAGAAAAAACACTGAATTCTATAAACCCATTACCAGATATCAAATTTCAAGACTGGTACAAATTAAAGGAAGATGCAAATGATTTTCTTTTGTGAGTGATTTGAAAAACAAATGTGCAATATGGTTGAAATAAGTAACAAGCAATTTCTTCTTTTGCAATGTTTTCAGATATTTTCTTCAAGGTTTTAAAATGCTGGATTGTAGTGTAATTGGTTAAAAATTCTCTCTAACACCGAGAAATGACAAAGTTCATTTTCTGGTCCTTTTAAACGACATCCCCGACAAAATTAACTCTTCCGACCCTTTTTTCCCATGCCTAACGGCGTCCTGACCTCCCCTACAGCCGACAGATCCACCCAATTTTTAATGATTCCGACAGCAACGAATCAATTATGGAATTTACTAATTTGGTGGGTTTTTTTTTTCTAGGAACCTTAAAATGCTATTTTTAGCTATCAGCTTTGATAGCTTAAGTTAACAGACAAAATTTTAAGCTCTTCCCAGAGTTCAATGAGTGCAAACTGCCACTGGAGGCTTAACCACAAAATCCATTGAATGCCTACGCCATAAAGAGTAGTTCTTATGTATTTCAGGAATATTACAAACTCTATTCACATTGTAGAAAACCCTTTCAAAGGCATTCTTTTTAAACACTTCCTACCCGAATTCTGCTGAGGAACTCAAGAAAAAAGTTTGGAAACAATTTGTGACAATGAAGAATTTGCTTGTTACCAGCAATTTCTTCATTGTCCCCAATGTTTTCTACCCAACAAAGGAAAGATTTATAAATTCAACCAACTTGAAATTGTCGTCTGCAACTTCTTTCAATTTGAATATATTTTCTTCAATGTGCCAAAATGGGACATTGTGTTTTGATTGGATACATTTTGTCTAAAAAGTTAGACCGATACAAGTGGCCACTGTTTGCAATCTTAATCATATAAAAACATTGTTCAGAGTATGCAAATGAGATGCTGAAAAAGGCTGAATATTCAGAATGTCTTTCAATGCATTTTTCAGGTTAATTGGAATTTTTCAAAATTCATTTTTTCATGCAAAATTGGCAATAATGGACCATCACCATTAAATTATAAATGTAATTTACTAAAATTTTGTATAGATATTTCAAACAAAACAGAAACTAGAAAAATGGGTCACAACACATTAAAATAGAGCTTCTTTACAAAATGACAAATTTTGGTATAGTTACAGACGGCATTTCAAATCGCTCTGAGATTGAAAACTAAGGCCCAAAAAGGGTACAAAACATTGTGAAACAAGCAATTTCTCCTTTTCTCACAATGTTCTCTTTAATGCAACTCTTCAGGGGCGTTAAAATGGCGTTTGTGTGAAAGGGTTAAGCTTCTACTGGGTCAAGGAAGGTTTAAAAGATATACAAAATCTCTCACTTGTTTCCTACAGGTGATTAATTTCAATGATTTTTTTCTAATCTAATATTGTCCAAGTTTTAATTATTGGTGTGATGTCTTAGGAAAAGCATGATCTTGGGAAAATAAAAAAAGTATTGATCTTGAAAGCTAGTTGACTGCGATCAAGTGAATTTGGTTTAACGTGACTTTCAGTAGTATTTCAGTAAAACCGCGGTTGGTAGGTGCACCCTGTCATTTTTCACATCAATAAAATCATTAAATGTATAACTGCAACAATGAATTTGAGCCATTATGCTAAGCCAACCTTGTACCTATTAAACACACCAGACTATGGGAGAGGTTATGCTTAACCCTTCCCCGCTCTTTGCAATGCTCGAATGATCCAAAGTGAAAGAGGTTACAGACGGAAATTGTGGAGAAAAATACTGTTGGAATAGGAGTTTGTACAGGAAATGGTTAAAAAATATTATCTATATGAAAGTTGCCAATTTGTATCCCAAATCGGGCATATCACTCTACTATGCCAACACGTAAGTCCATCATCAGTACTTTCAGTGATTTGATTACTTATAGTCATTTATCAAAAACATTAAGTTATAATGAAATGACATACAGTAGTTCAGGTTATAGCAGAGAGAGAAAGGGGTTACATTCAAGTGAAAAAGAAGTGATGAAAATAAAAACCCCAATTGCTTATCTGCAATAGATTAAAAAATGTAAGGAATGAAATCTCACGACGAAGACATTTTCACAGAAAGGAATACATGTTACAGGTAGCGAGTCTTAATCAATACTTTGTGCAATAGCATGAAATACCCCTGCCACGAAAACGAAATGAAAAGAGAGTGAATATTTCAGGAGAACACCTGTTCAACTGCAAGATTTCCTAATCCCGGCCTATATTAACCATGATCCTGGACTCTTACAAAACAAAAAATATTAGGTTGAAGAAAAGTTAAAAGACATTAGTGTAATTCTATTCCAACTGAGAGGAGACATAAGTATAAAAGAAAATCTAAATATCATGTGTAAAATGCTTTGGTAGGAGATGTCCTTTTTTATTTCTATATTAACCCCCCCTTGGGCTCTCCCCTGGGAACCCGAGGGCAATGATTTAAGAAATTTTGAACGAGGTAAACTTTTAGTCCAGTACGGGCGAAAGACCGCGCCGAATTTTTGCGGCCTTTTATTTTCGCCCACTGATCAACTCTTGACGGGTACTCAACATCTACTCCTTAAAAGCGAAAAAACGCATGAAAACTCGAGTTTAGAAAACAGTCGACTTACCTGGGTGATAAACGATAAACAAATACTCAAGACAAGATTAGCTGAATACTAGGTTTAAGTCAGGAAACACATACACAAGGTGGTCTTTGAAGAGATTATAACCGGAGATCGTTCAAAGTGGCATATTACCTTACACAAACGATTTAAAAACAATACAACTATTTGATTTATAATTTTTTTTCTCTGCTGTTTCTCATGCAAATAAATACTGTATATATAAAAATATATGAAATGAAGTCTTTAATTGTTAAGACATGATATCTTTTATACGTTGCTCTCATCGAACATACTGTTATGTAGTATGTTTTCAGTGTCTTTAAAAGTGACTATTTTAACCCATTCCAACTCAAGCCCTCCTTTTTACGCCCATCAAGAAAAAATCTTTGGAAAACATTGTGGAAAATGAAGAAATTGCTTGTATCAAGCAATTTCTTCATTATCCACAATGTTTTCTACCCCAAAATACTGGCAAATTTAAAATTCCATCAAATTTAAATTGTCGTCTGCAGCTTCTTTCAATTTGGACCAGTCTAAAATTTTCTTGTGTTGGAATGGGTTAATACTGTACTTGTTCTTTTAGTCATCCGCTCACTGCTGTTGAAGAGAGATTTTTCTGGTGTTTGGAATGAAAGAAGTACCTATACATATGATCATTCATTTGTATGGGCCGGTTTAATGCCTCTTTGAACAAGATTCAGTTATATCAGAATGAAATTCACTTATTCGTGGCATCCTGGGTATCACAAATACTAGGCAGGGACTCTGATATGTACTGGCCATAGACATACCAACGTGACAGGCCGCATAGCCGAGATTCAAAACCGTCACCTTGATTACTATCAGATTAAGAGATCTTGTGCTACCTAGTACCTGCACATGAATTAAAGTACAATGTACTGTAGAATATAAAGTAGACATAGATTAAAATAATTCAAAGTTCGATTTAAAATTTAGATTAATACATCTTATCATTATTATTATTATTATTATTAGTGAGGTAGAGCTTGTTCTTTCGACCGATTTCTAGGCTTTGCTTAATTTCATTTAAAGTCATGATAGTCATTTTTTTTTTTTTTTTTTTTTTTTTCTTTTTTTTTCTGTCTGTTGGATTTCCATTATACAAAATGTAAAAAGATTCAGACTATTAGAAGAAAGAAAATAACCTTGACTTGCGAGCCTCTCCTAATCTTGGGAGAGCAGCGTAGATGGACAGAATTTCAAGTCTATATGAAAAATGATCGATATCCCAGTCTATCCGTCGAAAATCAAAATTCCCAATACCTATTATTAGAAATTAGCATTACAACTTCCGGAACACGTCACTTAGACAAGGCGGAACACGAAAGTTTCACAATGTAAGGGCTAATCTTAGTTCAATTTCATTTTCATCAAATCTATCACTCTTTTGTTATTGCCAGTCCCTACAAACAAAAGTATGTAAGTATTAGGACTTTAAATCACTTATATTACACAGTTACTTAAGCACAGAGCTTCGAAAAACCTTCTCTTTGTAAGACTTGGACGGACACCAAAAATGATGTAAAATTTTTGATGTTGTTTTCAGTGACGTGGAAGTATTGATCTCATAGGACCCCGAATTTGACCCCCGACAGGCAAGATGGCGGGCCAGTCAACGGCGATACTAAATTTGTTATTTGACACAGATGATGGAATACTTATGAAAGACGAGGCGCCAGAGATCCAAACTCTGGACTTTGTGAGTGGTTTAGATGTTTTATACGTTCTATAATTGTTTATGGCCGGTTGTGAAATTCCTATTCCTATACTTGTCCCACCCTCAATTGTTTGCTTGTAAAATGCAGATCTGTTAGGTATAGTCAGATAAAGAGTTTATTGGTGAATGTTGCTTTAATGCTTTTATACGGATTCAATGATATGTAATCTGTTACCATGACAACAATAATTATATAGTGTGATTTCAGAAGGGGTGAAAGGTGAACTTTTTATAAAAGATACTATACATGTACAAGGTTATGATAGAAAACACAAAGAGACATTGAGAAATTGCATTTTACAAGCAATACCCCCTTTTCTGTAAACCTTTCGAAATCTTATTTTCTTTATTCAAAATGTGGGGTAGTATGAACATTACTTCACTATAGAAAAAAAATGTTCATTTTGAATAAGACAGATGTCTTGAAAGTTAAATTTAGTGCAACTAATTTTTAAGTAGGAATGTAACCAAACCAATGAATTTTAGACTAGTCAAATTTAAAAAGTTGCAGATGGCAATTCAAATTTGGTGGAAATTGAAAAATGAGTACTTTTTATGGTAACATTGTGGAAAATTAACCCTTTCCTGGTTTAGTTAATCCCTGGTTTTTACGTCCCTGTGATTTCATGATCGAGAAAACATTGTGGAAAAATTAGAAATTGCTTTTAACAAGCAATTTCTTCTTTGTCCACAATATTTTCTACCCTATTGAATGATTATATTTCAAATAAGTTGGACTTAAAATTGTCGTCTGAAAAACCTTTCAATTTGGACTAGTCTTAAATTTCAAGAAACAGGAAAGGGTTGTTGTTGCAAGCATTTTCTCCTATTCTAACGATGTTCTCTAAACTTATCTGGCATGACTTTGAGTACATCAAGGTGAGGAAATGGTGTGATTTCTCTTGCTTTGAAATGTAGCCATTAGCTAGTCATGACCATTGATTGTATTACTTTCGCGAATTGCAGTCAACTCTTGGATTACTCAGTGAAGACTTTAATGTAGATGCAATATTTAATGAAACCAAGAAGCTTGATGCACCCAGGACGCCAGTTTATACAGACCACGATTACGTTATGCAGCCAGCCCTCTCACCATCAAACAGTGATAGTGGTGTGTCTCTAGAATCTGGAGCTCAGTCTCCACCCTACGACAACATGTCACATACTGGTAAGTGAAGTTTCTTTTATTTGTACAAGACATTAACCCTTGTCATGTTGAACCTTGAATATTCCTGTTTAAGTAGGAGGTATAGACAAAGATTGGCCTGCACGTAAGTACAGTCTGATCTTGATCTACAACTTCTTCTTAGTTAAGAGCAAATTCTTCATTTTGCAAAATGTTTTCCCAAGCTTTTTTTTTCTTAAAGGACTAAAAAAAAGTGTGATCGTATTGGGAAGAGTTAAGTCATCCTCAAATAAAAATTGTTTCATTTCAAAGTAATGATCTGGTTGGTCTATCAAATTCTTTATTGACTGCCATGACCCATTAGTTGCTTCAGTAATATTGTTTTCATTGGTTGATTATTTTTCCAGGTTCAGATATTATCAGCCTATCTGGCTCCCCTCCCAATTCAGCACAGTTTAGTCCTAGATACTCAACAAATACAGAACTCAGTCCTGCTACAGGGGACCAGCTGTCATGTAGTCCACACAATTATGAACAAATTGACCCTCTTGGTCTGGAGAATATAGATTTTGGAGAGATTACCAATATTAATTTTGACACAATCGATACAGACGCTTTAGTAGGGACTGAAGATGATGACACGTATATGGATGAAAACGTATCAATAGATTTGGGTAAGTAAGGAGGGTCAATGATTGTTCAACTCATTACCAGGTAGAAAATTTTAGACTGGTCCAAATTGCTAGGAGTTGCGAAAAAACGCCACAGTGAATTTTCAATGAAATAGGCTGTAAGACCAAGATTAAGCGGTTAATATGCACAGTTTTGTTCGACTAAGGAATATGACATCTATTTGCACAACAGTTCTGTATGAAATTCACGAGTGATATCACTGTTGCTCAAAATTATTGTTTTTCTGTGTAGATGATTCCTTTATGTTTACATTTGAGTGTTGTTTAGCATTAAATCTACGAATTTGATATCAGAACAACAACTTCATTCATAGAAGGTATGGTCGTACCCTTTGTCAAGTTCAATCCCTTCAATCTTCTATTTAGGTATATAATATAAAAAGAAATAATTGTGACTAGTCCCTGTGGGTAGGCTTATTATCAATTTTTGGCACTTTCGTAAATCCCTTAACCCATTCCAACACAAGAAAATTTTAGACTGGTCCAAATTAAAAGAAGCTGCAGACGACAATTTAAATTTGATGGAATTTTAAATTTGCCAGTATTTTGGGGTAGAAAACATTGTGGATAATGAAGAAATTGCTTGATACAAGCAATTTCTTCATTTTCCACAATGTTTTCCAAAGCTTTTTTCTTGAGGGGCGTAAAAATAAGGGCTTGAGTTGGAATGGGTTAATCTGTAGGTAACATGTGAAAACCCTTGAATTCTTTTGGTTTCAAGTGTTTTGATGTCATTTTTGGGATTCCAATCTGCCTGGCAATTCAAAATTCGGTTCAGACTGGCAATTTATTGGTTTTTGGGAGCCCTGATCATAGGTACATAAGACCAATGCTACAATTTATTTAAAATGTGCTTTATTTCTTTTATGCAGGAAGTCATGCTGACCTCATGACCTTCGACACAGCCACAAACACATCAATTCAAGCAGATGGCAGCACAACAAAAACGATCAAAATCATCAAAGTTTCTGCACCAAACACATCAGATACTCTCCCGTTTACAATGCAAGATGTATCAACAGGGACTCACAAACAGGAAAAATTTCCAGAACTCAAATTGACGGAGGAGGAACTTGATTTATTAGCCAAAGATGGAATTACACTACCGACCAACATGCCACTTACGAAGGAAGAAGAACGTGCTCTTAAAAGTGTCAGGCGGAAAATTAGAAATAAGGTACGAGCTGAGTAGGAATGAAAGGTCTAGATAGGACTAGACATATAGGAAATGTACTGACGTAAAACTGGCCTTTCACACAGAAAGAAACATATAGAAAATTTAACCCATTACCAGATAGTAATAATAAAGCTGGTCTAAATGAACAAACTTTAAGGATAGATAGATAGATATTGTAAAACTCAGAAAAAATTTGGTAGTAAAATGTTGTAGACAATTTAACAAAAAACTTAATCTGAAGCTAAGGATTTTACATACTTACAAGTTACAAGTATCAAAATATGTAGCTTAATATGTATTTCTAACCAACTATGTAATATTCAACAAAATCTAAAAAGTCTTGTTTGTTGCATTTCTAACAATTGATGGATCGCAACTGTCAATCAAAGAATCAATCAATCAAATAATTTATTTAAACTGGAGATGAACTTTGAAAGCCAACATTGGCTGACATTCATACGAATGCATTGTTGTTAATTTGTCAACTTTTCAAGCTTTAGCTTTTGAATTCTTAGGTCGCCAAACATTTAATTTTTTGTTACATGTAACTGGCCATAAATCTTTCAAAATAAAGCCATTAACCCATTCCATCACAACATAATTTTAGACTGGTCCAAATTGAAAGAAGTTGCAGATGCCAATTTGAAAGTGATGTAATCTTCAAAATCTTTGTCTTTTAGGGTAGAAATCATTGGGGATAATGAAGAAATTGCTTGTAACAAGCAATTTCTTCATTCTCCACAATGTTTTCCATGGCTTTCATATTGAGGGGCGTTTAAAAGCGTAATTGTGTGGAACGTCCTGTCAGAGCTAAGTGGTTATGGCCAGGGATCCGTCAATTGTAATGGTTACCAACAACACAATGTTTGGAGTATAGATTTCAGATTGGTCCAGATGGAAAGAAGTTGCAGATGATAATTTTTGTGTGGTGGAATTTAAGTGTTTTTTTGTATTACTATGTAGAAAACATTGTGGGTAATGAAGAAATTGTTTGGTAAGGGAATGAAAAAGCAGGATTGTGTGGGAGTGGATTAAGATTGTAATTGCTTCTTCTGATCTTGAACTCTTTTTTTGGCTTTTGGTAAAGTGGTCATTCTACCTCACGATACCTTTATTTTCTGATTTACCTGGAGTAAGTCAGCTAACCCATTGTTTTATTTAGCAGAATTTTTCAGATGGTATTTTTTGCCTGACACATTACAAATCTTATAATACCATTGATATGTATATTATGTGTAGCTCTGTGATTGTCATATTGTTACTTCCAGGTGTCGGCTAAAGAAAGCAGAAAGAGAAAGATGGACTATGTGGATGGATTAGAGAAGAGAGTTAAAATATGTACAGCAGAGAACCAAAACTTACACAAAAAAGTCCACAACCTTGAGAAACAAAATGAGTAAGTTTTATTAGCTCAGCTGTTTTTGGAGAAAGTCAGGGGTATTGATGTGGCCAAATTTACATATGCATTTTCACAAAAACTAATATTTTGTATTGGTAACATTTTTAGTATTATTGAACACATTCACTTGAAACTTGGAATGTATTTTCACGATCAGAAGAGCAATCTATACCAGCCGGGAGGTAACTCTAAATGCATATTTGAATGAATTAAGCCTTTTTCTTGACAAAGAAATGTTACCCCTTATCAAGAACTTTAGCAGCAAAGCAGTGGAATCCACATGTGGCTCTCTTGTTTCACATTTTTGCATCAGACATTTGCAATACTGAGAACAGTAGTGTCTAGTGTATAGCGAAGCACAAACAGTAACTAAATCTTTGATATCTGTAACCTTTGTGATATCTTAGTAGATATGAGGTGCTTTGATGATTTTTGTGACCAATTACCAGATGACAAAATGTTAGACTAGCCTAAACTGAATCAAGTTGCAGAGGACAATTTTTAGTTCATGGAATTTTTGAATATTTGGGTACAAAACATTGTTAATTATTGAGAAATCGCTTGTGACAAGCAATTTCTTCATTTTCCTCAATGTTTTCTAAAGCCTTTTTTCTTGAGGGAATCAAAAAGCTTCATTGTGTGGGAATGAATTAACAAAGTTAAAGATCAGATTGTACTTGAACATTTTATGACAAATATATCTTAAATCTGTCATAAAAATTCCTTTTTCTGACTTGTCAATGTAAGGCTTTTTTTCAGAAGACAAGTAGATCCAAGCCTTGGCCTGACAATTCCTACCATTACACACAAGCATAGCTCTAGATAGAGAGGATAATAGTATTCCAACATTTTAATGTTGTGGGTACTTATTTGAATCCTCTTGACAAGGCGATTCAAATAAGTTCCTACGACATAGGGTTTATAGCAGTGTTATTGAAGTATTACTGAAGTATTGTTGAAGCTGCTTGTTGCCTGCACTTAACTTACATGTGAAATTGGTTGGAATGTCAAATGTCATTCACAGGCACATGTAGATTTAACTCATTCCAACATTGTAAAATGTTAGACTGGTCCAAATTCAAAGAAGTTGCGGATGAAAAACTTTAGTTGATAAAGTTTCAAAAATCTTCGGTTTTTTTGGGGTTGTAAACAGGGTGGCTTATGAAGAAATTGCTTGTAATAAGCAATTTCTTCATTTTCCACAATATTTTCAAAAGCTTTTTTCTTAAGATGGCATCAAAAAGCAGCATTGTGTGGTAATGAATAAAAGTACTTTGCCTTTATTGACCAGGTCCCTGTTGTCACAGCTCAAGAAGTTACAAACAATCATCAGTAGTAGAACATCCCGGTCTGCACAGGCATCAACATGTGTTATGGTGAGCTTTCATTTTTCTCACACATTTATCCGAGCAGCAATCAACGATATCCTTGTACAGCTGATGTTGCTTGAGAGACTACTTCTATTAAGCGACAATATCCATTCAGCGATCAGAATCAAAATCCTTTTTAAAAAGGCAAAAGCTTTAAAGAAGTGAAGGCATTTTGCTAAAAAGTAAAATCTACTTATTCTATGTTGTTGGGACTCAAAAGAATCATCTTGTTGAAACATGCTGGATAAATATTTTTTCACAGAATTGCATCGAAATAAAAGGACTGAAAGAACTGGATTAATGGGTTGTGGGTCAATATTTCTTTTGAACACTAATTTCTTTAAACAACTTGGCTTCATTGGGATATATGGGTATTGTAGACTAAGATCAGACTGCACTAATTTGGAATGACCAAGTTGAAGGAATTTGCATACAACAATGTCATATTGAGGAGTTTTAAATATCCCTGTCTTCAATGAGAAATTAAGAATTTGCTTGTAACTAGCAATTTCTTCAGGTTCCACATTCTTATTTCTATTCTTGAGGACTGTTAGCAGATCATAAGGTAAAAGAGAATGGTCTAATTTCCCTAAATAAAACCTCTAAAAGGTTAGCAATTGCCATTTGAAGTGAGCAGGTTCACTGCAAATCTACTTTGAAAAGTATCATTTGTCTATGTGCAACCAAAATGTCTTAACTACAGCTTTATTCAACAAGTAGTTACAATGATTGTTTGGCCATCAACAATTTCTTTCTTTTGCCAGTTGCGCAAGATGACCTGTGGTACTTTCATGAAAGTGAGATTTTTATATTCAAAAAGTGCATTGTATTTGAATCCAATTTGATGTTAACCTATGATGAATATACCCAGATTGTCCAACATTCTGTAAGGTGTAGTAATTATCTAGATGGTTTTTAATGTCACATCATTTTGTGATATTGCAACTAGATTAAATTGGACACCTCCCATGTTTATACACTGCCATACATAGAGAAATAAGGTGTTTATAATGAATTTCTTTTCTTTCAGGTTCTTTTATTATCGTTTGCATTCCTTGTTGTACCAAACTTCAACCCTTTCCGAGATCACAGCGAGTCGGACGAGTTGAAAACTATCCCCTTACCAGGAAACTCCAGGAATCTCTTACATAAATCTACTGACAATTTCCTACCCCCAGATGACAATCCATATGGTATCACTGTCAAACCTGCCACTTTCTGGCAGACCCAGCCTCAGACACCTGTCATTCATGACATCACAGACAGCAAGGAGGAGCTCAAAGAGGGTGAGAAAATGGAGGAGTTAGAAACTATGAAAGACTCGGGATCAGAAAAAGTTGTGTATGTGCAAATAGAGAAAAGTGTTGAGAACAATGAACTCGCGGAATCTAACGTCACATTTGTGTCGAGTGAGGAGGAATTCAACCCTGATGTCAATTTACAAGATCAAGGGGAGGTAATTAACCCAAAGATCCCAGGGAACCAGGCTGGTAGAGAACAGACAGTAAACCAACCAGTAGAGATTTCAGGGAAAAGCGTTAATCAGGAAAAGACTGAACAGAAGACTAAACACAGAATTCAGGATCTCTAATGTGTAATATATAGATTTCAAAAGGATTAATTTTGTGTCTTTCACATCCCAGGGATTTCAAGTATAACAGCTTGGAAGTGCCTATACTGTGTATGGTGTCTTTTACATCTGTTTGCTATATCCACAGATGTCTAGATTAGAGGGATAACACCAGTCTAAAATTGTTATCTGTCTGTTTACTATAAAACCCGTTGGTGTGGGTGGTCAATTGCTGGCCACAACCACTTGCATCTTACTTGAAGTTCCACTTTCCGTTAAAAAAGTGTGAAAATATATGGTCAGTAATATGTAATATAAAGCTAAAATAGTTGGTTAACTAGCAACCTACTTGTCTTAACTAGCAACCTACTTGTCTTAACTAACGACCTACTTGTCTTAACTAGCGACCTACTTGTCTTAACTACAGTTTAAAAAGGCTGTTGTCCCCAAACCATGAAAAAATGCTTAACATAGATGGTGGAGTTCAAACTTCACTCCTGCTGTAAAAGAACAATTTGATTGATCAGTTGTGTTTTTGATAAACTGCGGAAGCCTGTCATTTGCCTTGATGAGATAATTCCATTGAGTATAGATTTCACAGAATATGCATAATTATAACTGAAATGATTGTATCTAAAATGTCTGATTCCCCCTCATTCTATAGCTCTGTGTTCATTTCACTATAGGGGTGAACTGACCAAATGCCAGCCATTCCCACTGACCTCAACAAGGCACTTCAACTGACTTCAAATGACATTTGTTGGCATGATTTATGGGTATCAATGTTCTGGGTTCCTGCTTAGATTGCTTTCAGAAAGAAAATTAATGAAATTTAATGACATGTGTGGAATTCCTATGCCCGATTTGTCTGACATGGGCTTTCCTACTTGCAGACAAATACATTTTCTAAGCTACTTGTCCGTAGAAAAGTAAATACCAGGCCAAATTTTGGAAGGGTAGAAAAAAAGATCTTGAAGAATACTCTTTATAGACTGGAAAATTATAAGAATGTTTATATTGAAGGATAAAAATAATTTGGTTAAAAGAAGAAAATTTTGGGTTAGTTCATTTTCTCCATTAACAACAATGTTTTCACAAAATGTATTCCTTCACTTTTTAAAGGACAAGTTCATTTTAATTCTGGACGAGTAGAAAATCATATCTCTCTTTTCTGGGGACATATTGAGAAATTCCACAACAATGAAGTAGTGATCAAATAGTATTCATGGCTGTTAGAGTATCAGATCCATTCTAAAAAGTGCTGCATAAATTCATCCTTTTCATTCCTTTTATCCATCAATCACTATAAACAAAACAGTTTCATTTCAGAATCACCCCACTTCCCCCACCTACAAAGTAGACAGGGTATTCTAGTGTCATTATATTAGTTTATTTTTCAATCTCTAATCATTTTATTCTTTTGTATCACTTCAACCAAAATACATTTGACCCCTGATCTGACCTCTACAGGGTGCTAGTAATTTACCAATTTTACAAGTTGTATGTGCAAAATTTTCTCTAACTTTTAAGAATAAAGGGTTAGGACCTAGAACAATTTAATCTAAAAATAGTTTAAATTGTTGATAATCACAACTACAGCTTGTTTTTAACCCTTTCCAAGAGAGTAAAATTTTTGACTTGCCAAAATTGAAAGGAGTTGCAGACGAAAATTTAAAGTTGATAGAATTTGATTTTTTTCGACTTTCAGAATAGAAAACATTATGTAAAATTAAGAAATTGCTTGTTACAAGTAAATTCAACAAATAACATAATGTTTTCCCTATTTCTTATTGAAGGGTATCAAAAGGAGTCTTTGTGTGGAAATGGGTTAAGGTATTGAAGTCGCCAGAACAACAATATTGCTTAACATAAATATCCAAGCTCAAAGTACTTTTCCGGTTGCTTAGATTTGTCGACCAGTCATTTACTTGCATGATTCATTTATTTGTTTCATTACTAGATTTTGTGTCCAATGAAATATGCATTTCATTTCTCTGAACATTAACGCATGATGAATCTTATACCGTTTGCTATTTTATAAAAATCATTTGTTTATGAATCACTTGTAATGTTGTCTTTGTTTTGTTGATTTGTTTTCCTAAATAAAATCTGTAATGAGGAATTGATTAGGCATTGTTTCTTAGATATGTAAATCAAAACCCTTTCCCACACAATCACATTATAAAAGGTGAAAAAGATGATCTATACATTAGTAGAGACATCATGAAAAGTAAAAGCATTGCCTGAAACACGTAGTTCCTCTTTTTCCTGGACTCTCACAGTGTTATTACTTTTTTTTAACCCTTTACTGTTTTACAAAATTTTTGACCGGTCCAAATTCAAAGGCTTTGCAGACAACAAATTAAATTTGAGCTTATTTGAAACATAAGCATTTAGTAGGGTAGAAAATATTTTGAAAAAAAGTAGAAATTACTTGTTACAAGCAATTTCTACTTTTTCCATAATACTTTCTCACGTATACGAATACAGGGACGTAAAAACCAGTGATTGAATAGGAAAGGGTTAATACTCCCACGAATGAAGTAGAGGGGTATATTGGTTTCACCATGTCTGTCCATTTGTCCATACATCCCTAGACTTTTTCATTTTTTGTGTTCTAACTCTAGAACCAATTGACCTTCAATCATGAAACTTCATACAACTGTTGCCTGTGACTCAGGGAAGTGTCCTATCGTTTTGGTGTCACGAAGGTCAAAGGTCAAGGTCAAATTGAACTTTGGCAACCATTTCTGTGCTCTAGCTGATAAGCCATTTGACCTAGGAATTTGAAGCCTTATGCAAATATTATCAATGGCACAAGGAGGTTCCCCATTGTTTTGGGTAACATAGGAGACGGTAAACTGTGCTACTTGAGTGACAAAGTCCTGCTTTGGGGTATAAGTCTGCTTTGTGATAATTCTAGTATCAATTTACATGCGAGTTTCATTGATGTCATTTAGTTCCCTGTCAAAGAGATACATAACTATATATATGTATAACATCAAGGAAATCATAGAGGTTGAAGGAGAAAATAACGGATCAGAGGCTACGCCTACATAATTCGCTAGCCACGCCCACTGATTCCAACAGGAAGTTCCACTACGCTAGACCAACTAAAATGCTTCACATAAATATCTATTGTCGGAGATCAAAGTTCTAAATGTATGATTTGATTGGTCCATTTATTTTCTAATTACAGCCGCGATCTGTCAAATACTATTTTTATATTCCATTAGTTGGAGGATAACCGATTTATCTTTCCTGGAATATTCAAGAAAATCTATTTTTTCATTGGTACCACAAGTGGAAATAGAGCTTTCATTGTTCACAAAATGAAAGATTTATTGGTATTACACGAAAATAAAAGATTTTTACATATCTTAATGCATAGGAAGAGACTAATTAGGAAATTTTTCGTACAGAAAAATCTACCATCATGAATTGCATGGCGACATGATAACGTAATCACTGTCCTGGATGAGACGTGAAACCGGGACATCGCGTGACGGTACTTTCCATTGAGCACGTTAAACGACCAGGCGGGGCTTTCAGCAGTTTCGTCCTTTATCCTTGCACTATCACTCGTGACAACTAACCGTCTTATGGGGGCGTCGCTCATATGGGAATGTGCTGCAGTATGGACGATGAATAAACGGAATTATACAGAGGTGTGGTGTGTGGGAATTTAGGTCTCCGTGCTTTATATATTTGTATCGTATGGACCACAAGAGAAAGGATTGGACACAGGGAAATCCAGGTCCAAATGCCCCTAGCTCTTCTACGAATACATCCCCTTTGCCTTTTTGCATGCCCAGTATAAAGCACCGATTTTCGCGTAGCTACCCCTTGATTTCTTACTAGTTCAATTCTAGGTTGGCGGGAGACAGAAAGTAACCCTGTAATATCATGCCGCTTTTGGGATTCGAACCGCGGACCGCCGTCATAGCGCAGTTGGTAGCGCGTCGGACTGTCAATCTAAAGGTCCTGGGTTCGATCCCCGACGACGGCACTCATCCTTTTCGACTATTTGTCTCCCGCCAATGGGTCGATAATCGTAGACCTATGTGGGATAGCAGCTGGAGGCTAGGAAAGGGTGTGGTGGTGGTACTGGTGTGAGACATACCAGGAATCCATTGTTAGGTGCTCGAGCCACCGCGATATAACTGAAAGATTGTTGAAAGCGGCGTAAAACCCCATTCAAACGAAACAAATCGAACCGCGGATCTTAGGATTGGCAGTCCGGTGTTTTACCACTGTACAACCGATGTCGGTTTTAATACATTATTATCAAGCATTGTTGAAAGGATAACCACTTAAATAGGAAGTCGATACTTAGACGTACAAACATCTGTACCCGGATATTGACACGAGTAAATCTAGCACAATTAACCCACTCCCTCACAATTCCAACTTTTGACGCTTCAAAATTTATAAAAAAAAATTGGGAAGACATTGTTTGAAATGAAGAAATTGCTTGAAAAGGCGATTTCTTCATTTTCAATAATATTTTTCACCCTGGTGAGAACGATTTTCAAAATTCTATCACCTTAAGAGGTAGGTATTAATTACACAATGTTGGAGGCTGTAGTTTACTTTCCTGTTTTGTTTGTGAGAAAGATTTTCAAAATTTTATCAACTTAGAATTTTTGTCTGCAACTTCTTTTAATTTGGACCAGTCTAAAATTTTGCTTCCTGGATAATGTGTTAAACGAACATAACGTCAGAGCAGGCAGTCTTTTTATCAAAATATTCAGCCCGTATTACAAAACTGTATTATCAAATCGCGAATGAAGTCGCAAAAATATTGTCTCTTTTAACAAGAAAAGAAGTTCCTTGCTCGAAAAACAAATGCAGGCCTGCCTGAGCCTAGGGACACGAAAGTCATTTTTGCATGACATTTTTACGATGCAATAAGTACTTCTTTGCCCTTTGGGTTTCAAAAAGAAGATTTCATACCCTCGTGATAAACATGAAAATAAATAGTAGTTTGCATCCATCTTAACCTTTTCCTGTTTTGCAAAACTTTAGACCAGTCCAAATTCAAAGGTTTAGCAGACGACAATTTCAAGTTGAATTCATTATAAAAATAATCACTCAGTAGGGTAGAAAATATTGTTTAAAAAGATGAAATTGCTTGTTACAAGTAATTTCTTCTTTTCCGCAATGTTTTCCCAAATATAAAAAAAACAGGGACGTAAAAACCAGGGATTATGCAGGAAAGGGTTAACGCTGTAATGAAAGTATTTGCTAGAGCAGAAATTAGACAACGACAACAATAACAAAAGGGGGCGTCATATAATCTGCCTTGGACAGCAGACGACGAGGCCTTATTGGTTACTTTGAAAGAATTTATATTAAATACCAGATGACAAATTTTCAGACTGGTCCAAATTCAAAGATATTGGATACGACAATTTGAGCTGATGAAATTTTATCAATTTTATTTATTTCATTTTATTTATTTATTGGTGTAGACAACATCGTGGGAAATGAAGAAATTGATTGTGTCAAGCAATTTCTTCTTTTCGCACGAATTTTTTCAAAGTTTTTTTTTTTTTCCTTTGGTCCTCAAAATCCTGATTGTGAGGGAATGGATAAAATCGGCTTTGAAGATCATTGCTTACTTAGAAAGTGTTTTTTTTTCTTTTCCGCGAATGACAGTTATGTAAGTAGTGATATTTAAAATCGGCTTTGAAAATCATTGCTTACTTAGAAAGTTAATTCTTTCATTTCCGCGAACAATACCAATATAAGTAGTGATATTGAAATCATTGCAATACAATACGAATGATGAAGGAAACAAATTAACATGTTTTGTTAGTGTCGTATTAATGATGAGTAAAGGTCTTAAGAGGCAGGATTTAATTATACAATATTGGAGGCTGTAGTTTACTTTCACGTTTTTTTAGTGTTGTGGGCCTATAAGGCTTCCTCTTTCATGGTGATGGAATGTCCAATTCTAGTTCTGTTCTTCTTTTACGGATATGGTTTGCAACAAGGTATGTTAGACGTATATTTGCTTGTAGTCAGCAGCTAACCTTACCTACGATCTAAGATGAAATTTTCATAAAATTGGCTCTTATTGGACGAGGCATATGCATCGACCAATCAAAATCGCCGTTATCAATCCATTTCCCACACAATCCCTCCCGTTTACGCCCCTAAGAAAAAATTATTTGGAAAACATTTGGCAATTTCTTCATTCTCCGCAATGTTTTCTATCCAAAAAGAAGAAAGAATCTAAAAATCCGTCAACTTGAAATTGTCGTCTGCGGCTTCTTTCAATTTGGACCAGTCTAACATTTTGTTGTGTGGGAATGAATTAGTTTGAAGATACATCGTCGATTTGGACTGGTTGTTGAATGCGACTCTGGTCGTTATTCTGTGTAGTAAATCTTGTCACGCCGAATGGAATGTTTTTTTGAGAATTGCGTGAAAGTTAAAATGCTAAAATCAGTAGAAACACTTTTTGTTGACCAATAACTCTCTTGAAAATTAATCTTATTTATACATCCCTGATTTGAAAGGGACAAACAGATTATGTAGACTAAGATCAGACTGCGCGTTTGTGCTGTCCAGTCTTTGTCTATACCTCCTATAAAAACAAGATTACTGCGGGTTCAGCATGACAAAGGTCAAGAACACGAATTAAATGTAATAAGTATACTCAAAGGATCGGTATCCATCGCTATATTCGCTTAAAGTGGACTTGTTATAATTACGTTAAAAATCTAAAATTAGCGATAGAATTTTCTCTTAAAGGTTCCAGTTATTTCAAACCTAAACAAAACAAATGACTTTGAAAATTTCTAACCAAAGTCTGTCATATATCTCACCGCCGCCATATCTGTGCAATTAATTTTTTATATAATTTGATATATATTGATTTCGCTGATCCGTTTTATTAATAACCTGTCATAGTTTGCGTCATTCAATAGAAATACGCTTCATTGTAGATTACATATATAGCGGTAGGTGGAACACCTAACCATGGATTCCTGGAATATCTCCCACCAGTACGACCACAAACATCCTTTCCGAGATTTCCAGCTGCTCATCCCACTAAGATTTACGATATTTCACCCTTTGGTGGGAGACAAATGGCGGAAGGATATTCTCCGCGACCGGGGATCGAAATCAGGACCCTACGCGCCACCACTGCGCTATGGCCGCGGAACTATTTCAAAACATTTCACTACCTTTTATTCAACCCTTTCATGGACAAACCCGGGATTTTACGACACTGTGATTTTATACTTGGGAAAACATTGTGGAAAAAGGAGAAATTACTTGTAACAAGTAATTTCTCCTTTTCCCACAATATTTTCTACCACGTAGAATGGTCAGATTTTCAAATAACATGCATTTTTCATTGTCACCTGCAACCTCTTTCAAATTGGACCAGTCTAAAATTTCATAAAACAGGAAAGGGTTAAAGTCACAGTAGGTAATTCAACACACAAACAATGTCATCCCCAAATGATGATATATTTCAGCAGAATGCATCCTTCAATTTTAAATTCAATTGCATCATTTTCTAAATTAAATGTTCGGTCCAACCAGTTAACCCATTCCCTCAAAATATCGCTTTTAGACGCCCCTCAATATAACAGCCGTAGTAAAAACATCGTGGAAAACTAAGAAATTGCTTGCGTAAGAAATTCCCTTGATATCCAAAATGTTTGCTTCCAAAAAAGGGGAAAAGGGAAATTAAAATAAAGATTTCATCAAATTAAAATGGTTGACTGCTGCTTCTTTGAATTTGTACTGGTCTAAAGTTATGTCATGTGGTAATGGGTTCATGTTTATTTGTCAATCGAAGATAGATCACGATGCTGTTTTTGTTTATGTTTCGTCGTCGTTGTTGTTGTTGCTGATAATGATAATGTTTTCGTTGTAGTTGTTGTTTATGATGTTTTTTTATTTGTATATTAATACATTATTTGTTATTTATTTTCTGCTTCAGCAGTCCACAGTGAAGAGTTCGAGCCCCCACCATTCGATGGATGGTACAACAATTTAATGCACCCTGATTGGGGCGGGTCAGGTTGGTATCCGATACCCGCAATCGTATTATGGGACATTATTTAATATTAATATGAATTTGTAAAAAATGCGATACTCTATATTACTTCCTCTTTCTTTATATGTGTCAAATGATCAGCTGAAGGGTAAATGCTTATATATAGGGTATGTTTATAGCTTGTAGAACAGTGTTTAAGCGAATCAATAGCTCTATCAACATGGTAATTGACGGTTTAAGACGCCAAAAATAATTCACATTACAAATCTCGGCCAATATCAGAGTTCAAAGTACAGTTCCATTCTAAATGCATGCTTTGATTGGTTGATTGATTTTTTGATTGACTGATGCCATCCGCCAATTGACCAATCGCTGGCCCCGCCGAAAGACTCCCTATGCCCTGCCAATCAACTCCGGCAGAATGTTACGCCTCTATTTTTAACGGCGGTATTTTGCAAAATCTATGGCCAGTAGCATGTAACAAAAGAAGTAAAATGGTTGGTTGGTGACATAAACGTCGTAACTACAGCTTGAATATGCCGTAGTTACGACGTTTCAGTCGTCATGGCGGCCAATGTCGGAATTGATAAGCTCAGGTCCGGGCTGAATGAATTATTTGATTGGTCGGTTTAGTCCTTGATTGACAGCCGCAATTGGCCAAATGAGTCGGTGAACAACCCAATGTTAGATTCTTGTCCAATAAAATAATTGTACTTTGGCGTAAATTCATACATCCTAGATAATAAAGAAGTTCATTTGTCTGATGTTATTATTATCATCATTATTTCAATATTTTCACGATAAGAGACCCAGTTGATTCGCCAGAGTATAGTAGCATACAGTGATGGCGTCTACGAGCCCGCTGGTAAGAGTCGACCAAACCCCCTGGACATCAGTAAAGCGGCACACCAAGGACCATCCGGTGTATCCTCGTACTCCGGCAGAACCTCTTTTCTCGTGTTCTTCGGTAATCTCTTTGTTTCTCTTTGTTTCTATTTGTTATCTAAACTTTACGAGGGGCGATTGAAAAGTCCCTGGCCTTAGGTAGGAGGAAGTGATTTTTAACCATATTTTTTTATATATTTTTCAACTCAGTCATATTTCAAGCTTACACACTTTGCCACACCGTGTTGAAGCATTTTGAGACCTGGTAGCCTCTTGACACATCTTGCAAAACCTTTGTCATTTGCAAATCACCGTGGATAATTTCATTCACTCGTTTCTGTGAGATACCTACCTTATTTGCGATGTACTCCTGTTGTTACCATATCAGGGATTTAGTTACGGTATCCTTTGAGGTGACCGTTTGTGGTCTTACAGGACAAGCTTCATCTTTCTATCAAAGCGGCGTAAAACCCCATTCAAACAAATCATCTTTCTATCGTGTTTAAATTCGGCGGCTTATTGATTCATCGGATTATAACATGGATCACGACCCCCTTATTTTGCTACCGTGTTCTCGTTGATTTTAAGGCGATAATCCTTTGAATAATCAAATGATGACCAACATTGTTTATAACATCATTTATAATTACTCATATTTGAAAGGTTTGAGAATCAGAAATTTCTGTCAGATAATAGAGAGAAAAAAAAAACCCGCTGTCACTGCAAAGTGATCATGATACTTAATTTATAGAGACCTCAATAGGTATGTTTATAAGAGGTCTGTTTCTGTCCTAGCGGCCACGGACATTTTAATCGTCCCTGGTCTGTAGAAGAAAATGGTTCAATGCTGGGTGGCATTAGCGTATAAAACTTTTTAAACGACCTTTCATTATCTGTTTTCAAAACTTCCTTAATGATGTTGGATCCTAGTAAAAATAAAGTTACTCATTAGAACAGCGTTTACTCATACTATTATCTTTTTAAACATTGAAATAAAAGCATGTTGATATATTCTTTCCGTTGTCATTTATTGATACATGTAACGGAAAGAATATACCAACATGCTGTTATTCAATGTTTAAAAAGATAATTGTAATAAGTAAACGCTGTTCTCATGTGTAAACTATTTTATCGTTTCATTGAGACAGCAAGGTCGAAGCAAGACTTGACCCGAGACTTTTTCGCGAAATAAATGAATGAACAGATAATAAGAGGAAAAGGAACATGAAGAATAGGGATGAATTATGAATTTAAGGGGAAAAGGACCAATAAAAGAAATGCTCTTATGTGTTGGGACAGGATACATTCTTATTATATTTTTTACATAGGCTAAAGCCTGCCTCTAGACTTTTAACTCATTCCCACTCAATCCCACTTTTTACGTCCCTGAATGACAAAGCTTGGGAAAACATTAAGGAAAATGAAGAAATTGCTTATGAAAAACATTTACTTCATTTTCCACATTGTTTTCTACCCAGAAATTCAAATATCTCTAAAATTCTAGCAACTTAAAATTGTCGTCTGTAACTTCCTTGAACTTGGACCGGTTTAAAATTTTCGAGTGATATTTGGTTAAACAGCTAGCCGTATTCCGCGGCTGTTTGTCGGTCATGTGACTAAGAATGGTCGTTCGACTCTACCATAGTGCACTTGGATCTAGTGCTATCGGTTCGAGCGGGAGTAGCAATAAAGGAAATAAAAAAAAAACATGTATCTGTAACATTTCTCAGTGCGCATACCCTTTCTACTGCTTAACCCATTCCCACTCAATCCCTCCTTTTTACGCCCCTCAACAAAAAAGCTTTGGAAAACATTGTGGAAAATGAAGAAATTGCTTGGATCAAGCAATTTCTTCATTATCCACAATGTTTTCTATCAAAAAAGATTTAAAAAAATTTAAAATTCCATCAACATGAAATTGTCGTCTGCAGCTCCTTTCAATTTGGACCGGTCTAAAATTCCACTGTGTTGGAATGGGTTAAACATATTTAGTACTAAGTACACATGTTGTTCACAACTATATTTGACGACATATTATTCCGCAGGTCAGCAGCTTGTAGAGGAGATGGTGGATGCCCAAAGACCCGGATGTCCTATTGAATATATGAATATTGACGTCCCTAAGGACCACGTCCACTTTAATCCAAGACGTAAAGATGACGTTCAAATGACGTTCCGTCGAACACGTTATGATCAGACAACTGGTTACTCGCCGAACAACCCCAGGCAACAGGTACAGGACTTTTAATAGTTCTCTACAACGATTTCTTGATTGCATTTTCTGTAGGTTTTAGCTCCACTCGCTTTAACCTATGGCTATTGCGATGGCCTGTGCCCGTAGTGCGAACGTCTTTCTGACCGTGAACTTTTACTTTCAAAATCTTCTGTTCAGAGAGTACTGCGCAGATTTCACCCTTTTTTCATAGGAGCGATCCTATATGGACCCTTCAAAGATTTTTGAATGGTCAAAAATTATGGACTTTATAGGAGTCTTTTAACTTTTTGAAAATCTTCTTATCCGAAACAAGTTGATAGATTTCATGGAGATTTCACAGGAATGGTCTTTTTGTGGTACCTATAGATTTACATAAAGGTCTTCTGTAGAAGGTGTAATAATTTTGCTTTTGAGAATTCGCCTTATTACAAAGTGATGCAAGGGAAAGACTTGATACTGCTTAGCTGAGAGCATAATAAAAAAAGTTGACTCCTTTATTATTAAGTTAAATTGAAATATTTCAAAAAGTGATTCTTTCTAGAATGAGTGGCCTCCTGTGTGAACCCATTCCGACACATTCCTGCTTTGTACATCCCTTCAGAAAAAGACTGTTGTTCCCCTTCATGAGTATTAGTGTCATGCATTAAGTTCAAGGTTCAGCTGAAGGTTGTGTGACAAAAACTTAGCATTGGTGTCTATGACCCATTTCTTGTTATGATTGTTTTTCACAGTTAAATGAAATTACTCCATACCTAGATGGTCAGATGATCTATGGTCCAAACAAGGCGTGGACAGATGCTATAAGGTCATACAAGGATGGCAAGTTGGCGGGAGGACCATTTCCACCAAACAACACCATACGACTTCCCTATGCTAATCCACCTGTACCACAGGAACATGTTCTGAAGCCTGTATCAAGGTTTCACAGTAAGTTATTAGTGGGTGATAGGTCTAGGTGGAGTCTTTGGACGGATTATCATTAACCCATTACCAGACAGCGAAAGACTGGTCCAAATTGAAAGAAGTTGCAGACAATAATTTAAAGCTTGTGATATTATAGACTTTTTCAACTTTCCGGGTAGAAGATATTGTGAAAATCGAAGAAATTGCTTGTTGCAAGCAATTTCTTCATTTTATACAATGTTTTCCCAATTGCTTTTCCTGAGGGGTGTCAAAAGTGGTGTTGTAGACGCTCTTCAACAGATAATCAGAAAGGGGCTATGATAACGCAGCTGTGGAAAACTGTGTTAAATATGAAGAAATTGCTTGTTACAAAAAATTATAAGATTTCACAAACTGTCAATATATATTTTAGATTTGACAAACTTTTATGTCTTGTTGCAAATGCTTGACAATGGGCTTTTCTCTTGACTGAAAAAAAAAAGACCATTCTTGGAGTTGAATTAACTTGCTTAAATTTTTGTTAAGAGCAATTTCTTTAAGAAGTAAAGTGCTGCAAATTTAGAAATTGGGTTCACAAAATCAGTTAGAGGCAGAGGAATCTTGTATTTGAAACACTTTTAACCTATTCCCACACAATCCCACTTTTAATTCCTCTAAAGAAACAATATCTTGGAAAACATTAAGGAAAATGAGTTAAAAGCAATTTCTCCATTATCCACAATGTTTTCTATCCAAAAAAGACAAAAAAAAAAACCCACCAAAACTAGAAATTGTTGTCTGATAATGGGTTAAAAGCAATACACTGCTTAAATTTCGACTTGTTACATTGGCAAATATTAGATTTTTAGAACAAACAGTTCCTTTTAATTGAAACTTCCTGTTATTTGCAACAGAAATGTTAACAATTCTTGTCAAAATTAAGACGCCTAACCCTCTGCTTTAACCCATTTCCACACAATAGCATCTTTTTATGCTTCTCAAGAAAAAACACTGAGAAAACTGAACCAAGCAATTTTTTTATTTTCCACAATATTTTCTACCTAGTTGAAAAAATCTAAATTTTCATAAACTTTAAATTGTCATCTGCCACTTCTTTCAATTTGGATCAGTCTGAAATTTTGCCATCTGGTAATGGATTAACTCATTGTATAGACACCTGAGTAATCTTGTGCTCTGCATTGCGGTATATGAAATTATTTACAACTGTGATATTCCCTCTATAATTCAATTTTTATTTTCTTTTGTATGATTCCATTCCCACACAATCCCTATTTTTGATGCCTCTTAAAAGTTTCTTCATTTTCCACAATATTTTCTACCCCAAAATAATCTCATCATCTTTAAACTGTCCTCTTCAACTTTGTTCAATTTTGACCTGTCTAAAATTTTTATTGTGTTGGAATATATTAATCCTATCTTTTCAAAGATCCTTCTATTTGTTAACCCATTCCCACACACTTATGCTTTTGCATGCCCCTCAAGAAAAACTAATGGGAAAACATTGTGGAAAATGAAGAAATTGCTTGTCACAAGCAATTTCTTCATTTTCCACAATATTTTCTTCCATGAAAGTTGAAACAATCTAAAATTTCATCACATTTAAATTGTCACCTGCATCTCCTTTCTATTTGGACCAGTCTAAAATTTAGTTGTCTGGTAATCCAGGGTTAAAAGTGTCATCTGCATCTTCTTTCAATTTTGACTACGGTCCAAGATTTTTGTCGTGTCAGAATAGGTCAACCAAGGCTTTTCAAAGATCCTTCTATTTGTTAACACATAAAAGTATGTTTTGTATTTTTGTAGGAATCGGTAACCCCAGAGGACATGAGAATCCTTTTTTGTTGTCATTGGGAATAGTTTGGCATCGATATCACAATTTTATCGCAGAAACAGTGAAAAATGACCAACCACGTTGGACGGATGAACAAATCTTCAATAAAGCCAGAAGTAGAGTTATTGCACAATATCAGGTATAATTTGTCATTGCTTTTGTGTGGTTGTTTTGTTCAATCAGATCCCTTACCTGTATAATTCCTGATTTTAACAACACTGTGATATTTGCTTGTTAAAAGCAATTTCTTCTTTTCCACAATATTTTGTATAATATTGGGTGGTTAATTTTTAAATTATTATACACCTGAAGGTGTTATAGCCTATCTGTCTGTTAATCCATCAGTCTACCTGTCTGTCTGTCAGATATGTTAGCACATATTTGTGTAAGTAACTCTTCCTACAGTTTCAATCACAACAAACTGAAACTTTCCAAAATGAATGTCTATTATATCTAGTTGTGCATAAAACCATGACATGCATTATTTGGATATCTCAAGCGGCTCTGGTATTCTGGTATTATCTGAACTTGATTTAGCAAAATAGCTTAAAAGTCTCTTTTTGTGTGTGCAACTCCTACAGTTTCAAATGAAATGTACTTTCAACTGGAAGCGTTCAACAATGAATATCTGATATCTAGTTGTGTATTAGGCCATGGCTTAACCCATTCCCACACGACAAAATTTTAGACTGATCCAAATTGAAAGAAGCTGGAGACGACAATTTGAAGTTGGTGGAATTTTAATTTTTTTCATCTTTTGGGATAAAAAACATTGTGGATAATGAAGAAATTGCTTGTAACAAGCAATTTCTTCATTTTCCACAATGTTTTCTAAAACTGTTTTATTGAGGGGCGTAAAAAGGAGGGATTGAGTTGGAATGGGTTAAATCATGGTAAAACCTTTAAAAATCTTTGTCCCAGAAACCAGTAGATTTCAACCAAATTAAACAGAAATGATCCTTGGGTGACCCTTTTTCAGATTCCTTTAAAGAATTTTGATCTGATGATGCACATGGCTTTAATGGGCAGGCTAATTTCCAATTATGGTGATAGCTTTGAAAATATTTTTTTCAGACACCAGTTGATGGATTTCAACCAAATTTTACTTGATTGATTCTATGGTGACTCTTTATCAGATTCACTCACTCAATTTTGATTGGTTGAAAACAGAGCTTTGAATTTATGTTTTTGGCAATGTTCATATTGGTATACAGTAATTTTTTTTAAAGCTTTGTTAAATAAATTGACTTTTGTAAAACAATGAAACTTTTATTGACAAGATTTATTTGCCACACAAATGGTGAATATGATATGGTTTACATTGAATACCAGAAAACATTAATGGTTTAATCAGTTCCATCAGTGTGGAGCGGTACAGGTGCTCAAGCGCCCCTGGTCCAACTTTCTGGGTAGAAAACATTGTGGAAAATGAAGAAATTGCTTGTTGCAAGCAATTTCTTCATTTTCTACAATGTTTTCAAATGATTTTATCCTTAGTGGCGTCAAAAAGCATTATTGGATGTTAATGGGTTAAGAGGTTTGTTATTAAGATTATAGATAACTTTTTCACATGTGCATCTCACTTCCCAAAAGGTTGGACAGACAATGATTAATATGGTAGATATGGAAGTTTCATATAAAACTGAATTAAAAAGGGGATCAGTTTCCTTATTTTGATCATGCTCAAGCTAAAGTTTTTTTTCAAGATCATGTCTAAACGCTGATGTGGATTGTGTGCAGTCTGATCTTGGTCTACACCTCCTGCTTGTTCCTTTTAACCCATTCCCACACAATGATGCTTTTAAACGCCCCACAGAATGAAAACTTTAGAAAACAATGTAGAAAATGAAGAAATTGCTTGTCTCAAGCAATTTCTTCAATATCCATAATTTTTTCTACCCAAAAAAAACAGAAAATTTTAAGATTTCATCAACTTTAAAATGTCGTCTGCAACTTCTTTAAATTTGGGCTATTCTGAAGTTTTATTTTGTGTGAATGGGTTAAACCAGAATTGTATATAAGGCAAATTTTCAAAAGAAATACTAGCATACAGTTGATGCTTCCAAGGGTTAATTGCATAAAGCATAATTTATTTTACAATGCATACATTATGGACGATCCCGCTAATTGCGAAAATTATTTCATAGGTGTATTTGAAAGTTGTAAACTCATGTTCTCTCATAATCTCTTCTGTTTCAGAAAATTGTGTTCTATGATTGGCTGCCCACATGGTTAAATACCAGTGTCTCCAGGGAGGATTTCAGGCAGAAATATCCTTATTACACAGACCAAACAAGTACAGTACTTCTTTTTACTTATTGATACAGAAGAAATAAAGATAGCAATCATAGCAGCGATTGCTTATTACGTAGGCAATAAATATGTGTTGCGAAAAACATACCCTCAATAAAAGAGCTTTTGAAAGCATTGTGGAAAATAACTGAATTGCTTGTATCAAGCAATTTCTTCATTATCCACAATGTTTTCAACCCAAAAATACAAAGAAATGTAAAATTCCGTCAACTTGAAATTGTCGTCTACTACTTCTTTCAATTTGGTCCAGTCTAAAAATTTGTTGTGTGGGAAAAGGTTAACTCTTGACAAAACTTCAGAGTGGTCCAAATTGAAAGCATTTGCAGACACCATACCAAAGCAGATGATAAAAGCCAAACCTTTTTGAAAACATTGTATGTAAAGGAAAATTGCCTATTACAAATAATTTCTCATTTTCCCACAATGCTATCCCTAGCTTAAAAGGCCTTAGAAAACATTATGGAAACTGAAGAAATTGCTAATTGCAAGCAATTTCTTTTTTATTCACAATGTTTTCTACCCTGAAAGACTGAGATTTTTTTATTGCAGTCAGGATACTGTCTTTCAGATTCCAACAATGAATTTATGTATGAAGTTTGTGGAAAGATTCCAGAACAAAATATTGAGAAAGTAATGGCTTCCAAACTTTTCTCGAATTCTGAAGTGAAAACTCTACTCAGAAACCTTTATTTGTTTGAAATCTTTCGGAAGATCGGAGGGCAATGCTCTAAAAAACAATCCTTCGTGTATTTTATCCAAAATTGAAAATTATGCTGTTGATCAAGCCAGTTATGGGTGAGGAAACATGATTGGGATTCTGTCTCCATATTTTGTAAAAAAGGTTAGCAAAATGCAATTTCTATGGCTTTGTATGGTCGGCAAAGGAAAATGCAAGTTATTGAAAAGTTGCATTTCTGGACAGAAGAAAGTAAGAAGTATTTTTGCTGACCAGGGGTTGTCAAAATTCCAATTCGATTGTATCAAACATCACAGTGAGTCAAAGGAACATCAGCCAAGTACGAGCTGCCAAACAATTGTCTGTAGCTCTGTGGCTTTCAAAGAAATCATTTGAAAATAGACAATTAAGTGTAGGCATGAGTAGCAAACTGGCTACAATCAAGCAGTTTTTAATGTCAATTACTTCAATAACAGCAGGAACTTTAGTCAAAGTTGTCCCTATGAAAAATAAATAACGTTTGATGCAGGAACTTCTTTTTAGAGAGGAATTATACTTGAAATGAGTTTCAATGGATAATAGTCTAAGCTGCCATCATGAGCTCTATCAACCGGATAAGGTCAATCAAAATTCAAGAATTTTAATATTGTTTCTTCAGGCATTAGTATGCAATGGCTGGATACAGTCAATTCTTGTAATTTTTGACATATTTCGCAAGAATTGTCATAGTCACTCTTGTCACCACCTCTATTAATTGATATTCAGGTTCAACTGAATCTTGATAACAGAATATGTTTACAATTATGTTTTTCATACTTGAACATACAAGTAGAGCAAGTCCTTTTAGCTCAAATGGTCAGAGCACTCAGCTTTTTTCTCTGGAAGATCATGAAAATGCATTATTTATTGGAAGCTGGTTAATCCATTACCACATAACAAAATTTGGACTAGTACAAATTGTAAGAAATTGATGTGAAATTGAAAACTGGGGCCAAATCGGTTAGAAAGCATTATAAACAAAGGAGAAAATGCTTATTCAACCAATTTCTCCTTATCTAAAAATGTTTTCTTTAGTATGATTCTTCAGTGGTGTGAAAAAGAGGGATTGTGTTTGAAGTACTGTGCATGCATATCACTATAGAAAGCAAATAGGATAGTAGAAAATGCTTTTTTTTGTTTTTTCTCCCATTCTCTCAATCCTTTCTGATAATTTTTGACAGATTTGGATAAATCTGATATGCAATCAGCAATTTCTATCAATTTTGACCAGTCTAAAATTTTGTCGCTTTGTAATGGGATGGCAGCAGACAAACTAGTTTTGAATGGTTTTGAAAAAATGAACACACACAATGACCCTTTTTGAAAACATTGTAGAAAATGAGAAATTGATTGTGACATGAAATTTCTCATTTTCGACAATGTTTTTTTCCTTGAAAACAAAAACAATAGAATTTCATGAATTTGAAATATTGTTAACTGAAACTTCTTTCAAATTTGACCACTCTGATTTTTTTTTGTTTGGTACTTGGTTAAACCTTACAAGTAAACATCCAAACAAACGCATTCTGATTTCAAAGGATTTTGCTAGCAAATGAATCTTTTTAACCCATAACCACTTAATCGTGCATTTGACGCATTGAAGAAATAAAACTTTTGAAAATATTGCATGAAAAGGAAAAATTGCCTGTAATTCAATGTTTTCTACCTAATAGTTGGTAGTAATTTCTCATTTTAATTGCTATTTGATATGTGGTCTGCAACCTCTTTCAGTATAGATGAGCCTAAATTTTTGTTGTTTGGTAATGGGTTAAAGCTAGCATATTTAGTTGATTTACATTGTATTGGTCACTTTGAAATAATAGCCGCCGTCATAGCGCAGTTGGTAGCACATCAGACTCCTAATCTTCAAACATGGGATGTCAAGGGTTCAAACCCCGGCTACGGCACATATCCTTTCCAAGATTTGTCTCTCACCAATGGGTGGATAATCCTAAACCTAAGTAGGATAGCAGCTGGAGGCTAGGAAAGGATTTAAGTGGTAGCACTGGCTTGAGAAATACCAGGAATCCATGGTTAGCGATATGACTGAAATACTGTTGAAAGTGGTGTTAACCCCCATTCATTCAATCACTTTGACATAATGATGCTTTAATCTTTTCAGAGCACACCATGTTCAATGGCTACAACCCCAATATACATCCAGGTATATCTCATGAGTTTCAGGCTGCAGCCATGAGATTTGGCCATACACTGATACCATCTGGTATCTATAGACTGTAAGTACATACCTTTCCTAACGCAACACCAGATGGCAAAATTTTAGACTTGTCCAAATTGAAAGGAGATCCAGACAACAATTTAAGTTCATGAAATTTAAGATTTTTTTCAACTTTCTTGGAAGAAAATGTAGTGTAAAATGAATTGCTTGTTTTCTCAATTGTTTTTCATGATGGGCTTCCAAAGTCATTTTTGTGTGAGAATAGGTTAAAAACCCAGGTACATGTCATGAGTTTCATCAAATAACAGACAGCAAAATTTAAGACAGCTCCAAATTCACAGAGGTTGCAAACACCAATTTATAGTTTGCAAAATTTTGCAAAAAATCTGTCTACTTTATAGCGGAAAACATTGCAGACAATGAAGAAATTGCTTTATATTATTTGTCTCTCTAAAACAGCTAAACAGGAAAGGAAGGGTCGGGTGGTGTTCTGTAACATTTTGGATAAACTATATGACAAACTATTTCTCTATGCTTTCAGTGACCAGAATTGTGATTTCATTCGAAACAGAGGTAAAGACACTTACAGAGAGTTTGCTGCCCTAAGGCTTTGTACAGTATTCTGGGATTCAAGGGTAAAAACTACTTTTGACCAAATACCAGATGACATAGCTTTAGGTTGGTCCAATTTGAAAGAAGTTGCAGACCAAATTCCAAGTTGTATTTGAATAGGAAGTATTTGTGGAAAAGGATTTAAAAAAAAAAGATGTGGGAATAGGAGAAATTGCTTGTCACAAGCAATGAATGGATCACAACAGTCAATCAAAGAATCAGTTGACTAATCAAATCATTCATTAATAGACCGGAAAGTAAACTTTGAACTCCACCATTGGCCGACATTTTTGTGAAGTATTTTTGTAGGTTTAGCGACTTAAATGTCGTAAGTACAGCTTATTCAAGCTGTCATTACCACATTGAGGTAGCCAAACAACCTTTTAACTTGTTCATTCCATGTTATTGACCAGAAGTTTTGCAAAATAACAGTGTTACTTCTGAGCTATCATGTCATTGCCAGCGATACATCAATTGAAGCAAAAATAAAGAAGGATTAATTTTCCAGACAAATGTGTACAAAGAGGAAAAAATGTTTAAGTTTGAGGGAAAGGTTGAATTAATTTCTGAAGTTTAGTCCTGACAGTCTATCCCAGACTCACATCAGATCTTGTTAACCCATTCCCACACAACGCTTTCTGAAGCCCCTCAAGAAAAGCAATAGGGAAAACATTGTTTGAAATGAAGAAATTGCTTCTAATAAGCAATTTCTTCATTTCAAACAATGTTTTTAACCCATACAGTTGAAAAAATCTAAAACTTTATAAACTTGAATTTGTCATCTGCATCTCCTTTCAATTTGGACCAGTCTAAAATTTTGCTGTCTGGTAATGGGTTAGGAGTCTTGGTTACTAATGTTTCAGCTGCAGACTCACAAAATTTGAGTTTTTGTTTTGTATAGTCCTCTTGTTTTAATTTACAGAAGTTTGTAGAGGAAGACCTGGATGCCTTACTGCGAGGAATGATTTATACGAAAGCAGAAAGAGAGGACGCCATCTTGGTCAATGATGTCACAGGTCTGAATCAACAGACATTACTGCCTTTGAATTCCTCTCAAAGAAAAGGCTCCGCAATACTTTGTTGAAATGAGGAAATTGTTAGTCACAAGCAATTTCTCCATTTTCAACAAAGTTTCTACCCGAAAAAGATGGAAATCTTAAAGATTCATTTAGTAAAAATTGTTGTTTGCATCTTCTATGAATTTAGACCAATCTGAAATTTTGTGTCAGCTTAAGGGTTAAAATAACTATCTCATATAACCCACACAATCCTGGTTTTTCACACCCTTCAAGAAAACTGTTTTTGAAAACAGTTGGAAATGAAGATATTGCTTAAAACAAGCATTTCATTTCCAACAATTTTTCTACTTAAAAAGACAACAAATTTTCTACTTAAAAAGACAAAGATTTTTGAAAATTCCATCAACATGAAATTATTGTCTGCAATTTCTGGGGATTTGGACCAGTCTAAATTTTTGTCATGAAAGAAAAAACTCATTAAGAAAATTGCTTTAGAAAACAGTGGAATTGAAGTTATTGCTAACAACAAGTAATTACTTTATTTCCCACAATGTTTTCTACACAGAAAGACAAATGTTCTGAGTATTCTATCAGCTTAAAATTGTTGTCTGCAATTTCTGTAAAATTGGACTAGTCTAAAATTTTGTTGTCTGGTAATGAGTAGAATAGCTATCGAGAATTAGAATTGGTCCATATTGAAAAATAATAATTCAGAGGACAGTTCAAAGTGTTTCATTTGCTAGTTTACCCTTTAACCCATTCCCACATAATAGAATTTTAGACTGGTCCAAATTGAAAGAAGTTGCAGACGACAATTAAAGTTTATCAAATTCTTGATTTTTTCAACTTTCTGGGAAGAAAACATTGTGTTAAATGAAGAAATTGCTTGTGACAAGCAATTTCTTCATTTTCCACAATGTTGTCAAAAGCTCTTTTTCTAAGGGGTATCTAAAAGTGTCACTGAGAGGGAATGGGTTAACCCATTCCCATACAATGATGCTTTTTGACGCTCCTCAAGAAAAACAATTGGAGATAATGTATTAAATGAAGAAATTGCTTGCAAACAAGCAGTTTTTTAGTTTAACATGTTTTCTACAAAAAAAATTAAAAATTGTAAAATTTCATAAACTTTATTGTTCACACCTTCTTTCAAGTTGGACCAGTCTAAAATGTTGCTGGCTGTTAATGGGTTAACGAGGCAGAAAGTTTTAGACCAGTCCAAATTGAAAGGTCAGTTGCATACTACATCTCAATAGATTTATATATAAAAATCATATAGTGCCCAATAGGGTAGAAAGCATGGAAAAGGAGAAATTGCTTGTTACAGGTGATTTATCCTTTTCACACATTGTTCTTAATGGCTGAATATCTTCAACTCATCCTTATGCAGGATTTTGTGGCAATGGATTAAAAAGAATAAGTGTCAAAAAGGGTAAAAAAATATGAGGAGTGCTGTTTGTTGCACACAATTCCTCCTTTTCATCCAAGGTTTTCCACAGCTATTTTAGACCGAAACACGAAGCGCTATTGAGATCTGTTTGTTTGTTTGTCCTTAATTACAAAATGATCTTCTCCTCTCAAACTAACTGTATGTTTCAAATAGACTTCACAGAAATGATTCTTAGGTCAGGCTCTTACAGAAATGGAAAACATTTTAATATTCATTTCGAAAATTTATCTGTTAAACAATTCTGGGTTAAAAGGGACGAGCACAGGGTGTAGACTAAGATCAATCTGCACATATGACTGACTGATCTTGGCTATACCTCCTACCAAAACAGGAATATTCTGGTTTCAGTATGACAAGATTTTAAGGAAATCTTTAGAAATCTGCATCCAAACCACAAAGCCTAGAACTATCAAATATTGTGTGCTGAATCACATTATGGCACTCTAATGAATACCAGATATCGATTTAAAGGTTATGAAATTTTAGATTTTTTCAATTTCCAGGGTAGAAAACATTGTGGGAAATCATTTTACATAATGTTATCCCAATTGTTTTTTATCATTAAATTGGAATGGATTAAGCATTCAAGTATTGCCTTGTGCTATTTTGTAAAATTCTATAAACTGTCACAGTAAAGTCAAGAGCTTTAATCCATTCCCTCACAATGACACTTTTGGACACGCTCCTCACGATAAACATTAGTGAGAACATTGTGTAAAATGATGAAGAAATTGCTTGTAACAAACAATTTCTTCATTTTACACAATGTTTTCTACCCAAAAAGTTAAAAAATGTAAGATTTCATAAACTTAAAATTGTCGTCTGCAACTCCTTTTAATTTTATTTTTGGACCAGTCTAAAAATTTGTCATCTGGTAATGAGTAAATGGTCAGCTAAGTAATATAGGACATTCATGGTTCTCTCATTTTGTCAAAAACAGAGAGGTGTGATTATGGGTCATTGATAGCCAACTGAAATTTAGACAATCCAAATTGGGAGAGATTTGGAACAAAATATTAAATAGATCCTTTGTCTTTGTGTAGCATATGAAAATCCCTTCAACTGGAATCTTGTGTTATATTACTAGACATGATTTATTGATGAAAACGTTGACCCACAGGCCTCTGTCAGGTGTTTAGAAAATGCTTTTAATTTCTATAAATACCTTGTCCAGTAATTTAAAGCCGTATGCAACTCACCACAGAGACATAAAACCAGGGATTGAACCAGAAAGGGTTAATATTAGTTATAAAGTGACTGTCAAGCAGCAAAATGAATCTTATGAAGAGAATTCATCACAGTTAGTCATGAGATACAAAACTGATAAAAAACACATCATTCTCAGAATTTAGAAAATTTTTCTGACAGGATTTACAAAAATGTTTATCCCTGGAGCTAAAACTAGTACTTTTTGCTAAAAGTTCAATAAATAAGAGAAAAATTCTTGTAAATATCCATCTATATTTATTTGCAATTGACAGATCACAGATTCATTTATACATGTACCAGAAATGAACTTATAATTCAGACATGTAGGTTAAGTATTTCTGTTTGCAACTCAATCATAGTAACTGCAACTTCTCCTCACAAAGGCATAGAATTAAACAAAATTGACCTTTCAATACTAATTTGGATTTCAAGGTGCTCCAAACATAATTGATTAAGTCTTCCTAATGGAATTTCAGTTACTCCTCAACCCATTTCCAGATTACAAACTTTTTGCCTGGTTCAAATGAAAAAAAGCTGCAGATGACAATTAAAAGTGATTTAACATTTAAAGTTAGTTTCCAAAGGGAAAGAAAACTTTGTGAAGAGAGGAGAAAGTGCTTGTCATAAACAATTCTAGCTTTCCTGCAAGGCTTTTAAAAATAATATTATTACCGTACATCAAAACATGGACTTATGTAGTAATGGGTTTAACCCATTAACAGATGGGAAATTTTGAGACTGGTCGAAATAGAAATGAGCTGCAGATGACAATTTAACATTTATCAAATATTTGATTTTTTCATCATCTTTCTATGTAGAAAACATTGTGGATAATAAAAAAATTGCTTGTTGCAAGCAATTTCTTCACTTTCCAAAATGTTTTCCCAATTATTTACTGAAGGGCGCCAAAAAATGTCATTGTGTGGGAATGGGTTTAATGAATTTTCTTATTTTATCTTTAAGAAAAAGTCAGGGACACAAAAAATAGAGAATCATGATACAATCTCAAATTTATTCCAGACAGTTTATTTGGACCATTAGAATTCTCTCGAAGAGACCTAGCAGCATTGAACATTCAGGTAAAACTAAAAAATTTTGTCTTTTTATGCTCCTGCATCAAAAGATCGGGGACATATTGTTTTACCATTGTCTGTCTGTCTGTCCATCTTTCCGTCTGTCTGTCTGCAAAACTTAACTAAATAACTTAACATTGCCAATTACTACCAGCCTGTTTAAGATACAATGCTCATATTTGGTATGATGATACATCTCCATAATACGCATCTCCTCATGTCAAGGTCATGTGATAAGGTCAAGGTCACATACCAAGGTCAAACGTTTAGTCCTGTTGCTGGGGCATAATGTTTCACAAACACATCTTGTTTCTATTGTTATTTTTCGTTGCTGAATTTTTTAAGAAAGCCTGTAGTCGTAATGTATCTTCTTTGTGCAGAAACATTGATAACTGATGGATTATAGCTGGCAATCAAATTTTTCATTTTGACGGTAATTTAAATTTGATCTCTGACATTGGTTGACATTTTTTAAAGTATTTTTGTTGGGTTAGCAATTTATATGTTTTAACTACAGCTTATCGTATGACTTTTATACTGCAAACCAACAATTTTTAGCTCTACTGGCCGAAGGCCACTAGAGCTATAGCGATGGCTTTTTCCCGTCCGGCGTCCGTCTGTCCGTCGTCCATCCGTTAAACTTTTCCTTGTTTACGCAATAGAGTCCACAGTTTTCATTGGATTCTCTTAAAACTTTCACAGAATGATTGTACTATCATAAGGATCGTTCCTTTGGAAAATGGGTCAGATCCGTCAAAAAACACGGGAAAAGGGGCCTAATTAAAACTTAATTAAAAATCCTCGTTGACGCGATAGAGTCCACAGTTTTCATCTGATTCTCTTCAAACTTTCTCAGAATGATTGTACCATCATAAGGATCGAACCTTTCGAAAATGGGTATGATCCGTCAAGAAACACGAGAAAAGGGGCCTTATGAAAATTTAATTAAAAAATCCTCGTTTATGCGATAGAGTCCACAGTTCTCATCAGATTCTCTTCAAACTTTCACAGTATGATTGTACAAACATAAGGATTGTTCCTTTCGAAAATGGGTATGATCCGTCAAGAAACACAGGAAAAGGGGCCTTATGAAAATTCATTTGAAATTCAATTAAAAATCATCGTTTACGCTATAGAGTCCACAGTTTTCATCGGATTCTCTTCAAACTTTCTCAGAATGATTGTACCAACATAAGGATCGTTCCTTTTGAAAATGGGTATGATCCGTCAAGAAACATGGGAAAAGGGGCCTTATGAAAATTTAATTAAAAAATCCTCGTTTACGTGATAGAGTCCACAGTTCTCATCAGATTCTCTTCCAACTTTCACAGAATGATTGTACCAACATAAGGATCGTTCCTTTCAAAATTTGGTATGATCTGTCAAGAAACATGGGAAAAGGGGCCTTATGAAAATTTAATTAAAATTCCATAAAAAATCCTTGTTTACGCGATAGAGTCCACAGTTTTCATGGATTCTCTTCAAACTTTCACAGAATGGTTGTACCATCATAAGGATCGTTCCATTCGAAATTGGGTATGATCCGTCAAGAAACATGGGAAAAGGGGCCTTATGAAAATTCAATTAAAAACTTCATTAAAAATCCTTGTTTACACGATAGAGTCCACAGTTTTCATCTGTCATGAAAAAGGGGACAAGGGGCCTTATGAAAATTTTATTAAAAAATTCTCGTTAACATTCTAGAGTCCACAGTTTTCATCAGATTGTATTTAAACTTTCACAGAGTGATTGTACCATCATAAGGATTGTTCCTTTGGGAATTTGGTCAGATCCATCAGGAAGCACGGGAAAAGGGGCCTTATAAAAATTTAATCGAAAAATCTTTTAAGAAATACTCTTTAACACTCTGGAGTCAATAGTTTTCATCGGATTCCCTTCAAACTTTCACAGAATGATTGTACTATCATAAGGATTATTCCTTTGGAAATTTGGTATGATCCTTCAAGAAACACATGAAAAAGGGGCCTTATGAAATGTTTGATAAAAAATTCTCATTAATAATCTAGAGCCAACAATTTTCAACGGATTCTATTCAAACTTTCACAGAATGATTGTACATGTACCATCATAAAGATTGTACCTTTTGGAATCGGATATGATTCCTCAAGAAACATAGGAAAAGGGGCCTTATTAAAATTTAATTCAAAGATCTTTGTTAACACTCTAGAGTCCACAGTTTTCATCTGATTGACTTCAAACTTTCACAGAATGATTGTACCAGCATAAGAATTGTTCCTTTCAAAATTTGGTATGATCAGTCAAGGACCACGGGAAAAAGGGGCCCGATTAAAACTGGATTGAAAAAGTCCTCGTAAACACAATAGAGTCCATAGTTTTCAACAAATTCTCTTCAAACTTTCCCAGAATGATTATTACATTAAATGGATTGTTCTTTTCGGAAGCAGGTTTGATCCATCAAGTTTCATGGGAAAAGGGGCCCTATGAAAATTAAATAAAAAAAATCTTAGTTAACACGTAATGGCCCTAGATTTCACCTGATTGACTTCAAACTTTCACATAATGATTGTACCATCATAAGGATTGTTCCTTTCAAATTGGGTCTGATCCATTGAGAAACATAGGAAAAGGGGCCTTAGAAAAATTCAATTAAAAAAATCTTAATTAATGCTTGTAAGTCCACAGATGAGATTGGGTTGTCTTTATACTCAAACAGAATAATTATACTTTTGTAAGAAGAGTTCCCTTTGGAATTGGTTCAGATCCATCAAGTAACATGGGAAAAGGGACTATATGAAAATTCAATTAATAAAACCCTGTTAACACAATAAAGCCCTCAGCTTTGATCAGATTTTGTTGAAACTTTCACAAAATGATTGGAAGGTCATAACTATCATTCTTTTCATAACAGGGTTTGAACTGTCAAGAAGCACAGGAAAAGGGGCCTTATGAAAATTTCATTTATAAATCCTTGTTACCAAGTCCAGAGCTTTCATTGGATTTTCTTCAAACATTCACAGAATAATTGTACAATAATAATGATTGTTGATGTTTGCATTAGACCTGATCCGTCAAGTATCACAGGAAAAGGAGCATTATGAAATTTAATTTTAAAATCATTGTACCACAATAAATTCAACAGTTTTCATCAGATTCTGTTAAAACTTTCACAGAATGATTATTCCATCATGAGGATTCTTTCCTTTCAAATTAGGTGTGATCTGTCTAGTATCATGGGAAAAGGGGCCTTTAGAGAATTTTATCTATAATCCTTGTAACCAAGTCCAGAGCTTTCATTGGATTTTATTCAAATCTTCACAGAATCATTGTACAATAATCACGATTGCTGATGCTGACATGAGACCTGATCCTTCAAGTATCACAGGAAAAGGAGCCTGAAGAAAATTTTATTTTAAAGATTTTACACCAAGATAAAGTCTGCAGTTTTCATCAGATTCTGTTCAAACTTTCACAGAATGTTTGTACCATCACAAGCATTGTTTCTTTCCAAATTGCGCTTGATCTGTCTAGTATCATAGGAAAAGGGGCTGTATGAAAAATTATTACCAAATCCTCATAAACACAACAATGCCCTCAGTCTTTATCAGAATCTCTTCAAACTTTAATAGAATGATTGTACCATCATTTGGATTGTTCCTTTGTAAATTAGGTCTGATTGGTTAAGTGACACAAGAAAAGGGACCTTATAAAAATTTTATTACAAAACATCATTATTACAATAAAGTCCTCAGTCTTTATCATTTTCTTCAAACTTTCATTAGGATTGTTCCTTTGTACGTTGGGTCTAATTTGTTAAGTTTCACGGAAAAAGGGGCCTTATGAAAATTTTGTTACAAAAATTCTTGACACAATTCAGTCCACTGTTTTCATTGATTCTCTTTAACTTTTAAAGAATGATTCTACCTTCATTAGAATTGTTCCTTTTGAAATTTGGTTTGTTCTGTAAAGTATCATGAGAAAATGGGCCCTATGAAGATTTCACAATAAACTCATTAACCCATTCCAACACAGCAAAATTTTAGACTGGTCCAAATTGAAAGAAGCTGCAGACGATAATTTTAAGTTGATGGAATTTTAAATTTTTCCGTCTTTTTGGATAGAAAACATTGTGGATAATGAAGAAATTGCTTGTTACAAGCAATTTCTTCATTGTCCACAATGTTTTCCAAAGCTTTTTTCTCGAGGGGCGTAAAAAGGAGGGATTGAGTTGGAATGGGTTAACACAATAAATTCCACAGATTAAACAGATTGATTGTACCATCATTCCAATTGTTGATTTTGACAGTGGATCTGACTATAGCAAGAGTCACATAAAAAGGGGCCTTATGAAAAACTCTCTTAAATATTCTGGTTAACTCAATGATGTCCCTTGATTTCACCGGATTCACTTCAAAATTTCACAGAATGATTGTACAAATACTTAGATGGTTCATTTCAGAACTGGGTACAATCCATCAAGTATCATGTAAAAAGGGGACATATGATTTTTTTTTTAAATATTCTAGTAAACATAATGAATTCCCAATATTTCATCGGATTTACTTTTAACTTTCATAGAATGATAAAACCAACAGTAAAATATCACGGGAAAAGGGGCCTTATGAAAACTTGAATTTAATATCTTTGTTAACACAATAAAGTCAACAGTTTTATTGGATTCTCTTCAAAGATGCATGGAATGATTGTGGCATTCGAAACACAGGAAAAGGGGCCTTACAGATTATCATTCAAAACATTCTTGTGTATGTGATGAAGATCACAATCATTATCAAATTGTCTTTTAAATTTCACAGGACAATTGTCGAGTTGTAAGGAAAGTTCTTTTTGGAATGAAATTGATCCATCAGAAAACACAGGAAAAGGGGCCTTATTGATTTTCATTCAAAACAATCCTGTTTATGTGATTAAGTCCACAATTATTGTCAGATTCTGATGAAATATTCACAGAATGATTGTAGGGTCATAAGGTAACTTTCTTTTGGAAATGGAGTGGATCCGTCATGAAACATGGGAAAAGGGGCCTTGAGGATTGTTGCTTAAAATGATAAAGGGGATAAAGCCCCTTTTTTGTTTCCTTATGCATTCTTAACTTCCTTAAATATTAGATTTCTTTAACAGAAAACTTGATAACCAGTAGAGCATCTCAGGCCCTCATGGGCCTCTTGTTTACCTTTTTGTTTCACGTTACTGGCCATAAAATTTGAAAAATAATGCCATTTTCCTGTTTTGCAAAATCTTAGAGCTATCCAAATTCAAAGGTTTTGTAGACAAATTCTTAAATTGGATTTAATTTGAAAAATAACCATGCAGAATGGTAGAAAATATTGTGGAAAAAGAAGAAATTGCTTGAAACAAGCAATTACTTCTTTTTCTACAATATTTTCTCAATTATATATTCACAAGGACGTAAAAACCAGAGATTGAGCTGGAAAGGGTTAATAAAACTATACATATTGCCGTCCTCCTGGTGTTGACCATGTTGGTTGTGAGACCATTTTTGTGGTGAGCGAGACATAGTTGTCACTATGACAAGAAAGTGTATGTGTGTTAGTCCGTTAGTTAGTCTGTTTGTCCGTCTGTCCGTCAGAATTTGTCCGGACAATTACTCCTACATTTATGGATGGCACAATTATTCTCCATCATAAGAAGATATGCTATTTGAAATTATTTTTGGGATAGTTCTAATGTCAATGTCACAGCTTAAGGTCAAACACTAAAATTATGTTTGTCCGGACAATTACTTGTAAAATTATGGATGGATTTCAAAATAACATGGCACACTTATGCTCCATCATGAGTAGATGTGTCATTTGAAATAATTTTTGGGGTACTTCTAATGTCAAGGTCAAAGCTCAAGGTCAAACACTAAAATTGTGCTTGTCCAGAGCATGATGCCTACAAAACTTTGCAGCAGTTGTCTAGTTGTAGAAGTTACCTTCTTGGATTTATGGAGCCCTCTCAAGTTTGTCTGTTTGGTCTCTTTGATGTATATCATGATTTTGGTGGGTTTAAAAAGTCTTTAATGCATTACCAGATGGCAAAACTTTAGACTAGTCCAAATTGAAAGGAGTTGCAGATGACAATTTAAAGTTTATGAAATTTTATTTTTTTTCATCTTTCTGGATATAAAACTTTTTGTAAAATGAAGAAATTGCTTGTTACAAGCAATTTCTTTGTTTTACACAATGTTTTCCCCATTTGTTTTTCTTGGGGGGTGTCTAAAAGCGTCACTGTGTGGGAATGGATTATTTCTATTTGACAAAGGGTTACAATAGTTTTGCTCTTACTCAAGATACAATGCTCATATTTCACATAGTGATAGATCTCATTGATACACATCTGCAGATAGGTTAATGTCATGTCACAAGGTCAAGGTCAAACTTCTTTAAAACTGTAAATTACATTTACAGTTTCTGCAAGCCTATTCAAAATACAATGCTCATATTTAGCATGATAGACCTCACAGATATGTATTCACAGATACGAAGGTCTGGGTCATATATCAAGGTCAAACTTCTGCAAAACTGAACAACCCAACATTTACAATTTATTCCAGTCTTTTCAAGATACTATGCTCATATTTGGCATGATAGGATCTCATCAATATGCATCTGCAGATACCAAGGTTGAGGTCATGTGACAATGGCAAGGTAAAGGTCATTTAAGAAGGTTACATTTCAAAAAAAAGGTTGTTAAGAGGGCATGTTTTTTCACAACATGTCTTGATATATTTGTAGAGAGGTCGTGACCATGGCTTAGCAGATTACAACACAATTAGGGAGGCATATGGGTTGAGACGCAAGCAGAACTTCAGAGATATCAACATTAATTTTAATGGAGAGGTTTTCATTTTTATTCTTTTACATACACTCTTTAAGAATTACTTACAATGTGGAAAATTAAGGAATTGCTTGTTCTATTCTAAAGAAAGAAATATTCAGAATTCTGTGAAATTGTTGTCTGCAACTTTGAATTTGGAATAGTCTAAAATTTTGCTTTGTGGTAATTGGTAAATAAGATTTTCTGTATTTCTTTCAAGAACCTTTAGTTAAAGTACCTTCCCTTCAAAGGGGGCATACTGGTGAACCTCAGAAGCTTTTCTCTTCACCCATTCCCACACAATGACACTTTTAGATACCCCTTGAGAAAAACAATTGGGAAAACATTGTGTAAAATGAAGAAATTGTTTGTAAGAAGCAATTTCTTCATTTTACACAATGTTTTTTACACAGAAAGTTGAAATCATCTAAAATTCCATGAAATTTAAATTGTCGTCTGCAACTCCTTTGAATTTGGACCAGTCTTATATTTTGCTGTTAGGTAATGGGTTAAGGGGCATAAAAAATTGGGTTAGTTTGGAAATTGGTTGACCAATGAAACCAGAAGACAAAATTCTAAAATAGTCAAAAATGAAAGAAGTTGTAGATGATGAATTAAAGTTGATAGAATTTTAAAGGTCTTTGTCTATTAGGGTAGAAAACATAATAACTGAATAGACTGCTCATAACAAGCAATAAGAGTGCTTGTTGCAATTGATATTTTTTATTCCAAAACTTTTTTCTAAGGGTCACAAAAGAGGAGAATGGTGTGGGAGTGGGTTAATTGCCATTATATAATTCAGAACGGAAGCTACACCTTAGCCCATTACCAACAAAATATAAGACTGGTATATTTTCAAAGAAGTAGCAGACAACAATTTTCATTTGATGAAATTTTAAAATGTTTTGTCTTTTTGGATAGAAAAGATTGTGTATAATGAAGAAATTGGTTCAATTTGTTCATTTTCCAAATTTTTTTCCAGAGCTTATTAAATTTCTTGAGGAGTCGCTGTTGTGTTGTAATGGGTTGATCCAAAAAAACTAATCTGTCTTTTCTTGTAGCAACTGTTGAAGCTAAGGAACCTTTACCAAAGAGATCAACCAGATGACCTTGACCTTTTTACCGGTGGGATGTTGGAGACGTTACCATCGGGTCCTGGAGAACTGTTTCATGCTATAATACTAGACCAGTTTTTGAGAATAAGACATGGAGACAGATTCTGGTTTGAAAATAAAAAATACAGGTATAATAAATCTATTGTACAGTAAAGTTGTACTTGCCATTTTTACACTGACTATTCATCATTTGGTCAAGTAAAAAAGAGACATTGTATTGTAAATTGATTTTTAGGGCTGCAAGACAAAATCTATCTGTTTGGCAGACATTTTAACCCATTCCTAGATGACCACATTATTGACTAGTCCAACTTCAAAGAAGATGCAGACCATAATTTCAAGCTGATGAAAGTAGTAAAACCTTTGTCATTATGGGTAGAAACATTGTGGAAAATGAAGAAATTGTTTGTTGTAAGCGCTTTCTGTATTTTCCTAAATGTTTTTTCCTAGCTGTTTTCTTGAGAGTTGAATTCAAATCAATAATTAAAAGTTTCAGACCATGCTCTGTTTGGAATTTATTTATACAAAATTGTTTTATTGGTGGGGGCTTTCTTTGTCTTTTAGGGTAGAAAACATTGTGGATAATGAAGAAATTGCTTGTGACAAGCAATTTCTTCATTATCCACAATGTTTTCCAAAGCCTTTCCTAGGGGCATCTAAAAACGTTACTGACTGGGAATGGGTTAATAAAGTGTGATTGTGCGAGAATGGGTTGTGCATATGTGCAGGCTGGCCTATGTCTTTACCTCCTGCCAAAACAGAATTATATTGGGTCAACAATCAAAAGCCCCAAGTCATTCACAATTTGTAACTCATTTGCACAAAATGATGCTTCATAGATTTTATGACAAAGTTCTGTTCCAAGCGCATAGCCCGTCTCTTACAAATCTTGTATATTTATAAACATGAAAACTTGTTTGGTTCTTTGATTTACTATCCACAAATTTGAAAGAAAACAGCTGTCATTCAACCCATCAAATTATTCATTTAGACTTGAAGTGAACATAAACTCCGACATAAGTCAACATTTACGTGAAGCATTTTTGATGGTTTGGCAACTTCAAAAAAGTAACTACAGTGTAATTTGAAGCTGTAGTTATGATGTGTTAGGTTGCCAACCAAACCATTTTAATTTTTTGTTACATGTTACTGGCGATAAATTTTGCAAAATAAGGTAATTTGATATGTAAGAGGGGCTTCCTGTTGGAGGTTAGTGGGGCAGGGCTAAGTGAACCATTTATCGTACAATGTGATTGTTTTCTTGCAGTGGACTTACAGATATTGAGAGAGCAGATATATTTACAACAGAGATGGTGGATGTCCTCACTGCTGTAACGGGTGTCAATCATAGACTGGTACCAAGGGATGTGTTTCTGGTATCTCGAGGTAAAAAAATTATCTTAACCCATTCCTACACCCAAAATGCTAAGACTCAGGTCCAAACTGAAATAAGTTGCAGATGACAATTTTTAAGCTCATGAAATCTGGAAAAATCTTTGTCCTTTTGGAATTTAAAAGATTCAAATACAGAAATTAATGTAACATCTTATTTTCTAATTTCATAGGACAATTTGAAATTTTAGGAATTTTCAAGCCCCAATTTCATTAATACATTTTTACAGGGCCAGTCTGTAAAATAGAGTGTTTCATTATAAGATTATTATAGAACAGACTGTTTCTACAACATATTTCATTTTATTACATTTTTACAGGGACATGATATGGCTATAAAAATACTATTTCGTTATTACATTGTTACAGGGACAGTCTGGCTGAAAATACTGTTTCAAGATGTAACATTATTATAGAAGAGACTGACACAATGACACTAAGTGTCTACTACATATTATTTCAAACTATTACATTATTACAGGGACATATGAAATATGGAATACTAATTCATGAGTACTTTGTTACAGGGACAGTATGGCTGTAAAATACTGTTTCAACATGTAACATTATGATTCTAAGAGCGGACTTTGTTTATGACATTATTTCGTAATATTACATTATTACAGCTATAAAATACTATTTCATTTATACAATCTGACTGTAACATACTGTTATATTACAGGGACAGAATGTTGCTTTAACTCATTCTCAAACCACAAAATATTAGACTGGTATAAATTGAAAGAAGTCATAATCAACAATTTTTGGCATATGAAATTTTACAAATCTGTGTCCTTAGGGGAAGAAAGCATTGTGGATAATGAAGAAATTGCTTGTGACAAGCAATTTCTTCATTGTCCACAATGTTTTCCCAAACATTTTTCTTTAGAGGTGTAAAGAAACAGGATTATATGGGGATGGATTAATTAGAGTCTTTTTCTTTTGGGGAAGAAACATTATGAATAATGAAGAAATTGCTTCATTTTCTCAATGTTTCAAAACTTTTTTTCTGAGGGAAGGGGTGTTGAAAAGTGGGATTGTGTGGGAACGTGTTAACCCATTATCAGGCTGCAAAATTTTAGACTGGTTTAAATTGAAATGAGTTGCACACAACAAATTAACCCTTGTCATGCTGAATAAATTACTTTACTGAATTGCTGCAAAATCAAAGGGCCAAAAGCACTGGTAGAACTTGTTGTTCAAAAATCAATAAATCTTTTAGAAATCAATTTCACAAACGACTCTGGGGGGAAAAATACAAGCAGGAGGTGTAGACCAAGGTCAGACTGCATTTATGTGCAGGCTGATCTTGGTCTATACCTCCTGCCAAAACCAGAATATTTCGGGTTCAGCATAACAAGGGTTAAGGTTTACAGTTTTTCTTTTAAAAAATTCAACTCTCTGAAAGAAAACAATGAATAAAATGGAGAGATTTCTTGGCTCAAGCAATTTCTTCCTTTAACCATGCTGAATAAAAATCCTCTACAGAACAACATTAAAATCAAAAGCCTAATAGCATTGGATGCACTGATTTTAGGTTAATTATTACTTTGAAAAATAATTTTATAAACAACATAGGCTTAAAAGAGAAAAGCAGGTGGTGTGGACAAAGATCAGACTGCACTTACATGCTGACTTATCTTTGTCGATACCTCCTGCCGAAACAGGAATATTCCGGTTCAGCATGACAAGGGTTAACACAATGTTTTCCCTTCTTTTTTCTTGAGAGGCACAAATAAGTAGGATTGTGTGGGAGCAGGTTAAAATACTATTTCCTAATTACAATATTACAGAGATTTCAGAGACAGATTGTGACTACCCTGACCAACCGAAACTCAACAAAACATATCGAGGTTACGATATGTTGGAAGAGTGTACTCCATTGCAGCATTACGACTATTTTACAGGAAGTGAATGGACTTTTCCAATGACATTCATCATTCTTGGTCTCTGCATTCCAAGTAAATATCACTGTTTTCATGTATTTGTTGTCTGCAAGCATTTTGGAAAAAAATGCCGTCCTTTTATGCAAAGGTCCAAATTGATTGTTAAATCATTTCCACGCAACAAAATTATAGACTGATCCAACTGATCAATTGTGAACAAATGAAAATCAATTTCTGATCCGATTAGTTTTGATTGTATATATATTGAGTATTTACTTTTGGAACATATAGTGGTATGATTTTTGTCAAGTCCGCTTGCGGTGAGCGAGACTATTTGTCACTATGACAAGTCAGTGTATGTGCATTAGTATGTTAGCTTGTTAGTCTGTCCGACCAAATTTGTCAGGACAAGTACTCTTACATTTATAGATGGATTTCAAAATAACTTGGCACAATTATTCTCCATGATGAGTAGATGTGCAATTTGAAAGAATGTTTTGGGATAGTTTTAATGTCAAGGTCACAGCTCAAGGTCAAACACTAAAATTGTGATTGTCAAGAGCATTTCTCCTACAATTATGGGTGAATTTCAAAATAACTTGGCAAAATTATTCTCCATCATCAGTAGATGTTCCATTTGAAAGAATTTTCAGATAGCTTAAAGTTCAAGGTCAAAGCTCAAGGTCAAACACTAAAATTGATGGTCAAGTTGATGGTCAAATGGTTGAGGGCTCAACAGCAGTAGTCCTGGGACAACCATCTAGTTCAATGTAAAATCTGTAAATAACTATTACTTGATGACAAAATTTTGGACTGGTCCAAATTGAAAGAAGTTGCAGACGACAATGTTAAGTTGATGGAATCTTAAAAAAAATATCAATTAGGATAGAAATCTTTGTGGACAATGAAGAAATTGCTTGTTACAAGCAATTTCCCCTTTGTCCACGATGTTTTACGAAACTTTTTCCTTGAATCATATAAAAAGCGAGATTGCATGTAAATGAGCAAATGTGTTTTCAGTCACATTTTTGATTATGCACCTATTGGCCATGAGAAGACAGAAAACCGTTGCTATAACCCGACCACTACCACCTCCTTTACAGAGAACTGCGTCTGCTGATCCAAATGAGTTCAGAGGTAAAATTTGTTGGATTCTAACTCACTTGATTCTTTCAGACGGTATCACACTTTCCACATTTTTGTTGATGCAGAAAAAATAGTGTTTTGAAATTCAAGTCTGATTACTCTCTTTCTGAAAATATTTTCTATCCTTAATTGCTCTTAATTAAACCCCCAACATTATTTTGGGTTTATATGAGTCAGCTTGTAAGTCAATTGGTTGGTCATTCCATCTGTAGATTTTTCCATGTCTGCTTAATTTCTCAGCAACTACTGCAAGGATTTAATACAAACTTTACAGATACACTTTATATCAAGTAGATATGTGCATATTACAATGTGGTTGTGGTCCATTTACTTTTAACCCATTCCCAGATGACAAAATTATAGACTGGTCTTAATTGAAAGGAGTTACAGATGACGGCTCAAAGTTTATGAAATTTTGATTTTTTCAACTTTTCAGGTAAGAAACATTGTGTAAAATGAAGAAATTGCTTGGATCAGTGCATGTGACTATTCAACTATTTTTTCCTTGTAGTATTGGAATGGATTGGTCCTGGGAAGATAGAGAGAATATGTCTCATCAACTTAGATGTGACAGAGAAATCCATCAAAGTATTCAGTACTCAGCATGTGTTGTTACGTCATGTTGATATTAGGAGTACGGGAGAGAGAAATAATAAAGATTTTGAGATTCATCTCTCAAGTGACAAGATGGAGAATCTTCTTGCCATTAAACTTCCAGAATATGATTTGGTATGAATTAGAGAATTATTCTATTTTTAACTCACCTGAGCACAACATGCTAAAAGTGAGCTTTTGTGATCACCCTGTGTCTGTTGTATGTCGTCTGTTGTGTGTTGGAAGTTGTCAACAATTCTTTTAAAAACTTCTCCTCCTAAACCACTGGGTCAATTTGGACAAAATTCTTTAAAAATGTTCTCCTCTTTAACCATTTGACCAATTTGGACCAAATTTGGCAGGTATGTTCCTTGATGACCCTTTTCAAAACTTGTTTGTGAAATTTTGTTTTGCCAAAAAATGTTGGCGTGGATGGGCCGGGCTTATCAGACTTAGAGAAATTATGGAATAATTATTTAAAGATCATCTGCGTGGCAGGTAGGGTTTAATTTAAATCATTCTCAGATGAGTGATAAAGGGCCATTGTGGCCCTTATGTTTTTAATTAAAGATCTACCGTATTTATCTTTCATAGAGTGAACAACAACAAAAGCTATATTTTCAGGAATTAAAAAGTTTTTGTTGTTCAACTGATGAAAAATCAGTATTCACAATATGCAAAAACAAGTTTCAATTTTCTATAGACTCAATAGGCATACATCAGTGTTGCCGAGTTTTGAAAATCAAGTAGGATGTTACTAGGTAGTGCCCAGTTAGAGAAGTAATGGAAGTTAGGTTCAATTTATTATTTTTCAATCCTGTCTCCTCCCAAACAACTGTACATTTTAAAAATGGCGTAATTTGAGGATTCTATATAATTTGTGGAAGGTGTAAAGACTCCTCTTAAATACAAAAACACCTACCAATAGCCCGCTTAGCGTAGATTGCGGTCAGGGTTTCAAAAAAACACGAAGTCTTTCAATTATATAGTGAGTAAAAGTGAGTCTATTTTGAGAACTTGGCATACCAGCTGTATACCGCAGGAGTGATAAGTTATACAATTAGATATATTAAAAGATGTTTAATGATATTTTGAATTGGCCTTTTCAATTCATTACCAAATGACAAAATTTTGGACTAGTTACAGATGACAATTCAAATGCTTTGAGAGTTTTCTTTTGAATTAGCCTTTTCAATCCATTACCAAACAACAAAAATTTGGACTTGTTACCAAATCGCTTTGAGATTGAAAACTAAGGCTCAAACAGGGTAGAAAACATTTTGAAACAGGGGATTTCTCCTTTTCTCACAATGTTTTCTTTAATGCAATTCTCCAGGGGCGTAAAATGCATAATTGTGTGGGAATGGGTTAAGCTTCTACAGGATCACAGAAGACTCGAAAGACTTACAAAATTTCTCATTTGTTTCTTACAGGTAGTAATTCTCAATGAATATTGCTAATCTAATATTGTCCAAGATTCTTAAATGATATCTTTATTATTTGTGGAATGTCTTCGGAAAAGGATAATTGCAGAAAAGTAAAAAAAAGCAATGATCTTGAAAGCTAGTTAGACTGCGATCAAATGAATTTGGTTTAACGTGACTTTCAGTAGTATTTCAGTAAAACAGCAAAACCAGTAACATGTACAACTGCAACAATGTATTTGGGCCATTACATGTGTAGCTGCTCAGCCATCTTTACAGGCAAATTTCCATAGGTGAAAGACAAATGATGTGCATATCAATGGCATTTGTTCCCCGAACTTGTGATCGTATTCAGGACTCTAGAATAGAAATATCCTGTTTAACATGTACCTTTTAGGCTAGGTGAGAGGTTACGCTTAAAAAAGATTATCTATGAAAATTGACCTTTTTACACCAAAACAGGCATACCACTTTACTATGCCAACTTAAGCGTCCATCATCAGTACTTACATTGCTTTGATTTTAACCATTTATAAGACAACAAAATTATCGTTGTCTGCGCATGTCATATTCTCCGAAGATTGACCTGTCTTCGGGACCGCATCACTTATCCAGATTGGGATAAATATTACTACGTCGTACGCATAACTCCATATTATATCGCCGAAAAGTAGCAAGCGGATAATTGCAATAAAACCTACAATTGTGGAGAAATCAAACTTAACTGTCGCCCAAAATTAATTAGAAAAATAATTATTTTAAATTGCTAAAGTATTCACGTCTTACATGTGCTCCAAGAAGAGGCATCAAAAATCCGAAGCGTGCCTTTCATGTGCGCTGACATTTTGAATGTAGGTTGATGGAATCGGCCGAGTTGTCACGAATGACACTACCCAGAATGCTCAAATTAGATAGGTCAGTATTTGAAAAATGCCACCTATTGGAAGATAACGCAAAATTATAGATTTGAAAGTTAAGGAAAATTCAAATTACAGTTTGAAAATGAACTCAGCTGCATAATACATGTATATAACAATAGAAATGCCAACATGATAATAGAGGATAACATAGTATTAACTCATTACAAGGCTGCAAAATTTTAGATTGGTCCAAATTGAAAGGAGTTTCAGACAACAATCTAAAGTTTATTAAATTTCAGATTTTTCAACTTTTTTAGTCAAAAACATTGTATAAATGAAAAAATTGCTTGTTACAAGCAATTTCTTCATTTACACATGGTTTCATCAAAAAGCGACATTGTGTGGTTTATGATGAACAAAGATTGAGTCACAAAGGTGAAAAGAGATGGAGAGAACACAAATATTAATGCTTATTATGACTGCTTTAGGGCTACATAAGGCATATAATTAAGTATTGTTGTTTTGCATACAACATCTATTGTCAACATACTGTCCTCCAATGTATTCACCCCTTTCCCACACAATGATGCTTTTGGACACCTCTCAAGAAAAACAATTAGGAAAACATTGTGTAAAGTGAAGAAATTGCTTGAAAAAGCAATATCTTCATTTTACAAAATGCTTTTACCCAGAAAGTTGAAAAAATATAAAATTTCCCATACTTTGATTTGTCGGCCAGTCAAAAATATTGAAATCTGGTTATGGATTAAGGCATTTAACGAAGTATAGTTGTGCATACAACATTTTGGACAATGTTTTCTAAAATGTTTTACCTGAGGGGCGTAAAATGGAGTGATTTTGTAGGAAAGGGCTAAACCATGTGCAATGGTGTTTTTCAGGTTGTTAAATGTTTCAACCATGAAGAATGTAACAAGATGCTGGTAACTGTAGAAAACTTCCTGAAAATTTGTGGTATGAAAGTGACATCAAGAAACCTGACTGAATCTTATATACTGGCAAACACGGTGACAATCAAAAATAGACAAGAGAGACTGAATAAGTTCTTCAAGAAAATTTTAAGTGTAAGTATTTAACCCATAACCAAACCAGAAAATCTTTAAGACTGGTCCAACTTGAACAAATTTGCAGACAAAAACTCAAATTTTATGAAATTATAGATTTTTAGCTTGGCTGTTTTCGGAAAAAAAACAGGTATTGTCATCTTCTTTGCGTGGGTGTGTCGGCATTGGTGTTGGCGTGACAAACTTTAACCTTGGTCATATCTCTGTTGTTATTGAAGATATCCTCATGAAAGTTGGCATGTGTATTGACCATCACAAGAGCTATCTAGACTATCAAGGGGATAACTCTAAAAGCGTTTTTGTAAGAGTTATGCCCCTTTTTTGACTTAGTATTTTTGCAATATCCAGCACCTGCAGCCGAGCGTTGGCACCCGTGGGTGGTGCTCTTGTTTTAAATTTTTGGTTAGAAACCATTGTGGAAAATGCTTATTAGCAATTTCTTCATCTTACACAATGTTTTCCAAATTTGTTTTTTTTAAAGAGCGTCAATGTGTAGGAATTTTGCTTTTTGAGACCTGAGAGGAAAGGGTTTAGAGAAAATTGTGGACAATGAAGAAATTGCTTTTTCAAGCAATTTCTTCATTGTCCATAATGGTTTTTAGCCTCAAAAGGCAAATATTTTCTAAATTATTCCAACTTAATATTGTTGTACGCAACTTTTTCCAATTTGGACCAATCTAAAATTATTGTTGTGTGGTAACGAGTTAGAAATTTAAATTATTAAACTTTTTTTTAAAGTAGTTAAAATAATTTTGTTAAATGCTTCAAGATAAATCCAGGTTTGTAGCTTTATAGTAATTTTTGGCTATTATTCTGAGAAAGATATGTATTAGCATGACAAAGGTTCAGTATTGCATCCAGGTCGCACAATCATGGCTGACCGAGGGTTATGATGACCATTAGATCATATTTCGTCTGTCATCGTGCGTCGTGCTTTAACCTTTTACATTTTCAACTTCTTCTTAAGAACCCCTTGGATGGATTTCAACCAAACTTAGCAGGAAGCATCCCCATTGGAAGGCGCTTCAGATTTGACACATCATGGAGTTACCTTCCCTGGGTGCCCCTAAAGGGGCAAAAAAGAGTACACCTTTAAAAATCTTCTTGTCAAGTTTGTACAAGAATAAAATTGTCAATAAATGGCCATGCTAGGAGGTTAGGGGGCACAAAGTAGGGGGCATAGGCTTTCATAGTGACAACTTAAAGAATCTTTTTTTACCAAACCAAAAGACCTACAGCTCTGATATTTTGTGTATGGCATCATCTGGTGGACCTCTATCAAGATTGTATAAATAATGGCCCTAGGGTCAGATTTAGCCCATTCCGGATATATATTTTACCATCAAAAGAGCAAACTATACCAACAAGGGGATAACTCCAAATACATTTTGAAATAATTCAATTTTTAGTTTCGTCTATTGAAAATAGGCGTTCCGATCGGCCGAAAAAAATTATTCATAACTCCATGAACAAAATTTTGTGCTCGCAACGAATTTGTATGCTTCCACACAAAATAGTCCCATACAAAATGGTATCGAAATTTGTAAAGCTTTTGGGTTTTTTTTCACTTGATGCTATTAAATTATAAGAAATGAAGAGAATGTATTTGTTTTCATGGAGGTATAAACCGAAGAACCTAATCAAGCTGTATGAATCTGCTTTGCGTATTCATACAGTGTGATTAGGTTTTTTGGTTCATACCTCCATGAAAACAAAAAATATTTTCTCTTCTCTTAATTAATTAAAAAAAAATACCCGCTATCGGGCACTTGAAGAGCCGAGCGCTGGCCTCGGCGTGGAGAGCTCTTGGTTTACTCGTACTGATTGATCAGATTTCATTATATTCTTCTAACAAGAAAGATGCTCTACTTTTACTTTTAGATGTTTAGCGAAGGAGAGACAAATGTCGAAGAAAATATTTACGGAGAAGTTGGTGAAGTCAACCAGGAGTTCAAGAGAATCGAACTCACACAGAGCGAATTTGGGGAAGCTTTCGGGATGAAACCAAACTCAACTTTCGTCAAACACATGTTTTTGTTAGTGGACAAGGACAAATCTGGTCGAGTCTCCTTCAAGGAATTCATGGATATATTTATACAGCTTTCATCAAGTATGATGATATTTTTAATCCTTTTCTGTTCAGTCTAGCCGCTGCGATATAACTGAAAGATTGTTGAAAGCGGCGTAAAACCCTATTCAAACAAAAAATCTGTTCAGTCTATGATTTTTATGTCCTTGTGATTTGGGAAACAAGATATTGCTTGTAACAAGCAATTTCTTCTTATCACAATATTTTCTATCATATAGGATGGTTACTTTTTAAATTGTATATACTTTACCATGTGGTCTGCTAGCCCTTTAAACCTTTCCTGTTTTACAGTATTTTAGACCTGTCCAAATTCAAAGGTTTTGCAGACGACAATTTAAAGTCTACAGTAAAACCCCTCTAATACGACCACTCGCAGTACTTTCAGAAAGTGGTCGTAATAGCGGGGTGGTCGTATTACTGAGGTTTGGTCGTTTGTAGTCAAGTAATGCATGTTTATTTTATTTTCCTAATTTGAATATATTAATACTATACATACAAAAATGAAACTATAAGAAAATGTATTACAGCGGAATCTTATGTCATTTTCAAATTTACGATCTTCGGTAAGTTCTACTTTCTCTATTCCCCATTTGGATCTGATTAAGAACTTCGACCTCGGATTATTTATTCGTAAGTACAGGTTCAAAGTGTCAAACTGTCAATATCATATCTTCTATAATGCGAATACCAAGCATCAATTACGTTGAATCAAAATTTAATTGCTAATTAACTGTTCAGAACGCCGTAAACAAACTAATCGTAACTTCTCGGATACGTTTTCACTTTCGAATTTATTTCTCGAGTCAAAACCTGTGAAACATTCAAATAACAATTAGAAATAATACAAACTATAGTTTCTAAAAGTGATCGGCCACTTTAATCATAACAGCTACTATAATAAGGGTTCGATATCATATAATCAAAAATCCGATAATGTATTTACAATGTATTCGTACCCAATTAGTGTCGCTCTTATCAAGTGAGAAATTCGGGTGATCGGTCTCAATGTGTGAAAACTGGTCGTTTTAGTGGGGTTCAAAATAGTGTATCAGCTATGGTTGGTACTGAATTTAGTGGTCGTAATTGGGAATAGCGGGGTGCCCGTTTTAGAGGGGTTCGCGACCATTGAAATAAAGAACAAAAAATTCCGTTCTGTAAAAATTCGGTCGTAATAGAGGGGTGCCCGTATTTCCGGGGTGGTCGTAAGGAGGGGTTTTACTGTATTTTATTTGAAAAATAACCTATCAGAAGGGTAGAAAATATTGTGAGAAAAGAAGAAATTGCTTGTGACAAGCAATTTCTTCTTTTCCCACAATGTTTTCTCAAGTATAAAATCACAGGGACGTAAAAACCAGTGATTGTACAGGAAAGGGTTAAAGTGGTCAAGTCTGAAATTTTGAAAAACAGTAAAGGCAAATCTTGAGTTTGGCTGCAAATTGACAGATTGATGGCCCACCCACATACTCCAGCAAGAAGTTCCACTTAAATATTACATAAAAATTCATATAAATTTCATCGCCAGTAGCATATGTAACAGAGATAGAATGATTGGTTGAAGACCTGAACATTGTAACTACATCTCTAATAAGTTTGTAAACCATCGAGGAAAAAGCTTTTGAAAACAATGTGGAAAATGAACAAATTAATTGTAAGAAGAAATATCTTCATTCATCACAACAATTTCTTAACTCTAAAAGAAATAATTTTTTTTCAAAATTCCATCAACAAAATAGTGTCAGTGTCTGACTTTGGATTAAACTAAAACTTTGTTGTCTGGTCGTAGGTTGACCATTGAACACACAACAAAATTTAAGGCTGCACAAAATTGAAAAAGGTTGTAGACAGCATTACAAAGTGTATTTCTAATATTGAAATAAAAAAGTGCAACATGGGGTAAAAACATTGTTGTACAAGGAGAAATTGATTGTTTTATTTTCAGTTCTTTTTATTCCACCATGTTTTTCTTAGTAAATATTCTTCAGTTTGTCAAAAGAAGGATTGTGAAATAATTGATTAATGCTGCCATTTTTATGACAAAACAAAGTGGGTCTATATTGAAAATTATGGGCAATATGAGTTAGAAAACATTGTGAGAAAAGGAGAATGGCTTGCGACAAGGGTGGTAGGGTATATTTGGGTGTGCATGTGTGTCCAATTCTTGTCCAGAGCATTATTATCTTCTACATTAACCCTTTCCCGCTCAAACCCTGGTTTTTACATCCCTGTGATTTTATTTTTGAGAAAACATTGTAGAAAAAAAGAAATTGATTGTAACAAGCAATTTCTTCTTTTTCTACAATAGTTTCTACCCTACTGATCTGTTATTTTTCAAATTAAATTGACTTTAAATTTTCGTCTGCAAATCTTTCGAATTTGGAAAGGTCTAAATTTTGACAAAACAGGAAAGGGTTAATTGACACATTTCGAAATAACAGTTGTTCCCCGTGAAGATTACTAGTGCCATGCATAAGGTATTTTGGTTTTTTTGATACTTCAAAGTTTAAGGTTACAACTGAAGGTCATGTGACAAGTGTAACGATTCCAGTGGAGATAATTTGCCGTGATATGCTAATTTGGGAACCTTCAGTAGGTCAAGTGACTATTTGAAGTTATATATAGACAAGGTCGACCCATTTAGGATTGAGGATCCTTTTCTCTGAATGAATAGGCTTTGTCTACGAGCTCGGAACGTTACAATTGGTGGCACCGATGGGATGAGGACAACTGCCAGACTGGAGTTGTCTTACCCACGGATCTCCCAGGTCAAGACTCGGGACGAGTCGTCTCAGAGGGGAGAGTACTGTAACAATTCCAGGGAAGATAATTTGCCGTGATATGCTAATTTGGGAACCTTCAGTAAGTCAAGTGACTATTTTAGAATTATATATAGACAAGGTCGACCCATTTAGGGTTGAGGATCCTTTTCTCTGAATGGATTGGCTTGGTCTACAAGCTCTGGCCGTTACACAAGCCATTACATTGTATGTGTCTGTTACACATTTCTAGTACAAGTCATATTACTGATCATTTGTTTTTTTCCACAGATAATGTTGACAGTAAAGTTCGCCTTCTATTCAACATGTATGATCTGTCAGGACAAGGTTTTCTTAGTCAGGACGATATCTTCAATATGGTCAGGTAAATCAGTCTAAGTTATGAGCCTTACCCAAAACAATATGATTCCTCTTTTTTACAGCTATCAGGTTTTACATCCAAAAATTGTTGGATAAGAGGACATTGCATCCCAAAGTCCAAAAGGTGAACAAATAATCCTTCCAAATAAACTAGTCTTACCTGTGAGTTGATGTTTGGTTGGGATTCTCTGTAGACATATTACAACTCAATTCAATGAGAGATCAAATGAAATATGCAGTAAATCTGTACTGATTCATCTGTCTTTGAAGTGATGAGCAAAAAGCAATGTTGCTTAGAGATCACTTTGAATATCTATATAGATTTATATATGTACTTAGAAATATTATATGTATGTATTTATCTGTGAAATGTAATGAGAGGGAAAGTGTGGGCTTCAATACCATCAAAAACATCAAGTTTGATTTCATTTCACCTGGTAAACAATCTGTCTGACTTTTCTTTTGGCTCAGTGCCTTTTTTGTAAGATTTTAGCTTGTGTAAACATTTTTTTTGCTTACCCTGCTTGAATAACTTTTTCAGTTTGTATTTTCATGCAATAATATTGTCATTTCACTTTTTGGGTTGTGAATAACCTTGAAATCATGAATAAACCCTATAATAATCTATTCCAACTCTGTGACGCTTTTTGACACCCCTCAAGATTAACAATGGGAAAACATTGTGAAAAATGAAGAAATTGCTTGTGACAAGCAATTTCTTCATTTTCACAATGTTTTCTTCCCAGAAAATTTCATAGACTTTAAATTGTCATCTGTAACTCTTTTCAATTAGGACTCTAAATTTTTATACGCCCGTCGAAGACGGGACGTATTATGGGATCACCCGTGGCGTCCGGGCGTCCGGTCGTCCGGGCGTCCGGTTGTCCGGGCGGTGTCCACTTCTTTGTCCGGAGCATAACTCTGTCACCGTAAGTCCGATTGACTTTAAACTTGGCAGTTATATTCTTCTCATCAATACGGAGTGCAGTGCTCAATAACCATAACTCTACCTGGCCTATTTTTTGAGTTATTGCCCTTTGTTGTTTTTCATACTTGAATCTTGTCCGGAGTATATCTCTAAAAGTATTATAGCAAGGATCATGATACTTCATGGGTGTATAGATCTCACCAAGGGGGAGTGCAGTGCACAAGAACCATAACTCTACCTGGCCTATTTTTTGAGTATTTGCCCTTTGTTGTTTTTCATACTTGAATCTTGTCCGGAGTATATCTCTAAAAGTATGATAGCTAGAATCATGAAATTACATGGATGGATAGAGCTTACCAAGGGGGAGTGCAGTGTACAAGAACCATAACTCTACCTAGCCAATTTTTTGAGTTATTGCCCTTTGTTGTTTTTCATACTTGAATCTTGTCCGGAGTATATCTCTTAAAGTATAATAGCTAGAATCATGAAATTTCATGGATGGATAGATCACACCAAGTGGGAGTGCAGTGTACAAGAACCATAACTCAACCTGGCTTATTTTTTGAGTTATTGCCCTTTGTTGTTTTTTATACTTGAATCTTGTCCGAAGTATATCTCTAAAAGTATAATAGCTAGAATCATGAAATTACATGGATTGATAGAGCTCACCAAGTGGGAGTGCAGTGTACAAGAACCATAACTCTACCTAGCCAATTTTTTGAGTTATTGCCCTTTGTTGTTTTTTATACTTGAATCTTGTCCGGAGTATATCTCTAAAAGTATAATAGCTAGAATCATGAAATTAAATGGATGGATAGAGCTTACCAAGGGGGAGTGCAGTGAACAAGAACCATAACTCTACCTAGCCAATTTTTTGAGTTATTGCCCTTTGTTTTTTTTCATACTTGAATCTTGTCCGGAGTATATCTCTAAAAGTATAATAGCTAGAATAATGAAATTTCATGGATGGATAGATCTCACCAAGTGGGAGTGCAGTGTACAAGAACCATAACTCTACCTGGCCTATTTTTTTAGTTATTGCCCTTTGTTGTTTTTCATACTTGAATCTTGTCCGAAGTATATCTCTAAAAGTATTATAGCTAGGATCATGAAACTTTATGGGTGTATAGATCTCACCAAGGGGGAGTGCAGTGCACAAAAACCATAACTCTACCTGGCCAATTTTTTTAGTTATTGCCCTTTGTTGTTTTTCATACTTAAATCTTGTCCAGCGTATATCTCTAAAAGTATAATAGCTAGAATAATGAAATTTCATGGATGGATAGAGCTCACCAAGTGGGAGTGCAGTGTACAAGAACCATAACTCTACCAAGCCTATTATTTGAGTTATTGCCCTTTGTTGTTTTTCATACTTGAATCTTGTCCGGAGTATATCTCTAAAAGTAAAATAGCTAGAAACATGAAACTTCATGGATGGACAGATCTCACCAGGGGGGAGGGGGGGGGGTGCAGTGTACAAGAACCATAACGCAACCTAACCTATAATTTGAGTTTTTGTCCTTTGTTGTTTTCCATACTTTGTTTGAGAAAAAATATTAATTCAAAATAACCTCAGTACTATTCAAACCTCCAGTTTATATTAAGCAGTGTGACGGGCGTATCTTGTGACAATTTGGCACCTTGTTGTTGGATGGGAATGGGTTAACTCAGAATCCTTGATTGTTGATGATTTAATGACTTTAGAAACGTTTTGAAGGAAGTTCCATTTTTGATACACTGTGTTACTTTGTAAAATATATGGCCAGTTAATCCCATTCCCACACAATGACGTTTTTTATGTCTCTCAAGAAAAACAAGAAAACATTGTGCTAAATGAAGAAATTGCTTGATACTAGCAATTTCTTTATTTAACACAATGTTTTCTACCCATACTGTTGAAAAAATATAAAACATTATAAACTTTGAATTGTCGACTGCAACTCCTTCCAATTTGAACAATTCTAAAATTTTGACGTCTGGTAATGGGATAACAAAAGAGTAAGATGGTTGGTTGGTTGGTAACCTAACCATGGTAAGTACAGCTCAAAATGAATGATTTGATAGGCCAATTGAATTTTTGATTGACAGCCGCAAAAGGTCAATTGTTATATCAGTATCATCTCTTAATAGATTCCATGAACCTATTCCCACATAATCATGCATTTTGACATCCAAGACATCACAAGAGCTTCGGAATAAAATGTGGACTTTGAAGAAATTGCTCGCTACTAGCAATTTCTCCATTGTCCAAAATGTTTTCTAGCCTAAAAGGCAAAGATTTCTCAAGTTTCACCTATTTGAAATCATCATCAGCAACTTCTTTCAATTTTGGCCTGCACTAAAAATCTGTCATGTGGTATTTGGTTAAATTACTGGTAATGATATGCATTTAGTGATAAACATGAAATAAGTTTTCTGATTAAATGCATTCAAAATAAAATAGAGACCTCTTAACCCATTACCTTACAATGATGCTTTCTGAGGCTTTGAAGAAATGAAATCATGGGAAACTTTGTGTGTAAAGGAGAAATTTCTTGTAACAAGCAATTTATCCTTTTCTCCCAAGGTTTTTTACCCTATTTGGCTCTTATTTTCCAATTTTAAGCACAATTTAACATTTCCTTCACAATCCCTTGTTTTTACATTCCTGTGAAATTATACTTGAGAAAACGTTGTGGGAAAACAAGAAATTGCTTATAACAAGTAATTCATTCTTTTACCATATTTTTTTCTAACCTGATTTTGGTTAATTTTCAAAATGCACCAATTTTTGATTGTTGCCTGCAACTTCTTTCAAATTGGACAAGTCTAAAATTTTGAAAAACAGAAGAGGATTTGAAAATTTCTGCAACTTCTTTCAATTTGGACCAGTCTATAGAATCTTTTTGTCAGGTGATGTGTTAAGAATACTGGTGTGCAAAGTTGTTTTTTTAAAAAAATGTGCTTATTTCAAGCATTTATTTTTCTTTTCTACATTAATTGCATTTCATTTTGATATTCCTAGATCTCTCCTAGACTTATCTGAGAACAATGTGACAGAAGAGAAGGTGCGAGAGTTCACAGAGGCAGTGTATAAATCTGCAGGACTTAGGAGTGGCTCACACATGACATTTACTGACTTTAAGAGGGTTTTTGGATCTAACGAGTACGCAAAAACTTTGAAGAAAGCAACAATGGAGTTGACAGGTGGTATAGAATTGCATAAATCGAAACCTTCCATATTTTTTAGCCAGAAGGACAAAGATTTTTACAATTTTATAAACCTTAAAATATTGTCTGCAACATTTTTCGGTCTAAAATATTGGCATCTCAATTAGTGAAGGGTTAATATCTGAATTAAGAGTCCTTGATCTGTTTTTTTTCCCTCCCCAAAACTATGTTTTGGGGTATATAGGGGTTGGTACTGGTTGGATTTTATTCAAATTTCACACAAGTACTCAATATTTACCATATCCAATCCCTAGTTTAATGTCCCTGTGTTTTAAAATTGAGAAACATCGTGGAAAAAGAAGAAATTGCTTGTAACAATCATTTTTTTTTTCACAATATTTTCTACACCACTGAATGGTTATTTTTATCCCCCGCCGTTTCGGCGAAGTTGATATAGTAATTGTCTCCATCCATCATTCCATCCTTCCGTCACTAACCTTGTCCAGAGCATATCTCTGAAAGTATAATTGCTATCAACTTGAAACTTCATATGTCGATAGATCTCATTGGGGAGAAGTGCAGTGCACAAGAACCACAACTCTTGCTTGCATAATTTTGGAGTTATTGCCCTGTGTTGTTTTAAAGACTAAGATTTTGTCAGGGGCATATCTCTGAAAGTATAATAGCTATCAACTTGAAACTTCATAGGTGGACAGCCCTCATGAAGGAGAAGTGCAGTGCACAAGAACCACAACTCTTGCTTGCATAACTTTGAAGTTATTGCCCTTTGTTGTTTTAAAGACTAAGATTTTGTCAAGGGCATATCTCTGAAAGTATAATAGCTATTAACTTGAAACTTTATAGGTAGATAGATCTTGTTGTGGAGAAGTGCAGTACACAAGAACCACAACTCTTGCTTGCATAATTTTGGAGTTATTGCCCTTTGTTGTTTTAAAGGCTTAGATTTTGTCCTGAGCATATCTCTGAAAGTATAATAGCTATTATGGAACTCATTGAGAAGAAATGCAGTGCACAAGAAGCCTAAATCTTACTAGCTTCAGTTTACTATCAAGCTTTTTAGGCGGGGGATGGCCATGTCCGACATAACACTTGTTCAAATTAAGTCCACTTTGAAATTTTGTTTGCAAAATATTTGTATTTGGACAGGTCTAGAATTTTGCAAAACAGGAAAGGGTTAAGTAAAGATGTGCACATGTCATTTTTCTTACGTTCCATTACTTTATCTTAGAGTAATGGCCCTTTGTTTAAAAATCTTTTTCACTCTTTTTCTCATCAGCATTTGAATGGAATTAGTTCAAATTTTAATTGAAATCAGTATCAACTAAAGGTGTGTTTATCTTTTTTTCTTGGTTACAGTTCATGTACTTTTCTTGGAGTTATGACCCTTTGTTGAAAAAAAAGGCATTATTCCAGTGACAAAATGTTTTTTCTGTAACAAATCACATTTATTGATAGTCTAGTTTCTTGACTGCAGTGTTTATGTGTTTACAAATACAGTGCCATATTGATCTACAGTGTCTGGTCCTTATGAATTTTAGATCAACATTTTTTCTTCTAACCCATTCCTACACAAGCTAGCTTTTTATTTTCATCAAAATAAAAGCTTTGGAATGCAATGCAATAAATATTTAAAAAATTAAGAAAACTGTTGTCTGCAACTTCTAAGAAATTGAACCAGATTGATTTTTTTTCATCTAGTAATGAGTAACCTTTTTAAAAGTTAAATTTACTTACAACAGATATGGATGATGATGAACAAGACCAGGCTGCTTCCTTGTCTGCCATGAACAGTCGCATGATGCAGAGAAGGGCCACACTCTACAGAGGTTATAGGTTAGATAAAGCTACATTACACAACAATCATTTCAATCACATTCCATGCAATCACTTTGAATCACATTCAATCAGCATTCAGCCTTCAACCCAGTAGTAATTAAAATTTTTCTCTCTGTGATCAATAAATCCCTTAACCCTTTCCTGCACAAACCACGGGATTTTACGTTGCTATAATTTTATACTTGAGAAAACATTGTGGAAAAAGAAGAAATTGCTTGTAATAAGCAATTTCTCCTTTTTATATGCCCGTCGAAGACGGGACGTATTATGGGATCACCCGTGATGTCCGGGCGTCCGGGCGTCCGGGCGGTGTCCACTTCTTTGTCCGGAGCATAACTCTGTCACCGTAAGTCCGATTGACTTTAAACTTGGCATTTATATTCTTCTCATCAATACAGAGTGCAGTGCGCAATAACCATAACTCTACCTGGCCTATTTTTTGAGTTATTGCCCTTTGTTGTTTTTCATAATTGAATCTTGTCCGGAGTATATCTCTAAAAGTATTATAGCTAGGATCATGAAACTTCATGGGTGTATAGATCTCACCAAGGGGGAGTGCAGTGCACAAGAACCATAACTCTACCTGGCCTATATTTTGAGTTATTGCCCTTTGTTGTTTTTCATAATTGAATCTTGTCCGGAGTATATCTCTAAAAGTATTATAGCTAGGATCATGAAACTTCATGGGTGTATAGATCTCACCAAGGGGGAGTGCAGTGCACAAGAACCATAACTCTACCTGGCCTATATTTTGAGTTATTGCCCTTTGTTGTTTTTCATACTTGAATTTTGTCCCGAGTATATCTCTAAAAGTATTATAGCTATGATCATGAAACTTCAAGGGTGTATAGATCTCACCAAGGGGGAGTGCAGTGCACAAGAACTTTAACTCTACCTGGCCTATTTTTTGAGTTATTGCCCTTTGTTTTTTTTCATACTTGAATCTTGTCCGGAGTATATCTCTTAAAGTATTTAAGCTAGGATCATGAAACTTCATCTGTGTATAGATCTCACCAAGGGGGAGTGCAGTGCACAAGAACCATAACTCTACCTGGCCTATTTTTTGAGTTATTGCCCTTTGTTTTTTTTCATACTTGAATCTTGTCCAGAGTATATCTCTTAAAATATAATAGCTAGAATCATGAAATTTCATGGATGGATAGAGCTCACCAAGTGGGAGTGCAGTGTACAAGAACCATAACTCTACCTAGCCTATTTTTGAGTTATTGCCCTTTGCTGTTTTTCATATTTGAATCTTGTCCGGAGTATATCTCTTAAAGTATAATAGCTAGAACAATGAAAATTCATGGATGGATAGAGCTCACCAAGTGGGAGTGCAGTGTACAAGAACCATAATTCTACCTAGCCTATTTTTTGAGTTATTGCCCATTGTTGTTTTTCATACTTGAATCATGTCCATGTTATATCTCTAAAAGTATCATAGCTAGGATCATGAAACTTCAAGGGTGTATAGATCTCACCAAGGGGGAGTGCAGTGCACTAGAACTATAACTCTACCTGGCCTATTTTTTGAGTTATTGCCCTTTGTTTTTTTTTCATACTTGAATCTTGTCCAGAGTATATCTCTTAAAGTATTTAAGCTAGGATCATGAAAGTTCAAGGCTGTATAGATCTTACCAAGGGGGAGTGCAGTGCACAAGAACCATAACTCTACCTGGCCTATTTTTTGAGTTATTGCCCTTTGTTTTTTTCATACTTGAATCTTGTCTAGAGTATATCTCTAAAAATATAATAGCTAGAATCATGTAATTTCATGGATGGATAGAGCTCACCAAGTGGGAGTGCAGTGTACAAGAACCATAACTATACCTGGCCTATTTTTTGAGTTAGTGCCCTTTGTTGTTTTTCATACTTGAATCTTGTCCAAAGTATATCTCTAAAAGTATTATAGCTAGAATCATGAAACTTCATGGATGGATAGATCTCACCAAGGGGGAGTGCAGTGTACAAGAACCAAAACTCTACCTAGCATATTTTTTGAGTTATTGCCCTTTGTTGTTTTCCTTTGTTTGACAAAAAAAATCCATTCAAAATAACCTCAGTTCTATTCAAACCCCCAGTTAATATTAAGCAGTGTGACGGGCGTATCTTGTGACAATTTGACACCTTGTTCCACAATATTTTCTACAAAATAGGATGGTTTCGTTTCAGTTTGTAGCCAATATTCATTGTTGTCTGCAACCTCTTTCAATTTGGACCAGTCTAAGATTTCAAAAAACAGGAAAGGGTCAATAAAATCGTTCAATCAATAACATTCAATTATTTTGATAATTAACATAGCTATATAAGTTTTGTTAAAATTAATTTTGGTTTTTCAATCACTTTGAATCACATTCAATCAGCATTCAGCATTCAATCCGGCAGTAATTATAGTTTTTCAATCTGTGATCAATAAATCCCTTAATAAAAGCGTTCAATCAATAACATTCAATTATTTTGATAATTAACATAGCTATATTAGTTTTGTTAAAATTAATTTTGGTTTTTCAAAGTTTAAAAATAACAATATTATTTTTGTTTAATTTGATTCCCGATATTGTAGGAATTAAATGAAAATTTGTAATGATTGAATGATCGCATCTTAATAAGAAAGCATTAACCCACTTGGAGTGAAAAAGCTATCAGCAATCCATCACAATCATTCAATCACGATCATGTAGTGTTTAATTCTTGTTGCAAGTGATGTCAAATTAACAATGTTTGTACTTTACTATGTAAAAAAATCTAAACACAGTTAATTCTGGTTACAAGTGATGTCAAATTAACAATGTTTTGTACTTTGCTATGTAAAAAAATCTAAACATAGTTAAACCTCTCAAATTAAACCACTTGTGGTACTTTTTGAAGTGGTCTTAATAGAGGGGTGTTCTTAATACTGAGGTTTGGTTGTTTCTTTGACTGTTGATTGGTAGTTCATGTGTATTTTATCTATTGTATTTGAATATACAAGCTCAAGGAAAAAATTGAAGACAAGTTAAACGAAGAATGAAGAATTAATGCTTGTTACAAGCAATTTATTTCATTATCCACAATGATTTCTACTCCAAAAGACAAAGATTTTAAATTTTTCATCAACTTTAAATTGTCTGTATCTTCTTTGAATTTGGACCGGTCTAAATTAGAATTTGTGGGTTAGGTGAGGACCCTTATGACACTTAATGTTGAAGCCCCCTGGACCTGAATTTGTAGTTCTCTGACTCTTAAGGTTATATTTTAGGCCCAAATATCTTGATATTTGGTCAGAAAGTTTGTCTTGATATCATTGGCAGGTTTGATATTGACATTGGGCAATCATAAGCCAATCTTAGAAAAAAATCCTGACATTTTTGGCACAATCATCTAGAAACTATCTTTCATTTTTTGATTTCTTGGACTAGATTTTGATATCAAGTCACTTGGAGCTAAAAACATTTTCAATGCATAATGTTAAAAAATCTAGAATTTCATAAACCTGAAATTGTTGTCTACAACTGTTTTCAACTTGAATAAATCTAAGATTTTGCCATCTCAGAATGGCTAAACCCATTCCCGTACAGTGACGCTATTGAAGCCAGTCATTGTGAAAAGTTTGGAAAACATTGTTGACAATGAAGAAATTGCTTGTTACAAGCAATTTCTTCATTGTCCACAATGCTTTCTGCCCGAAAAGACAATAATTTTTAAGATTTCACCATCTTAGAATTGTCATCTGCAATTTCTTTGATTTTGGACCAATCTAAATTATTGTCATCTGGTAATGAGATTAATACATTTTTAATGTTTGAAAAAAAAATATTATTCCATTCAGCACGGGATCCGGAGGAGGAACAGGAAGTCTGGAGAGCGGGTTCCGTAATCGTCATATGAGTATGGCAGCTTCTCACTACAACACAATGACACAGGGATCTACAACTAGGGGCAGGTAAGATTAGGTTAACCCATTGCTAGACAATAAAATTTTAGACGTGTCCCAATTGAAAGAAGTTGCAGGCAACAATGTTAAATAAATGAAATTTAAAAAATCTTGTCTTTGCAATAGAAAATATTGTGGATAATGAAAAAATTGCTGGACAGAAGCAATTTCTTCATTTTCCACAATGTTTTCCAAAACTTTTTTGAGGGGCCTCAGAAAGAGGGGTTTTGTAAGAATATATTAAGGGGTGGACTTCATTTGCCTTGCTTGGAGTACTTAGAATCCAAAAATACAATATCAAACCAATGCCTGCTATATATACATTAAGTACAAGTTGCTTTTAAAAGGAACTATATGTTCTTTGAAGCAATATCTGCCCTCCGAGGAAGAAAAAATAGTCGAAATAATCTACCACTCATTTGGTCTCTAAAGCAAAAAAGGGCCTTTTTAATATGGATATGTAAAAGCAGGGTATAAGGGATGTCCTCTAGAAAGAGTATTTTGTATTTTACTTGTCGATTTCAATTTCTGTTTGTTTACATTTTGAAATCATGATGAATGCACCCGATTCTTCACCGGAAATGATCGCTTATCTTCGGCATTGACTGTTATATGGACAGGTGCTGATGACTAAACTTTACGGACAATTTCGTTTGTCTTCGTGACCTAGCTAGTTGTTTGAATTACTAGCAAAAGTTAAAACTTCAACTCTGACGTCATAATTTGATGTAAACAAACCTTTAATTGTGGTGGGTCACATTTTAAAATATTGTATCTTCTTTCGTGAAATGTAGGCTTCCTGCCGAGAATTATGTTGATCTTATTATTTCAATCATCTAATTTATTTTAAGCTTTTGAGCCTGGAGTATGGTTTTCTTATTAATTTTATAGTAAGTTTTGGGGGAAGATATGGCTTTAATCTGATGTTTGTGCATAATGTATGAGTTGCAATTAAGCAGTGAATTCCTATTATCAGGGTTGTAATAGATTCTACTGTGTTTGTCCTAAGTTCTCTCATCATATACCAGTGTATTCTTTAACCCATGAACAGACAGCAAGATTTTAGACTGGTCCAAATTGAAAGGAGTTGCAGACAACATTTTCAAGTTTATGAAATTACAGATTTTTTAAACTTCCTGGGTAGGAAACATTGTGGAAAAAGAAGAAATTGCTTGCGTCAGCATTGGTGTCCCCATCCGCATTTTGTTAAAGGTTTTCATTTCTATCAATATTTACCCTAGAGGGTTTATATTTTACAGAAACAGTCATCAGGAGATGGGCTTCCAGTTGAGAACAACACCCAAGTCTCAATGACTTTGTGACCTTGACCTTGCTTTTTAACCAAAAACTGGACTTATCCATTCTGAATGCTTATACCTAGGGCCATCTGATACTTCATATCTCCACTCACCTGGTGATAGGCTTTAACATGAGACAAAGGTCCTTTTAACTGTGACCTTGATCTCCTTAAAAAATATTTAATCAAAAGCTTTAACAGGGCCATTATACCCGGTACTTCATAATTATGTACACTCACATGATGATAGGCTTTGACCCTTAACAAAGGTCCTTGGCACTGTGACCTTTACCTTTAAACTACTTAAAAAAAAAATTTTAACTAAAAACTTAAACAAAACCTTAAACCAAGCTTATATTTTCTGAATACTTATACCCAGGGCTATATTTCTTTATATCTACACTCACTCATTGATAGGCTTTCACCTTTGATCATGTCCCTTATCTTTGTGATCTTGATCATGACAACTTTATAATACTCTAACCAAATATTAGTCCAAAATTCAACCTGCTTTTAATTTTCTCGAGGTCTTTACATAGGTTAATCATATTTGAATTATGTTCTTGTATAAGGATAATCTTTCATTTGTGATAAAGTACCATGACTCCATTGCCCTGTGACTTTCACCTTGATGCTTAACACACTTTAAAAAAAATTCATGTATAATCTTACCAAATGATAGGCTTTCATTGGCAACCAAGGTCCTTGACACTGTTACCTTTACCCAAACCCATGCTATTAACTTTTTTCCACATAACATAATCGTAAACTACATTTTTGTGACATTTAGTATCCACAAGGGCTAGCTATGTTGTCAACAGACAACTCTCTTTATTTTTCAGTCAGGTCAGAATTCTTACAGATGTCAGACAGAAAAGTTACAAAGGAATGATGGAGAAATATGTTGAAATGAAACGGTTCCTTGCTATTAACAGACTACAGGCTTTCTGGGTCACATTATTTTTGTTGGTAACTCTTGGTGTCTTTCTGGAGAGATCAATGTGTAAGAAGAATTTATTTAATGTAATGTTATTCAATTGCAATTGGAAATATCATTTGCAACTTCTTTCAGTTTGAACCAGTTCAAACTTTTTGTCTGATAATGGGTTAAGAAAATTATGCTAATGAACAGAGAAAAGAAGATTATGCTAATTAACAGATTGCTGGCCAGCCCCACTGACTCTGCTGGCCACACCCACTGACTCTGCTGGCCACACCCACTGACTCTGCTGGCCACACCCACTGGCTGCAACAGGAAGTTCTACTTCAACAACTTTATTTGCAAAATTTATTGTCAGTATCATATAACAAAAAAGTAATGTAGTTGGTTGGTGACCTCAAGGTAACTACAGCTTAAATGAGTTAGGACATTTAAGTCGCCAAACCAACAAAAATGTTTCACCTGAATGTCAGGCAGAGATGTAGTTCAAAGTTCAATTCCTGTCTGAACCAGTGATTTGATTGGTCGATTGATTAATTGATTGACAGCGTTGATCCATCAATTTATCTGAGTGCGCCTTGAAAATGCAATGGTGCATTCACCATTACAAGAGAAACTCATGCTGTCAAGTGACATAGTCTTTGAAATTAATTTTAGAAGCATTAAACCCCTTTTTTATCATTATTCAGCACCTGAGTGTGATCTCTTCTTACAATTTCTTTTTTATTATTTTCATTTTCACAAGTTTATGCCTTGGAGAGAGAAAATGGGGGCCTAAGACGAATTGCTGGACACGGTGTTACGATGAGTCGAGGAGCTGCAAGTGGAATCATGTTCACCTACTCACTTCTTTTGCTTACAATGTGTAAAAACCTCATTACATACCTTAGAGAGACCTTCCTACACTTCTACATACCTTTTGATTCTTTTCATTCCATGCACAAACTGGTTGCTTGTGTTGCACTATTTTTTACTGGTAAGTTCTTCTGGTTTATGATTCCTACCTCATGTTGATTATTTCTACATCAAAAGACAAAAAAAAAAGAAATATCAATTATAATTTATCGCCTGCAACTTCTTTCAATTTGGATCAGTCTAAAATTTTGCTGTCTGGTAATGGGTTAACAAATATCTAGGCAAATAAGTTTTGGACAAGATGAAATTCAAAGATGTTGACAACAATTTTTTAAACTACAATTTGATAAAAATCAAAAAGTGCTATATATGTAAAAAAAACATAGTTAGAAAAAAACAAACAATTGAAACAAGCAATTTCTCTCTTTTATCACAATACATGTATATCTCAAATTGAATTCCTTTATGATGTAAAAAGTTGGGGATGGTGTGGTAATGGATTCTCAACCAAAGTTGACACCAGTAGTACAGCAGTCTTAACCGTACTAAATTCAACAAATACCTTTTCAAGAGTGTGTTGGGGGAAGACCCTCGGTTTAATCCAAGCCACAAAAATACAATTACACAAAACAAAATAAATAAAACACTTGCATTCCACATTTTTAGCTTTGGACTGGAGGTGTTGCTATAGCCTTGGTGTTTATGTTGTTGTTGTTGTCGTGCGAAAACTTTGACATTTTGTGATATCTCTGGTTCTACTAAAGGCATTCACTTAAAACTTGGCACACTTGTTCACTATAAAAAGAGCAACCTATACTATCAAGGGGGGGTAACTCTAGATGCTTTTTTTCACTATCCAGCACCCAACAGCCGAGTGAAGGCACCCTTAGGTGGTGCTCTTGTTTTTTCAAATGACCGGCCCAGGGGAAAAAACAGTGATAAAACACTTAGTAGGAAAAACTTTGGAAACCTTGCAATGAAGTCATTCTAACGTAATGTTGACTTACATAAAAATGACACCGTTATTTTTTCTTAGATATCAAAAATGGGTCATACACAAACATAACCCAGACAGAATTCAGATAGATGTTCACTTGAAGGTAATGAAGGACATAGAAATTTATATTACAGGGAAAAATTTAATTGTGATTAAAGGAGATATTTATCTAACCAAGTTATCTTTTTCTTTCTATATTTTCTAAGACTACTTTTAGTTCCATTGGTTGAGACCAAAGGCATCCATTGTCATGGCCTTGTGTTCATCTGTTAGCTCCCCCCCCTTTAAGCCTTTCCTGGTCAATCCCTGGTTTTTACGTCTCTGTGATTTTATAATTGAGAAAACATAGTTAAAAAGAAGAAATTGCTTGTAACAAGCAATTTCTCCTTTTTCCACAATATTTTCTATCCTAGTAAATGGTTATTTTCAAATAAAAACCAATTCAAATTTTTGGCCTGCTTAACCTTTGAATTTGGACGGGTCTAAAATTACGCAAAACAGGAAAGGGTTAATGTGTCACAATGAGGATTGGTGTTTAACTCCAGACTCTTTAATACCAGACAATAAAAGTTATAAACTGATCTGAATTTGAAGAAATTTCAGATCAGGGCAACTTAATTTTGTTTTAAGGATGAAAGCCAGCATCCAAAAGAAAAGGAACTATTACACTATAAGTAATCGCTTGTTTACAAGATAGTTTCCACTTCTCGTCCATGTATTTCTTACCATTTCATCACTGCAAGGTCCATACGTGCTGTAGTTGTTTGTGTAAAAATTAACCATTTTATTTTCATTCTACATCTAGTTCTCCATATTGTGGCCCATGGAGTGAACTTGTATCAGATTTGTACCCAACCATCAACTGACTTGAACTGTTACTTCAGAGAATATTACAGGGCGTAAGTATGGTTTGATCTTTATTATATACCTATAAATATTTCTAATAATATACATGTATATACATACCACGAAGACAAAATCCGACACATCAGAAAAAAATAATATCTGACCGTGTCAAATGCAGTTCCATCTTTATATTGTGTCATAATGGGTAAGGAGAAGGGAAATACTTGTAGATATATAGAATTTTTTATTATTTCATTTAATTCATTTAACCCTTTCCTGTTTTATGAAATTTTAGACTGGTCCAATTTGAAAGAGGCTGCAGACGACAATGAATAATGCATGCAATTTGAAATCTGACCATCCTATGTGGGAAAAGGAGAAATTGCATATGACAAGCAATTTCTCCTTTTTCCGCAATGTTTTCTCAAGTATAAAATCACAGAGACGTAAAATCCCGGGTTTGTCCAGGAAAGGGTTAATAGAATAATAGGTATATGATAAATAGAATATCATGTTACGATTTTGATACAACATCTTGTATTTGCTTCTTGCTGCAGAGGAAAATTTGATATTTCACGAGACCTGCACAGCTCAAATCAAATACAATATGTTGTATCTCTATCATAGCATTATATTCCTTATTTATCATATAATTTTAAAACCAGCAGATGATGAAAGGATTATCAAACAGGCATCATCTACTCTTCTATCTATCCACTTGCTTGAGGTTTTCAATTGATTTCTATTGATCCTGTCTGATTTTAATACTCCTGCAAAGTTGACAAAGTTAGACATCCATATCTCTTTTGACTTTTTGCTGATACTATTTATGGATATTTTCACTTTTATGCTCTTTTTGACGAGGGAACTCCTATTCTGACGGGAAATCGTCACAATGTAATTATTCCAAATAAATATATATAATCCGCTATCAAAACTACCGACCACATTTCTTTTGTTGTCTACATGAAGAATATGATAACCCCTCAAACTGGAATCAAATCAATGCATCATTTCACCGCTAGACATGATTTTTTAGCTAAAACAATGCACAAGACACCTTTATAAGGTGTTAAGAAAATGCTTTGTATTTCAATAAATACAATATCCTGTAAATAAAAGCGATGTGAAATTCATCAACACAATGCATATGCACAGAATACTGTAATAGATTATAGCAATCACAGTTTTTTGAAAGCTTAACAAGTTTTTTGAAAGCTTATAAAATTTATTAGAGGAGTGAGTTTTTTATTGGCACTGGGAATATGTTAAATATATCAGTAAGTGGTGATAGTAAACACTTTAACCCATTCCAACACAGGTACGCTTTTAGATGCCCCTCAAGAAAAACTATTCAGAAAACATTGTGTAAATGAAGAAATTGCTTGTAACAGGCAATTTCTTCATTTACACACAGTTTTCTATCCAGGAAGTTGAAAAATCTAAAATTTCAATAACTTTTAATTTATCAGCTCCAATTCCTTTCAATTTGGACCAGTCTAAAGTTTTGCCATATGGTAATGGGTTAAGGGAAACAAAGACACTGTGATCTGTGTTTGTTATTTTATGATATATACTTTTGTATTATCCAGGTCCCATGAATTGGCTAATTTTCAATATTGGGCATTTACAACCATGACAGGTAAATTCTTGTTTTATGATCTGTGCGTCCTGACAGAGGGCAATCAATATCTTGTAACTACAGCTTTTCCATTCTTTTTGTCAACCACCTGTGATATGGTTCTTACAACTTTTGTAATTTTGACAGCAAACTTTTTGTCCCTATCACATAAGTAACTGGGTGCTTACTGGTCAGGAAAAGGTAAGTGATTTTTAGCTCACCTGAGCACGTAGTGCTCAAGTGAGCTATTGTGATCCCCTTTTGTCCAGCGTCTGTCCGTCGTCCATCCGTCATCCGTCGTGCATCGTGCGTCACCCGTCAACAATTTCTTTAAAAGACATCTCCTCCTAAACCACTGGGCCAATTTGAACCAAATTTGGCAGAAATGTTCCCTAGGTGGTCCCCTTCAGAAATAGCTAAAAGAATTGAAATATGTTAAAAACTCTGGTTGCCATCGCAACAAAAGTGAAATTTTAAAATAATCTTTAAAAATCTTCTCCTCCTGACCCAGAAGGCGTAAAGCCTTGATATTTTGCATGAAGCATCAGTATATTGACCTCTTTCAAAATAGCTAAAATCATGATCCTCAGGTCCCCAGGGGCGGAGCCCCAGGGGGGTGGGGTTTATATAGAAATAAAGAACAATTTTTTAAATGACATCTCCTCTCAAACCACTGAGCTGATTTGAACCAAATTTGGCAGAAATGTTGCTTACGTGGTCCCCTTCAAAAATAGCTAAAAGAATTGAAATCCGTTAAAAACTCTGGTTGCCATGGCAACAAAAGTGGAATTTTAAAATAATCTTTAAAAATCTTCTCCTCCTGACCCAGAAGGGGTAGAGCCTTGATATTTTGCATGAAGCATCAGTATATTGACCTCTTTCAAAATAGCTAAAATCATGATCCTCAGGTCCCCAGGGGCGGAGCCCAGGGGGGTGGGGTTTATATAGAAATAAAAAATAATTTTTAAAATGACATCTCCTCTCAAACCACTGAGCTGATTTGAACCAAATTTGGCAGAAATGTTGCTTACGTGGTCCCCTTCAAAAATAGCTAAAAGAATTGAAATCCGTTAAAAACTCTGGTTGCCATGGCAACAAAAGTGGAATTTTAAAATAATCTTTAAAAATCTTCTCCTCCTGACCCAGAAGGGGTAGAGCCTTGATATTTTGCATGAAGCATCAGTATATTGACCTCTTTCAAAATAGCTAAAATCATGATCCTCAGGTCCCCAGGGGCGGAGCCCAGGGGGGTGGGGTTTATATAGAAATAAAAAATAATTTTTAAAATGACATCTCCTCTCAAACCACTGAGCTGATTTGAACCAAATTTGGCAGAAATGTTGCTTACGTGGTCCCCTTCAAAAAAAGCTAAAAGAATTGAAATCCGTTAAAAACTCTGGTTGCCATGGCAACAAAAGTGAAATTTAAAATAATCTTAAAAAATCTTCTCCTCCTGACGCAGAAGGCGTAGAGCCTTGATATTTTGCATGAAGCATCAGTATATTGACCTCTTTCAAAATAGCTAAAATCATGATCCTCGGGTCCCCAGGGGCAGCCCCAGGGGGGGGGGGGTGATATATAGAAATAAAGAACGATTTTTTAAATGACATTTCCTCCCAATTCACAGAGCCAATTTGAACCAAATTTGGCAGAAATGTTGCTTACGTGGTCCCCGTTAAAATCAGCTAAAAGAATTGAAATCCGTTTAAAACTGTGGTTGCCATGGCAACAAAAGTGAAATTTCAAACTAATCTTTAAGAATCTTCTCCTCCTGACCCAGAAGGCGTAGAGCCTTGATATTGTGCATGAAGCATCAGTATATTGATCTCTTACAAAATAGCTAAAATCATGATCTTAGGGTCTCCAGGGGGGACCCAGGTGGGGGGGGTGTAGGCATGGATCATCAGTTCACAGACTTCTTTGTTATTTCTGAAATTATAACACATGGAAAAAGTTTTTTTCTTCTTTCAAATCAGCACTCAAGCCTTGGAATTTGTAATTTAGACTTTTGGATCCCCAGGTTCATAGTCTTTATATGTAATTGTGGCCCACTTGTTTCATAATCCTAACCTTAACATGAAATTAGACTGTTGAAAGAAAAAGAGCCTTTATCTCAGGTGAGTGCCCCAGGGCCAACGGCCCTCTTGTTTTTTTCATCAAGGAGAGGGAAAAGTAAGAGAAATTGGTAAATGAATAGGGAAAAATAAAAACCTTTGAAAGTCATGGTCAGGTTGTTGCTTTCAAGGGCTTGTTACCTTCAGCATTTTTTTTTCAAGGTAGACAAAATGTATTGTTCTTTTCCTCTTTAATATAGAATTATACATTTAACTCATTACCAGACAGCAAACTCAGACATAAATTGTTGGTTTGGCAACTTAAATGCCATAATTACAGCTTATTAAAGCTGTAGTTATGATGTTTAGATCACCAACCAGCAATATGCCTCTAACCACATACTTGAGGAAATAATTTTTTCACCTCAGTCATACCACCATATCCGAGGTACACTGGGTGCAGCAAGTGATCAATGACATGTTTGTTTCTTTTCTTTTCAGGTCTAACAGGGGTTATTCTAACAGTTCTTGTGATTGTCCTGTTTATTTTTGCACTTCCTTACGCGCGTCGTTACTTGTTCCATGCATTCTGGAATACCCACAAACTCTACCTTCCGATATACATATTTATGATTCTACACGGAAGTGCCAGACTTGTACAAGATCCACATTTCCCGTTCTACCTGATTGGTCCAGCAGTTCTCTTTACAATTGACAAGTTGATCAGTATGAGCCGTACTAAGATTAAGTTGACTGTGATAAAGGCAGACCTGTTACCTTCAGGTAAAGATAATACCGATAACATTTGAATTATTTTAGTACTTAGCTTCCAAATTTAGTTGGTCAACATTAACCTATTACAAAACAACTTTAAACTAGTCAAAATTAAAAGATGTTGCAAACAAGAACTTGTAGGTAATGGAATTTAAAAAATCTTCTCTTTCTTGTTAATAAACATTTTGGATAATGAAGAAATTGCTGGTAACAAGCAATTTCTTTTTTTTTTCACAATAATTTCCAAATCTTTTGTCTTTGTGGACATCAAATAGCAGAATTTTCTGGGAAAGGGTTTATAGAACTTTTGCAATTTTAATGTGGTATTAAAATTGTGAAATATTTCATTAAATGGTATTCTTCTCTTTTTTCACAATGTTTTCCAGTTTTTTTGTCTTTGTAGACGTCAATAAGCAAAATAATCTTGGAATGGGTTTATAACACTTTTGCAATTCAATATGATATTATCATGAAATATTTTATCAAAGGGTATTCTTTTAAGTCTAAAATCTCTCTGAAAGAAGTAGGTAAAATACCTAATGTGACTAATGCAAATAAGATTTCAATTTTGATCCAAATTCACACTTTTCTTTTCTTAATTCTTCTCACTGTGAGAAGCATTTACATGTATAAGTCACAACATTGTTTTTTGCAGACAATTCTTAGTCGACATGCAAGCACTCCTTTAACCCATTCCCACACAGTCAGTTGTTTTCACATCTCTGTGATTTTATACTTGAGAAGATATTGCTGGAAAAGAAAAAATTGCTTGTTACAAGCAATTTCTTCTTTTCCCACAATATTTTCTACCCTGCAGATTGGTAAGTTTTCAAATTTTACTCACTTTAAGTTGTCATCTGCAACTTATTTCAAATTGGACCAGTCTAAAATTTTGAAAAAAACAGGATAGGGTTAACCATGGAGATGGCTTCTCACTTGTTATTCCTGTTTGTAACAACATAATAAAAAAATTATATTACATTTTAGATGTGACAGCCCTAAAGGTCAAAAAGCCAGATGGTTTTGAGTACAAATCTGGTCAATGGGCCCAGGTATCCTGTGTTGCCCTTGGTGCCAGGGAGTTCCATCCCTTCACCATGACTTCGGCCCCACATGAGAAACATGTGACCTTTCACATTAGAGCTGTTGGACCCTGGACTAACAATCTGAGACGAGTCTATGATCCAAGCCATAGGACCTGCAAAGACTTACCCAAGGTTTTCTGGCGTTATTCTTTATTTTGTCTTTCTTATTACTATTCATAGTTTTGTTACCATATGATCCCATTTTTTGTTACACCCCCTGAAAATAGTTTAAGGAAAAACAATGTGGTAAATGAAGTAATTGCTTGTAACAAGCAATTTCTGCATTGTTTTCTAACCAGAAAGACAGGGATATTTAAAATTGCATGAGTTTTCTTAAAATTCTTTGAAATTGGATCAGTCTATATTTTTGTAGTCTGGTAATGGAGTAAATTAACTTTTCACTTCACTATCAAATATCTAAATTTACTTTATCCATGGCCAATATAGTGTACAGTGGTAGCGTGTTGGACTCTCTATCACGAGGTCAAGGGTTTGATCCCCAGTTGCAGCAAATATCATTTCCGACAGTTGTCTCCCACCAATTATGAAAAAAGTGGGATAAGCAGCTGGAGGCTCATTCTATTTCTTTATTTCTAAAAAGAGACAAACTTTTTAGACAATATCTCTATTTCTCAAGTAATTTATGTCGTAGTCAGTGTCTTTTGTCATGCTTACATGATATCAAGTAAGTCAAAAAGGATGTAAGAAGGTCTAAATGTATCAAAAAATGTGAGTTTATCACAAATTGATAATCAGTCAGGGTATCTTGATAACTGAGGGATAGCTGCTGTCAATCAAAGAACAATCAAATCATTAATTTGGATCCAAAGTGAACTCTGAACTTTGAACTCTAGTCCAATTGAAAGAAGTTGCCAACATCAATGTTCAGTCCATGAAATTTAAAAATCTTTGAATATGGGTGAAGAAAACATTGTGGAAAAGAAAAAAAATTGCTTGCTACAAGCAATTTCTTTATTTTCCTCATTAATTTCCAGAGCTTGTTTTAAGGGGCGTAAAAAGGCGGGATTGAGTGGTAATGTGTTCAAAGGTGGTATAGACCATGATAAAGTTGCTCCATACATTCTGCCAAAAAAGAAATATTCTAGGCTCAGCATGACATGGGGTATTTACTGTAGTGTGATAGAGTCTGTACCATCTGGGAGTATTGAAATTCAATTAAAAGATTGCAATAAAGTGTAAGAATTTGGTACCATAATTTTCCAAATAAAAGCTCAAGAGATCCATGGAAAACAATATTTGGGGTGTTTAATTTTTAACTAAATTTCGTTATGAAAAACCATGTGACATTTCTTTGCATTGTTTTCCAATAATTTTAGGATGGTTTCCTTCAAACATTATCCCATTACAAGACAACAAAATTTTAGACTCGTCAAATTTCAAAGATCGTAGACGACACATTCTAGTTGATGAAATTTGGGATATTTTTTTCAACTTCTAGCGTAGAAAATATATTGGATAGCTTCCAAAACTTTTTTTTCTTTGGGATGTCTGAAGGCATCATCGTACGGGAATGGGTTAATATAAATTATTGTTTAGAGGAAATAATCCCTAATTTAGTGGAATAATTGACAAAATTCTTCAAAAATATGGTTCTAATTAAAAAGGGTACAGCTATTCAGCACAGATCTCTTGTAAATAAGGGAGATGTATTTTGCAGAATATAAATTGAAGCTAAATATTGTTTGTATCACAATTCTTTCAGTTGATACTTGATGGTCCATTTGGAGAGGGTCACCAGGACTGGTATAGATATGAAATTTCTGTTCTGATTGGTGGAGGGATCGGTGTGACACCATTTGCTTCCATCCTCAAAGACATTGTCCATAGATCTTCTACATCAGGAATACCATTACAATGTAAAAAGGTAAGGCTTTTGTCCATGAATTATTTCTATTCTAATCTTTAAAACACTATTCCATCTCACCTTGAAGAATGTTGTTCATGTGAAAATCTTCAACATAAGGGATTCCATTTTTGCAATTTAAGCCATTCCCACACAATCCTGCTTTTTTATGCCCCAAAAACTTTGGAAAGCATTGTGGGAAATGATGAAATTGCTTGGCACATCAACTACAATGTTTTTTCCCCAAAAGAGATTAAGATCATTAAAATATCAACTAAGAATTTTTGTAAGCAACTTATAGTAAAAACCCTCCTTACGACCACCCCGGAAATACGAGCACCCCGTATTACGACCGATTTTTTATAGAACGGAATTTTTTTATCTTTATTTAAATGGTTGCGAACCCCTCTAAAACAGGCACCCCGCTATTACGAATTACGACCACTAAATTCAGTACCAACTATAGCTGATGCACTATTTTGAACCCCACTGAAACGACCAGTAACTTCACACATTGAGACCTACCACCCGACTTTCACACTTGATAAGAGCGACACTAATTGGGTACGAATACATTGAAAATACATTATCGGATCTTTGATTATGTGATATCGAACCCTTATTATAATAGGTGTTATGATTAAAGTGGCCGATCACTTTTAGGACTTATAGCTCGTATTATTTTAAATTGTTATTTGAATGTGTCACAGGTTTTGATTCGAGTTATAAATTCGAAAGTGAAAACGTATCTGAGAAGTTACGATTAGTTTGTTTACGGCGTTCCGAAAAGTTAATTAGCAATTAAAGTTTGATTTCAAAGTAATTGATGCTTGGTATTCGCATTATAGAAGATATGATATCGACAGTTTGACACTTTGAACCTGTACTTACGAATAAATACTCGGAGGTGGGACTTCTGAATCAGATGGATCAAATGGACAATAGCCAAAGTAGAACTTGTCAAAAATCGTAAATTTGAAAATGACTAAGATTCCGCTGTAATACAGTTTCATTTTTGTATGTATAGTATCAATATATTCAAATAACAAATATAAAATAAACATGAATTACTTGACGAAAACAACCAAACCTCAGTATTACGACCACCCTCCTATTACGACCACTTTCAGAAAGTACCACAACTGGTCGTATAAGAGGGGTTTTACTGTATTTCAATTTTGACCAGTCTAAAATCAAACAATTTCTCACTTTAGACAATGTTTTCCTAGATTAATCAACTCAGAATAATGAAATCAAGTGATTTGGGGGAAATGGTTTGAATCTGTAATCAGATTTGTAGAGAATATTTCATCAGCTTTCACCCATTACCATACAACAATATTTTGGACTGGTCAAAATTGAACTAAATTGCAGATAATTTCAAATTGATGAATTTTTCCAAATCTTTGTTCATTTGGGTAGAAAATATCATCGAAAATGAAAAATTGCATTTTAAGCAATTTGTTGCTTTTCCACTATGTTTTCCAAAGCTTTTTTTCTTGATGGGCATAAAAAGTGGAGCTGTGTGTGTAATATAATATTTAATCTATTTAAGAATAGCATAACCAAAAGAAGACGACTATTTCTAAATAAAGATACCTTTATAAGTACCATCACAAGCAGACGAATGGAGAATGAGTCAAATGAGTTACTAGAGCCAATACTCTTTGTATACTATTATTGTTATACTGTAGAATGTACATCTTGTATATAAAAGTAGTCTAAAACACTTTTTGTGTTATTATTTACTTTGGTATCGATATCTTATTAGAACAATAGAATTCTTAATGTTATAAACAAATAACATTACAGTGTGGAAATGGCTAAAAGTGAAATGATATACTAGAACCATCAGAAAATGTCAAACATTTTCCACACAGTACCACTTTTTGATGCACCAAAGAAATGCCTTATCAGAAAAAATTGTGAAAGAAAGAGAAATTACTTGTTATAAGCACTTTCTCCTTTTCTCACAATATTTTCCTTTAAATCAAATTCCCCAAGGGGCATTATAAAGCAGAATTGTGTGGTAGTGGGTTAGATATTTATTCTAACAAACACTGCTTTCCTTAATATACATCTCAGGGGTGTTAAAACGTAGACTTGAGTGGCTATTATTTATTGCATCAAGTATTTTCCACTTTTACCCTATACAGCCCTTATTTTAAAATTCAAATGCATATTTAATAGTCATCTGCCACCTCTTTCAATGGACAGCTCACTGGCCAAGACACTGACTCTGACAGGAAGTCACGCTTTGATATCAAATGGAATCATTTTACAAATTTTATAGTCGTAACCATATGTTACAAAAAAGTAAAATGGTTGGTAACTTAAACAGTCATGGTAACTTCAGCTTGAAAAAGTTATGATGATTAAGTCGCCAAACCAACAAAAATACTTCACGAAAACTGGGCCATTTCGCATTCAAAGTTCACATCCGGTCTAAATGAATTATCTAATTGGTTGATTCTTTGAATTGACAGTTGCCATTATAAATTTTGAACACTCTAAAATTTTGTCAGCTGGTAAAGGGTCAAACCTTCAACTCATTTGGTGTTGTTCTTTTTTCTCTGGGTCACAAGAACCCGGTAACAGTTTGAATGGGTCATGGAAATCTTAAGAGATGCAGAGGCTAGTATACAAATATATGCCACATGCATTTTGACCACACTTAAATATTGTCATCTAATGAAGGTTTAACTCATTCCCACACAATGATGCTGTTTGACACACCTTAGAAAAGAATTTTCGAAAATATTGTATTAGATGAAGAAATTGCTTGTTTTAAGTAATCTTTTCATTTTCCACAATGTTTTCTAGGCAGAAGTTGAAATTTTAAGGTTTGATAATCTTTCAATTTAGACCAGTCTAAAATATTGCCATCTAGTAATGGGTCAAACCTTCAACTAATTTGGTGTTTTTCTATATTATAGGTCTATTTTCTCTGGGTCACAAGAACCCAGAAACAGTTTGAGTGGGTTACGGATATCATTAGGGATGTCGAGGCTAATGACACAAATAATTACGTCACCACGCATATTTTTGTTACAGAAATCAAAACTAAATTTGATCTGAGGACATCCATGTTGGTATGTAAACTGCGTCTATTTCATAACTCATTACTACCCAACAAAATGTTGGACTGGTCCTAATGGGCCCCTACCAATGTCCATAGTTATTCCGTTTGGTTTTAGTATTAGAGTGACCTCCCTTAAATCTTTGGGTAGTTCCGGTGAAAAAATCGAATCGAAAACATTAACAGGTTGTTGCCAGCTCTTACTACGTGTCATCAATTTTGAAACCCTAGATGATCTAGAGACTACATTATTTTAACAACCGAGCTTAATTTTTAAAGCTAAGTGACGTTTTACGTGCTTATAATCGTAAATGAGCCGATATGAAAGTGTATTTTACGGATACACCCTAATTCTGGATATACGTATGAATTACCACATAAAAAAGAGCTTTTTTGATCGAAATAAAAACAATGATACTCATGGAAATACATTCCCTTATTTCCTTTTTTAAAAGAAATGGTTTTACATGTCAAGTGGGGCTTTTAATTTATAAAATATCTGTCATTTTTCAAACGGGAACTGTTACAAAGAAGCTCTCCATATGTCTTCATTTCATGACCATGGGAATTTACCAAATACCCTTTTCATTGATGAATATGAAATAAATTTAACCAGTATTTCACTGCATGATCCCCAACAAGCTTTGTAAAGTGTCTGAAGGCTTGTGGAAATGATTGTTGCCTCTGTAGGTCCTCCCAAGATATATCATTTGTTTCTTACCAATGGCAAGTAAGATATATCATTAACTTCTTACCAATCGGCAAATGATAAGGTCTAAGTAGGGTGAGCAGCTGGTTGCTCAGATGAAATGTCAGTTATGCTAAGTAACTGATTTAATGTTGAAAGTGGTGTTTAACCGATAACCAAAGGACAAAACATTAGACTGTGCCAAATTTAAAGGGGTAACTATTTGTACATTACAACTTTAAGTTTATGAATTTGTAGATATTTTCATCTCTCTGAGCGCAAAACATTCGGCAAAATGAAGAAATTGCTTGATACAAGCAATTTTGTCATTTTACACAATGTTTTCCCAATTAATTTTCTTAAGGAGTGCCTAAAAGCGTCATTGTGTGGGAATGGGTAAACCAATTTAAATCAATCAACCTGCACAAGCTTTAGCATCTGATATTAGATGTGTGCACAAATTTATATTTTTTATATAAAATTTATTCTGGTTAACCCTGGTTTATACATCCCTGTGGCTTTCAAATTGAGAATGCATTGTAGAAAAAGAATATGCAAATTGAGAATGCATTGTAGAAAAAGAATAATATCTTGTTGCAAGCTTTTTTTTTCCTTTTCCACGGTATTTCTACCCTACTGAATTTTTTTTTTAAATTTATTGTTTTATTTATCATTTCATGTATTTAAGTATATGAGAAAAAGTGAGAAATAAAAAAAGTGGAAATATAAAAGAGATGACCGTAAGAAGTGTTACAAAGATCAAACTAAGACAATCTTTTTGAACGTGTTAATCCATTTACCACATTCTTATTACTATATTGAAATATATCATGTAATGACATATATGATACAATGTATATATACTAAAAACTCAAATTTTTTTGTTGTCAAAAAGTGATCTTAAACATGTTTTTTTTTTCTTCAGATCTTTCTTACTTAAACATTTTTGCAATTTTTTCTAAATGAGAAACGTTTTAAAATAGATTTCCTTTACCTCTTGCATTTATAATCCTATTTAAAATGTACAAACTTGTAATTTCCTTAGAATTAGAGGGAATAGCAAACGACTTCCTTTGTTACTTGTAATAAGGGGATATCAGGTGAAAATCAAAAGCAAATAGCTGATCATTATGAGATATATCCAGTGTATTTTCAAAATACCACCCATGGTCTATTACATAATCAGAGATACCGATCAGAAGCGTGTAAGTTACTTGGATTAAAACAGCAGTTTATGAGAGGACATCGTTAACTTTTAAATTTGATTTACCATTTAACCTTTTACAGAAAAAAATTCTCAGAACGAAAGAGAATACGAATAAAATTTTAATAGCCATGTGTACCAAAAATAATAGCTCTTTCAAATGTGGAGAAGTACTCTTTGTCGCAATATTGTTATTCTTGGTTGTTGTTGTGTGGTTTCCTTGTTTTAATAAGTCTTTTCAAGTTAAAGAAGTAAACGCAATGATTTCCTACAAAGGACGCCTTTGCTAATTTTTTTTTTGAAAATGAGAAGTAAAATATGAAAACTGGATGAGAATGAAATTGGTTCCTAGGTCGGGAGAGAAAAACGATTAAAACGTGTCAACATTAATATAAACTACCACAACAATTCCATATTCTAAGAGTATTTTAAGTGTACTCAACATTCCTCTGTATCAAATTCTGAAAAAATATCTGATTCTTCGCAAAATAGGAGCATTTAGTCTCAGCCCTTATATTCTCTATAAAGCAAATTTAAACCGGAACTACCCAGTCAAGTAGTATATCGGTAGGGGCCCATTCAGGGAAGTTGCAGATGTCAATTTCAAGTTGATTAATTTCAAGTATCTCTGTCATTCTGGGAAGTAATCAAACTGAAAAAAAATGGAAAATGCTTGTCACAAGCAATTTCTTTATTTTCAAAATTATTTTTTTCCAATGCAGGATTGTGTTGAAATGCGGTTAACCCATTCCCACTAAACACAATTTAAACTGGTTCAAATTGAAAGGAGTTGCAGACAACAATTTAAGTTCATGAAATTTAAGATTTTTTAAACTCTTTTAGAAGAAAACATTGTGAAAAATGAAGAAATTGCTTGTTACAAGCAATTTTTAGCTCTACTGGCCGAAGGCCACTAGAGCTATAGCGATGGCTTTTTCCGGTCCGGCGTCCGTGCATCAGTGCGTCCGTGCGTACGTGGGTCCATCCGTCCGTCGTCCGTCCTTTAAACTTTTCCTTGTTTACGTGATAAAGTCCACAGTTTTCATCAGATTCTCTTCAAACTTTCACAGAATGATTGTACCATCATAAGGATCGTTCCTTTCGAAATTGGGTCAGATCCATCAAGAAACACGGGAAAAGGGGCCTTATGAAAATTTAATTAAAAAATCTTCGTTTACGCAATAAAGTCCACAGTTTTCATCGGATTCTCTTCAAACTTTCACAGAATGATTGTGCCATCATAAGGATCGTTCCTTTAGAAAATGGGTATGATCCGTCAAGAAACACGGGAAAAGGGGCCTTATGAAATTTAATTAAAAAATCAATTAAAAATCCACATTTACGCGATAGAGTCCATAGTTTTCATCTGATTCTCTTCAAACTTTCACAGAATGATTGTACCAACATAAGGATCGTTCCTTTTGAAAATGGGTATGATCCGTCAAGAAACACGGGAAAAGGATCCTTATGAAAATTTAATTTAAAAATCCTCTTTTACACGATAGAGTCCACAGTTCCTATCAGATTCTCTTCAAACTTTCACAGAATGATTGTACCAACATAAGGATTGTTCCTTTCGAAAATGGGTCTGATCTGTCAAGAAACACGGGAAAAGGGGCCTTATGAAAATTCATTAAAAATTCAATTAAAAATCCTCGTCTACGTGATGGGGTCCACTGTTTTCATTGGATTCTCTTCAAACTTTCTCAGAATGATTGTACCAACATAAGGATCGTTCCTTTCGAAAATGGGTATGATCTGTCAAGAAACAAGGGAAAAGGGGCCTTATGAAAATTTAATTAAAAAATCCTCTTTTACACGATAAAGTCCACAGTTTTCATCAGATTATCTTCAAACTTTCACAGAATGATTGTACCAACATAAGGATCGTTCCTTTCGAAATTTAGTATGATCCGTCAAGAAACATGGGAAAAGGGGCCTTATGAAAATTTAATTAAAATTCCATTAAAAATCCTCGTTTAAGCGATAGAGTCCACAGTTTTCATTGGATTCTCTTCAAACTTTCTGAGAATGATTGTACCAACATAAGGTTCGTTCCTCTAGAAAATGGGTATGATCCGTCAAGAAACATAGGAAAAGGGGCCTTATAAAAATTCAATTAAAAACTCCATTAAAAATCCTCGTTTACACGATAGAGTCCACATTTTTCATCGGATTCTCTTCAAACTTTCTCAGAATGATTGTATAATCATGAGGATCGTTCCTTTCAAAAATGGGTCTGATCTGTCATGAAACATGGGAAAAGGGGCCTTATGAAAATTTAACTAAAAAATTCTTGTTAACACTCTAGAGTCCACAGTTTACATTGAATTAAAACTTTTACAGAATGATTGTACCATCATAAGGATTGTTCCTTTAGGAATTTGGTCAGATCCATCAGGAAACACGGGAAAAGGGGCCTTATGAAAATTTAATTGAAAATCTTTTAAGAAATACTCTTTAACACTCTGGAGTCAATAGTTTTCATCGGATTCCCTTCAAACTTTTACAGAATGATTGTACTATCATAAGGATTATTCCTTTTGAAATCTGGTATGATCCTTCAAGAAACACAGGAATAAGGGGCCTTATGAAATGTTTAATAAAAAATTCTCATTAATAATCTAGAGCCAACAATTTACAACAGATTCTCTTCAAACTTTCACAGAATGATTGTACCATCATAAGGATTATACCTTTTTGAATCGGATATAATTCCTCAAGAAACATAGGAAAAGGGGCCTTATTAAAATTTAATTCATAGATCTTTGTTAACACTCTAGAATCCACAGTTTTCATCTGATTGACTTCAAACTTTCACAGAATGATTGTACCATCATAAGAATAGTTCCTTTCAAAATTTGGTATGATCAGTCAAGGACCACGGGAAAAAGGGGCTCGATTAAAACTGGATCGAAAAAGTCTCGTAAACACAATAGAGTCTATAGTTTTCAACAAATTCTCTTCAAACATTCCCAGAATGATTATAACATTATGTGGATTGTTCCTTTCGGAAGTAGGTTTGATCCATCAAGTTTCATGGGAAAAGGGGCCCTATGAAAATTTAATAAAAAAAATCTTAGTTAACACGTAATGGCCCTAGATTTCACCTGATTGACTTCAAACTTTCACATAATGATTGTACCATCATAAGGATTGTTCCTTTCAAATTGGGTCTGATCCATTGAGAAACATAGGAAAAGGGGCCTTAGGAAAATTCAATTAAAAAAATCTTAATGCTTGTAAGTCCACAGATGAGATTGGGTTGTCTTTATACTCAAACAGAATAATTATACTTTTGTAAGAAGAGTTCCCTTTGGAATTGGTTCAGATCCATCAAGTAACATGGGAAAAGGGGCTATATGAAAATTCAATTAATAAAACCCTGTTAACACAATAAAGCCCACAGCTTTGATCAGATTTTGTTGAAACTTTCACAGAATGATTGGAAGGTCATAACTATCATTCTTTTCATAACAGGGTTTGAACTGTCAAGAAACACAGGAAAAGGGGCCTTATGAAAATTTCATTTATAAATCCTTGTTACAAAGTCCAGAGCTTTCATCGGATTTTCTTCAAACATTCACAGAATAATTGTACAATAATAATGATTGTTGATGTTTGCATTAGACTTGATCCGTCAAGTATCACGGGAAAAGGAGCATTATGAAATTTAATTTTAAAATCATTGTACCACAATAAAGTCAACAGTTTTCATCAGATTCTGTTAAATCTTTCACAGAATGATTATTCCATCATGAGGATTCTTTCTTTTCAAATTAGGCATGATCTGTCTAGTATCATGGGAAAAGGGGCCTTTAGAGAATTTTATCTATAATCCTTGTAACCAAGTCCAGAGCTTTCATTGGATTTTATTCAAACCTTCACAGAATCATTGTACAATAATCACGATTGTTCATGCTGACATAAAGTCTGCAGTTTTCATCAGATTCTGTTCAAACTTTCACAGAATGTTTGTACCATCATAAGGATTGTTTCTTTCCAAATTGGGCCTGATCTGTCTAGTATCATAGGAAAAGGGGCTGTATGAAAAATTATTACCAAATCCTCATAAACACAACAATGCCCTCAGTCTTTATCAGAATCTCTTCAAACTTTTATAGAATGATTGTACCATCATTTGGATTGTTGCTTTGTAAATTAGGTCTGATTGGTAAAGTGACACAAGAAAAGGGACCTAATAAAAATTTTATTACAAAACATCATTATTACAATAAAGTCCTCAGTCTTTATCATTTTCTTCAAACTATCATTAGGATTGTTCCTTTGTATATTGGGTCTGATTTGTTAAGTTTCACTGAAAAAGGGGCCTTATGAAAATTTAGTTACAAAAATTCTTGACACAATTCAGTCCACTGTTTTCATTGATTCTCTTTAACTTTTAAAGAATGATTCTACCTTCATTAGAATTGTTCCTTTTGAAATTTAGTTTGTTCTGTAAAGTATCATGAGAAAAGGGGGCCCTATGAATATTTCACTATAAACTCATTAACACAATAAATTCCACAGATTAAACAGATTGATTGTACCATCATTCCAATTGTTGATTTTGACAGTGGATCTGACTATAGCAAGGGTCACATAAAAAGGGGCCTTATGAAAAACTCTCTTAAATATTCTGGTTAACACAATGATGTCCCTTGATTTCACCGGATTCACTTCAAATTTCACAGAATGATTGTACAAATACTTAGATGGTTCTTTTCAGAACTGGGTACAATCAATCAAGTATCATGTAAAAAGGGGACATATGATTTTTTTTTAAATATTCTAGTAAACATAATGAATTCCCAATATTTCATCGGATTCACTTTTAACTTTCATAGAATGATAAAACCAACAGTAAAATATCCCAGGAAAAGGGGCCTTATGAGAACTTGAATTTAATATCTTTGTTAACACAATAAAGTCAAAAGTTTTATTGGATTCTCTTCAAAGATGCATGGAATAATTGTGACATTCGAAACACAGGAAAAGGGGCCTTACAGATTATCATTCAAAACATTCTTGTGTATGTGATGAAGATCACAATCATTATCAAGTTGTCTTTTAAATTTCACAGGACAATCGTAGGGTTGTAAGGAAAGTTCCTTTTGGAATGAAATTGATCCATCAGAAAACACAGGAAAAGGGGCCTTATTGATTTTCATTCAAAATCCTGTTTATGTGATTAAGTCCACAATTATTGTCAGATTCTGATGAAATATTCACAGAATGATTGTAGGGTCATAAGGTAACTTTCTTTTGGAAATGGAGTGGATTCGTCATGAAACATTGGAAAAGGGGCCTTGAGGATTGTTGCTTAAAATGATAAAGGGGATAAAGCCCCTCTTTTTTCTTTATGCATTCTTCTTTGAGCAATTAACTTCCTTAAATATCAGATGTCTTTAACAGAAAACTTGATAACCAGTAGAGCGTCTCAGGCCCTCATGGGTCTCTTGTTTCATTTTCTAATATGTTTTCCAAAGCTTTTTTCCTTGATGGCATCTAAAAGCATCACTGAGTGGGATTGGGTTAATACAAAGTAAAGATAATTAGAGCCTGTGCCTGTGGTTTTTTGCCTGAGATTGCGTAAGCAATCTGAGGCTAAAGTTACTATGCTAAAAATTCAAACCCATGCCGAGTTTAATCTGAAAAAATAATGTAAAAATATCTACCGCAATTAATGTGATCTTCTGTCGCATGAAAAATAGATTGGATCTGACCATAAAATTAATACGCCCGATTGAGGCAAGAAGGACGAAGGCGAGATATGACTCATTGAAAGCTGTCGGCTTGATATACAGTACTTTCGTGTGAGTGTTCTGAATTTGGCAAAAATTATCAAAACTTGACAAGTGAATGGAAAGAATGAAAGGAGATTTATAATATATTGGAAATTATTAAACACATATAATCATAACAGATTGTTAAGAAAAAATAAGGTGTTTGTTTCATACCAAAATCATATTACTTATTCTAGAGTAACAATGTTAAAACGGTCGGGTTAGACGAAGTTGCTGTATAAAGCTTGTCGGTTCTACGCATGATTGGAATGTTTTGTTTAACAAATTAATTGGTCATTCATAGGATCATATTCGCACTGTCTGAAAATAGTTTGGTCGTGGTCGGATTTTGTGTCTATATATTTTTACCTCCGAATTCTACCAAAAGGATGCAACGTCTACATACCGCTTTTGAGAGGTGTACATAATCATGTTAACCTGGTAAACTCTCTCGCTCTCTTTATCTTGAGATTATGAAGCGCATATTTACATAACGAAATTGGTCTGTGTGGTAGAATACTCACATCGCACGCAAGAGCCTTCTAGTTCGAAACTAGCTACACACTCCATTCCCCCATCTCTCTCACTCTCTAGCTCTCTCTCGCTAGCTCCACTGGCTGAAATCCAACAAGCATTTGTCATGATATGGTTTCGGTCGTCTGTCAGTCCGTGCGTCAACTTTTACTTTAAAAATCTTCTGAGAAAGTACTGAACATAATTCAACCAAACTCAACCAAAATTCACAGGAAGGATCCTTGGGTGGCTTTTATCAGATCCTTTCAAAGCATTTTGATCGGGTGAAAATATGTATTGATTTATACATGTAAATATATCGTTACAATACCTCAACGGGATGAAAATTATTGCGGACAGGTTGTGTCCCCTGGCGAACAAATCGGCAGATCTGCGCATAATCGACAGTAGATTTGGGTAAAAAGTAGCACCTCCGATAATTCGACCATCAAACTTTTTCTGCCCAGATTATATATCTCCTGTATTCATATCTCAGGCTTTCAGCGCTTTCAGCGCTTTGATTAGAATTCTAGACTAGTCCAAATTTAAAGAAGTCGACAATTTTATGTTGATGAAATTTTAAAAATCTTCGTCTTTGTGGGAAGGAAACAATGTCAAAGAAGTTACTTAACCCTTTTTCATGCTGAACCTGGAATATTCTGGTTTTGGTAGGAGGTGTAGACCAAGATCAGTCTGCACATCAGTGCAGTCTGATCTTGATCTGAACCTCCTGCTTGAACTTTTCCTGCCAAAGTTTTTATGAAATCGTTTTCTAAAATAAATATTGATTTTTGAACAATAAGTTCTATCAGTGCCTTCAGCCTTTTGATGTTACAGCAATTCAGTAAGATTTCCTTGATTTGCGTCTAAAAAGCGTTATTGCGTGTGAATGGGTGAACATGTGTACAAATTAAAGACTAAGATCATCCTGTTTTTCCACTCAGTCTCATCAGTCTTAATTTTTCACTATTGGCTCAGAATTTCCTCAGATGATCCTGGAATGTTCTTAATCACCGAGTTGATTTCTAGGCTGCTAAATATGTATGCTTCATGCCCAAGTACAGTTGTCAGCCTGATTCGTTTTGCATATGAACAAAATCAGATACCATGAAAAAAAATCTTTTTCTGACAGTATCAAATTGTTTGAAATATGGATTAACTCATTCCAACACAACAAAATTGTAGACTGGTCCCATTTGAAAGGAGTTGCAGACAACAATTCATGAAATTCTAGATTTTTTCAACTTTTTGAGTAGAAAACATTGTGAAAAATATAACTGCTAGGTTTAAGCAATTCTTCATTTTCCATAATGTTTTCTCAGTTATTTTTCTTGAGGGGCATCAAAAGGCCTAATTGTGTGGGAATGGGGAAAAAATGAAATCATTTAATTGAGATATAACACCATGGTGCCAATCAACCCATTATCACACAATGATGCTTTCTAACACTCTGTAGAAATACAATCGTTGAAAATTGTGTGGGAAAAGAAAAATTGTTTTGTTTTCTATCTATTTATGCTTATTTTCTAATTTCAGAGCAATTTGAAATGTAATCTGAAACTTCTTTTAATTTGAATCAATATAAAATGTGCCGTCTTGTAATGGGTCAATTTTGTAAAACAATAAAAGTTTAAATACTTAGGCTTTAGGGATAAGCATCATTTAAAATGAATTTGTTTCTCACTTTGTTAGAAAAATTTTGATATTCAGCTTGATTTTCATTTTGTTGAATATCTTATATTTCCTCTGCAGCCTAATCCATTTATAAACATGAAAATTATAGACTGATCCAAATTGGAAGGAGTTGCAGAACTCACATTTATGAAATTTTAGATTTTTTCAACTTTCTGGATAGAAAACATTGTGGAACAAGTGTTTTCCTAATTGTTTTTCTTGATAGACCATCAAAAAGCATCATTGTTTGGGAATGGGTTGAATCATAGTGAGGCTCAGAATGGTAAATTTATTTTGATATATTTTTAGTTTATCCCTTTTCCATGTTCATGTTTCAGTATATATGTGAGCGTCACTTCCAGAAGATTGCTGGCAAGAGTTTATTTACGGGACTAGCTGCTACAACACATTTTGGTAGACCAAGATTCTATCATTTTCTTGAATCTTTGAGACATGAACATGGCTATGTAAGCATTTTAAAAGTCATTCATACATGTTTTATTCCCCCTGCAAAGATAGATTGGGGCATATAGTTTTTGTCCTGTCTGTCTCTCTGTTGTACTGTTTGTCAAAAACAACAACAACATTGCAAATAACTTTCAGGTCAGCATATGGTTGTCCTGTATGTATGGAAGTTCATAATTTCTCACTCAGGCGTTGTGTTACAGAAAAAGGGAATTTATGAAAAAAAAGTTTTTTGTTCAAATCTTCTACTTCACTAAGACAGAATTGTTTGTAACAATTTCTTCTTTTTATACTCCCTCAGGGCTCTGCAGACTCCCAGAATTTGGGGAGAAGTCACTTCTCACTAGTCTGAGAATTGGGAGAAGTTTTTCAAAATGGGGAGAAGTGGTGAGACTTTCAGGAGAAGTGGATTGCGTCAAAAATTAAGTTTTTGCGCGTATTCCTCATTTCTATAAGAAAATAAAAAAAGCTTTATAACCAAGTAGTTGCATTTTATATTATGTATCATGCAATAAACATAGAAAATACTGCTTATTCTTTCAGTCCTCAATAAAGATCTTATTCCTGTGAACAAATACTTTTGTAGTTTTCTTTTTTTAGGTTTGAGAATTCAAGAGTTTGATTCTGAATTTATTTTTTTTAATATTTCATAATGGACTCATATATGATAAAAAAAAAGTCAACTAATAAAAAAAGTGCAAATAGTGTATAGGCAGATTGAATGAAATGAGTAGTGTTTCTATTTGAAGCAGAAAATGAGAAAAGATTTTATTGTAACAACATGTATTTAATCAAACCATTACCAGAAGAAAAAAATCAGACTGGTACAAATTGAAAGAAGCTAAATAAGACATTTCACAGTGAGCTTAAATAAGAAAGAAGGTGCCAAAGAGGGTAGAAACATGTGGGGAAAGGATAAATTGCTTGCTGCAAACATTTCCTCCCTTTTCCACAGTTTCCCATAAAAACATTTCAAGATGTCAAAATGGGGGATTGTGTGGTAATGAGTTAAAGTCTGCACTTTACCTGATAACATATAAATGGATAAAAATTGTCATTAATTGGTCAAAAAAGGTCCTCTGTGATTAAGCCAGTTATAGTGTGTAAAAGTTAAGGGTTACTGCTCAGTACACAAAACCAGACTTTGTACATGCAGAGGTTTAAAGTTAACACAGGTTAATTTGCTCCATTTTATAGTATTACATGTTATTTAAAGGAATTATTACCAACACAAGTAAGTGAAATTTAGTTTTTGGATAGAATGTATCATAACAAGAATCTCAGGAAAAGATCGTAGCAGCCTTTAAATTGTTTGCCATAATTTTCTTCACTTGTTACAATTAAAGCAGATAACTCAAATTGAAGGATTCTATTGAAAAATGAATTTAACTCTACATAGATTTTCGGCAGAATTATTTTTCATCAAGATTTCAAATTTTAAACAAAATTTTGACTTCTGGTAAATAACACGGCGTCCGTAAATGTCGGCCATTATTCTCATAATTTGAAAGTAAGCAACAAATCTCGTAGACTGATGATAACTTAATTTACAGAAATAATTAAAACTTAAGAAGGAAAAGGATTAGAAATAAAGATTTCTAGTGCCGAGAGTATACACAGCATTGCCGAAACCAATCGGCGTAGGTGTGAATGAAGCAAGCATGTTGACTATTAGCTGCCAGAACACCTATTTCTGATAATCTGCTGGCCTCGCGACTACAGTATCGATACACGCTTGATTTACGATCAAAGGGCTTCCGACCGACAGTTGTATAACTGCACACTGTCCCATACTTTTATAGCCACTGGACCAGATTTGGTTATCACCTATCGTATCCAGGCGACTTCCCGAAAATTCCAGGCGACTTCGACTTCGCTTTGATCAGCAAATCAGGCGAAGTTTTATGAAACCAGGCGACTTTTTCGCCAGAGTCGCCCACTCTGCAGAGCCCTGCTCCCTGAAGGGTGAGCATAATAGCCGCAGTTTCTTCTGTCTGACCTTCTGTTCATCCTTTTGCCCTTCAACCCTTGGGCCCAATTGGATGAAACTTCACATGTGAATTCCTTACAATATTGTGCCAAGGTATTTTTTCCCAGATTTTGGATAGCTCCAAAGTCAAGGTCAATGTTCAAGGTCAAAGGTTAAAATTGACCTTGTCCACAGCATAACTCCTTCAATTATGGATGGATTTCAAAATAACTTGGCACAATTGTTCTCTTTCTTGAATAGATGTACCATTTGGGAAAAATTAGGTAGCTCCAAGGACAAGGTCACAGTTCAAGGTTAAATGTTGAAACATGGCATTTCCAGATTATATCTCCTTCAATAATGGATGGATAATGAAATAACTTTACACAATTATTCTCTGGTAAGAGTAGATGTGCAAATTGAAACAAATCTTCAGATAGCTCCAAGGTCAAGGTTACAAAGTTAAAATTAAGCCTGTCCAGAGCAAAGCTCCTTCAATTATAGAAGGATTTCAATATAAATTGGCACAATTATTGTTGTCTATCATGAGAAGATGTGCTATTTGAAGAATTTATTCATATAGTTCCAAGGTCAAGGTCATAGCCCAAGGATGTACATTAAAATATAGCATGTCTGGAATATAGCAAGCGTATACCCATATCTGCATTCCAATTGGTCCATCTGAACCCTCTTCCCTGTTTTGTGACAGGGCTATATTCAGGGTGCATAGTCTGTCTCTGACCGTCCTTGTTCCACAATGTTTTCCACAGTGTTTTCTCAAGTATAAAAACACAAAGCTGCTAAAACTTGGGATTGAAGAGGACAGGGTTAAGTAAGTGAAACCATGTTACCATATGATGGCTTGTTAGTGTATCATATACATTGAAAATAAAAATTTCCCTGTTTCTATAAAAACTGTTTTTAGAACACAATACTCTATTTTCTACCTCTTTTGTTAAATACCCTTTTAAGCCAGACAAGAGAATTTTTGGCCAAAATTGAAAGAGATGGCAGACAACCCTTTAAAGCTCACTAGATTTTTCACCTTACTGGGTAGAAAATGTGAAAAATGAAGAGATTGCTTGTTGCAAGCAATTTCTTCATTATATGCAATTTGTTTTTTCCAAATTTTTTTTTCATTAGGTACGTCAAAAAGCTGCATTGTGTGGGAATGGGTTAAACAGAGCTATCATTAATTAATGAATTTGAAAATAACTTGGAACAGTTGTTCCCCTTGATGAGAAATAGTGTCATGTGTGAAGTTCTGTTTTATACTTCAAGTTCAAGGTCACAACTGAAGGTCATAAGACAAGCATGAGTGTCTGCAACAGATTTTTAGTCCTTTATTTATATTCAAGACAAAATTAAAATCTATCATCATGAAAATCATAGGTATATTACCTCTTAAATAGAATTTTACACTGCTCAAAATTAATAGAATTAGAATGTTCATATTGATTAATGGTATCTCCTTTGTTCACTGTTGAAAATGGGAGTGGTGAGGTCAGAAAGAAGATCACAAGGTCAAATCCTAGAAAATATTTGTTTCTGCTAAAGATATTGCATTTTAGCCAAATCATCACATTACTTTATGTCAAAAAGGTTACACATGTATCAAAGCTCTCATGGAAAATGGGAATGGTCAGGTCAAATCTTACAAAAATTTTGATTTTGCTCAAGGGGCCACATTTAGCCCAATTTTCACTAAGGTTTGTCAAAATGGTTATAAGAATAATATATTGGACACTCTATCTTCTTACTTTTATCTATTTAAATGAGATGCAGTAATCAAAGTTTACCAGACAACCATTTTTGAATAGAAAAAATCATATAAGGCAAAATCAATCTTGATGAAAGCTGTTCAGAATGGTTGTTAGGTCTTTGGGATTAACTCTATTTAAAATGAAAATTTTCAATTAGAAAACACTGGAAAATGAACTATACAAACAATTTATTTCGTTACACTCTAGGGACAACAATTTCAGCTCAATCTTTATGAAACTTAGCAAGTTTCTTATTCTCATCATAAGGATGTCTTCTTTTATAAATGGAATTTTATCATTGAAAACAAAAAAGTAGATTGCTAGTTCGAATCCTTGATCAATATGCATATTGGTTTTGTGCAGCCGCCGTCATAGCGCAGTTGGTAGCACGTTGGACTGTCAATCTAGAGGTCCCAGGTTTAATCCCCGACAGCGGCACTCATCCTTTCCGACTATTTGTCTCCTACCAATGGGTCGGAAATCTTAGACCTCTGTTGGATAGCAGCTGGAGGCTAGGAAAGGATGTGATTGCGGTACTGGTGTGAGAAATACCAGGAATCCTTTGTAAGGTGCTCCAGCCGCGGCAAAAACGGAAAGATTGTTGAAAGCAGCGTAAAACCCCATTCAAACAAACAATTGGTTGTGTGCTACTGAACTCACATGGGTCATCTTTGCCCTCTTGAATTCTCTATTCAAAGCACTATCTACCACCAAACAGCCTGGTAACCTAAGGAAATAGTGCAAAACCATTTTTTGTGAGTTAAATTATAATGGCTCCTACAAGATTGTTGCACCAAGCAATTGATTTCTCTCTTTCTTTTCTGATGTAGGTGAAGAACATTGGAGTTTTCAGCTGTGGACCAGGGCCAATGACACAGGCGGTGGAGAAAGCATGTGTGATGTTAAACAGATGGAAAACACCTTCATACTTTCATCATTGTGAAAACTTCTAATCATTTATCCTGTTTCATTAGTGGACAATGAATTCATGTCATTGAGGTGGAAGATTATCACGTGACAAAACTTTAAACAAGTCCAAATTCAAAGATGTTACAGATGACAATTGCAAGTTGGTGAATTAAAAAAGTCTTTGCCTTTTAACCTGTTCCCACATAATGACGCTTTTAAACGCCCCTCAATATAAAAGCTTTGGAAAACGTGGACAATGAAGAAATGGCTTGTGATAAGCAATTTATTCATTATCCACAATGTTTTCTATTCTAAAAGACAAAGATTTTTAAAGTTTCATCAACTTAAAATTGTTGTCTGTAACTTCTTTGAATGTGGACTGGTCTAAAATTTTGTGGTGTGGGAATGGGTCAAAATAGAAAACCTCATGGACATCACATTGACAGATCGCGGCTGTCAATGAATAGATCAATAGACCAATCAAATTATGCATTTAGACCAGAAGTGAACTTATTCAAGCTGTAGTTATGATGCCATATATTTGACAAAGCAATGCCGTTTAACCCATTCCCACACAACAAAATTTACGACTAGTCCAAATTGAAAGAAGTTACAGACGACAATTTTTTGTTGATAGAATTAAAAGAATCTTTGTCTTTTTGAGTAGAAAACTTTTAGGATAATGAAGAAATTGCTTGTGACAAGCAATTTCTTCATTCTCCACGATGTTTTCCAAAGCTTTTATATTGAGGGGCGTTTAAAGGCGTCATTGTGTGGGAATGGGTTAATACCGAAGTGGACTTCCTGTTGTAGCTCAATAGGCTTGGCCAGCAGAGTCAATGGGTGGGGCCAGCAATCTGTAAATTGCATGTACATGCAAATTCTTCATTGTCCACAGTGCTTTTTATAGATTTCTTAAGGTGTGAGAATGGGATACTACCAAGACATTTTTAATGCAGAGAACAAATCAATGTGTTATTCTGAAAAAGATTGAAACAACTCATTTGGTAACAGGAAGGACAGTACATAATGAGGTGCAGTTTACTTTCACATTAAAAATTACTTCTAGTCACTAATCTGATAAAATTTGGAGACTGCATAATAATCAATTGCATAATTTCATTAATGTGAACACTTATAGTCACTTATCTGATAAAAGTTAGAGACTGCGTGCATATAAAGCTACAGTCCAATACCTTTACCTCGAATCTCTAAGCCTAAGTTCTCTCTATGTTGAAGTTATTCTTAAGTCCCAATCTTATTACTCTTTACTTCTACATATTTGAACCTCCATACGTCGTTCTCTTGAACTACCCCTACGTCTAATCAATTGCAAAGTCCTGTCACTATTGTTTGCACATATTCACACCTCTGTAAGACGAGCCTTAATCATAGAGATTTGCAATCATCTAAGTTTTTCATGTTTCGACATGTCAACGTGGATAAGAGATAAGTGCGTTACAATATTGGATATCGATTGCTAACTTGATTTTGTTTGTTTGTCTGTGATCTGAAAATTTGAAAGTTTGAGTTGAGTGCAGACATTGTTACAATGGAATTTTACAAGCACAAAAGTGGCATCTAACATCCATACCACCCATGACTTGTTTGGTGCCGTCCTGGACTATCCTGGGGATTGCCAGCAATTTCGACCAATGTGACATGCTAAAGGGAGGACCCAGTGGATACCTAGGTTATTTCGACAGCAAAGAGAAAATTGTCAAACTGGGCAATCGACATGAAGAGTAAACAATAATAGAAGAAAGCAACAAGGTCTACGATAAGTAAATCGCCGCTATAGCTTTCGTTCGATTAGAAAATCATACTAGTACGAATCATTTGTCGCCTTATTTACTTACGGTATTTCGCCACCATTTTTGGTCATACATGGAAAATTTCCAATTATCTACACGTCGAAATATCTATACGTCGAAGTTTTCTTTTAGTCCCCTTAACTTCGAGGTATAGGTATTTTACTGTATTACATGTATATATTTTCACTATTGTGAGCACTTCCAGTCTCTAATCTGATAAATATCAGAGACTGCCTGCACATGTATATAATTTCACTAATGTGAGCACTTCTCGTCTCTTATCTGATCAAATTCAGAGACTGCCTGCATATTAAGCTATCACATGTATATATTTTCACTAATGTGATCACTTGGATTCAGTAATTTGATAAAATTCAGAGACTGCCTGCATATAAAGCTGTATATATTTTCACTAATGTGAGCACCTCTAGTCACTAATAACATTTGGATACTGCCTGCAAAGTAGGCTATATTGTACTATAGTTAACATTTTAAGTCGCTTTTTAAAACAATGGATGCAGATAATCTTTTTAATAAATCTATACTTTTGCATTATAAAAAATCAAATTTATTTAAAGTCACTAATCCACTATAACATCAAGAGATAGCTTGCTTTATAAACTCAAAATACCTTTATCATTGGTATAATTGTCTCTTGTCTGATTGTGTAAATATAAATGTTAATCAATCAAAATAGATAACGTCTCAGACAGGTTTTTAAAACTTCGTATTTGTAATTCTGTGATAAAACAATAAATAAGCTGTTTAACCCATTACCAGATGACAAACTTTTAGACAAGTCCTAATTGAAAGAAGTTGCAGACAAAATTTTCAAATTGGCAAATAGGAGCCAAATAGGATAAAAACGTTGTGAAGAAAAAAAGAAAATACTTGCAAGCAATTCCTCCTTATCCCACAAAGTTTTCCATTATTGTATTTCTTCAGTGCATCAGAAATCATCCTTGTGTGGTAATTGATTAAATGACATACAATAAGCCATGACATAAGCCATACTGGATTTTGTTCAGTGGAGCTAAAAATCTTCATGTCAGTGGGGTATACTCACTGAGCATGAAATGATTGTAGACTTGGCAGGAATGTTTATTGAATAAAGCTCTTTCAAAGTTGTTCAAATAATTGAAATCCATCCAACTCTGGTTGACATGGCAACATAAAGGATGAAATCTCTAAGAATCTACTTCTCTGAAACCAGAGGACAGAGACCTTTGATATTTTGTATGCAGCATCTCCCAAGGTCTCCAAAGCGTCATCTATTTAACCCATTCCCAAACATCAAAAATATAGACTGGTCATAATTGAAAGGAGTTGCAGACAGCAATTTAAAATTATGAATTTTTAGAATTTTTCAACTTTCTGGTTAGAAAACATTGTTTAAAATGAAGAAAGTGCTTGTTACAAGCAATTTCTTCATTCAATAGTGTTTCCCAATTGTTTTTATACACCGCCGGAGGCGGTCATATATTGGTGTCATCTTCTCCATCTGTCTGTCCGTCCATCAACTTTTCTTGTGAGCGCAACTCCTCCTAAGTTTCTGGCTGGATCTTTTTGAAACTTGGTCAATGTTATCACCTTAATTGTTAGATGTGCATGAAGTAAGGATTTTATGGTTCATTGATTTTTGCCTCAGTCATGCCCCTTTTAAACTAAGTCTCTGGGATTATTGAAATTGCAGCCTTGTGAATGCAACTCCACCTAAGTTTCTGGCTGGATCTTTTTGAAACTTGGTCAATGTTATCACCTTAATTGGTAGATGTGCATGAAGTAAGGATTTTATGGTTCATTGATTTATACCTTGGGCTTATTGAAATTGCAGCCTTGTGAACGCAACTCCTAAGTTTCTGGCTGGATCTAAATGAAACTTGGTGGATGTTATAACCTAAATTGGTAGATGTGTATGAAGTAAGGATTTTATGGTTCATTAATTTTTCCCAGAATAATCCCCCTAAAACTTAGTATCTGGGGCTTATTAAAATTTCAGCTTTGTGAACCCAACTCCTTCTTACTTTTTGTCTTGATTTAAATGAAACTTGGTCATTGTCATCACCATAATTTGTAAGTGTACATGGATCAAGGATTTTATGGTTCATTGATTTTTGCAAGAGTTATGCCCCTTGACACTTAGTCTCTGGGCCCATTTAATCAATCAATTATAACAAACAGTTTGAACTTGACAATTTTAAAAGGTAATCTGCAAACATTTTGAATTTGGTTCTGTCAAAATAAGTAGTGTCCACAATTATTTTCATGAAACAGCAGCAAAGTGGCGGCGTATATTGTGACGATGGCACTCTTGTTATTGAGGGTCGTCAAAAAGTGTCACTGTGTGGGAATGGGTTAACATAACATATACATGTGTATTATTGCATGAGAACATTACTTGTTTTATAGCAGTAGCTAATAAACATAACAAAATCTTTGAAATGGATTAACTGAAGAGCGTATGATGTTAAGGCACATGATTTTGGATCGGATTTTAAAAAGTCTGACCAGTACGTGGGGCCAGCGACCCGTAAAGTGGCCAATAGCAGCTGTCAATCAAGGAATAAACCGACCAATCAAATAATTTATTCACCCCAAGCTTTTCAACTCCAATATTGGCCACAATTTTGTTAATCAATATTGTTGGTTTGGTGACTTAAATGTTGTAACTACAGCTTATTCAAGCTGTAGTTACGACATTTAGGTCACCAACCAACTACATGTATTTTACTTTTTTGTTACATGCTACTGGCCATAAATTATAAAAAAAAAATAACGCCGTTAAGAATCGAAGTGGAGCTTCTTGTCGAAGTTAATGGGCGGGGCCTAGGGCGTCAGTGGGCGGGCCTATCGATTGGTCAATTGCGACCGGTCCATTTTAATGAAACTTTTGCTCTTTGCATAGTGTGTTAAAATTTACCAAATTCAGTCCAAAAGTTACAGGGATTAAATATGGATTTGCATATTTTAATTGCTGCTAATTTGAAAAAGGTAGTGCTATTAAGAATTTTTCTTCAACAACTAAGGTTGACACAGAACAAGTGTGCGAAATTTTATCAAAATCTGTCAAATTGCTGGAGATTGTGTCCGGACAAGACAGTATGTATTGACTTCAATGACTTTCAAAAAGTAATGTCTCTCCACAACTCGTAAGGAACAAGAACTTGAAATTCGTAAAATTGACTAAAACTAAAAGATTATAGGAGCTTTCTTTAAGTCAAGAAATATAAACTCCCAGACTTAAAGGAAAACTATTCATGAATTGGCGTGTGGAATTTACTGAAAACGGCTAAGCCTATTACTAGAAGATAAAATTTAGGTCTGGTCTTAATTCAAAGATGTTGCAGACGACAATTTGTAGTTGATTGTTATTTTCTAAATGATACCTTTTTGGGGTAGAAAATATTGTGGATAATAAAGAAATTTCTAGTGACAACCATTTTCTTCATTTTCCACATTGTTTTCAAAAGCCTTTCTTGAGGCGTCAAAAAGCAAGATTGTGTGGGAATGGATTAATAGTTACTGAACTTTTCCCAGACACAAAAATATGACAAATGAATTAAACGGAAAACCCTAAAACGCAGTAATTTGAAAAGGAATAGTGGCCATTTAGATAAAAAAAAAAACACCTTGCAAAACGAATACCGAGATCTCATCTCATCAAAATCTGTCCCATAACTACAGATACTTTGTCCAGACAAGAAAATACTTTTGGATGGATTTATTAGCAGCCATTGCACAACTTGGGTTGATAGTAAACTACGGGCCCTCGTACGCTTACCTGAGATACAGAATCTTTTTCTTACGACAGTCAAATTTAATATTAAGGTCAGGGCTCTATACACAAGTACCAAAAAGTCTTTTTAGCAACCTACATATTTTGGAGAGAACGCTTCCTCCTCCTCTAGGGATCCGAGAACTGATACTTAAAGGCTTAAGGCCAACTGGATCTGGAGGAGACCCCTTCAAATTTTGTTGTCACGGCGACCAGGATTTTTCCACCGATTTGAATTCATTTAGTTACTTTAAGAGAGGACTATCCCGCAATTCAAGTGGATTGGGGGGGGGGGTTGATAAAAGAAATGGTTGACGGACGGAGTGGTCACAATAGCTCTTTGTGCTGAGGTGTGATAAAAAGCGTGCAGTTCGATCAAAATCACGCAAATCATTTAACGTTTGGATGGATGGCGTCAAGAATTATAATGTGGAAGGAGTGGCCGGCAGAGACGCTGCTGACAAAAATAAGCAAAAACTGCTATTTAACCATGACCAGACGGCAAAACTTTAGATAGACCGGTACCGCTGTCGACTTTATGCTTTTTTGTTAAAGTCGACAGTGGTACCAGTCTAGCTGCAGACGACAATTTCAAGTTTATGAAATTTTATTTATTTTTTTTTTCCATCTTTTGGGGTAGAAAACATTGTGGATAATGAAGAAATTACTTGTAAAAAGCAATTTCTTCATTTTTCCAAAATGTTTTTTTAAAGCATTTTTCTTACGGGGTGTAAAAGGAGGGGTTGTCTGGTTGTGGGTTAAAGCAATTTAACAGTTACAAAATGATATAGCCGTCGAAGAAAAGAACACACATCAACAAAATGGGTGAACAGCTATGGTAGGTCTGAAGTATTAAAAGAATAGCGAATTTTATAATCAAATTAATCAAGATTATACTAGAGTAGGGAAGAAACGTCAATTTTTCTGTTGTTCTTTCTCTCGTTTTGAAATCCCTTATTTTATAATTTATTGTCTAAATGTCATCATGGCTAAACCGAACTTACCCGTAGATTCCAAGTTTTCGAAACATTCGTTAGGAAAGAAAACGCATTAACTACGTTAATTTAATCCGAAATGGTTCAATATATACATTATTCTATGTCTCTCGCGAATTGTAGTTAACAATCTTTTTTATCAGTTATTATAAACAATGAAAAAGGAACCATATAGACATTTTTGGCCTGTTATGCACAATGGCACCACCTGGGAACTCCGCAAGATGTTTGAAAAACTAAATAGGACCCAGTACCAAGTTTAAAATCGGTTCCACGGGCTGTTACTTTGGTTCTGGCCCTCGATAGCCGGTATAGTGGTAGGATGTACAATGTATGTATAGTACATTAAATGGCGTGCGAAAACGCCAAGGAGGTAAAGAAGAAAATGCTTGTATTTAATCATGATTTTGATATTGAAAATACATACAAAGCGCGTAGGATGACGTGTTTGAAATTATCGTTAGTTAGGTAGATTGTACGCACGTTTAAAAGTAGTGGAAATCACGCGGCGTCTTACTCATGTCAAATTTTATTTTTTGACGCGTTGAAGGGGACACCCAGCCGTGCGGATACAATACTGAAACTTTTAAATGTTCAGTCGGAAATATTTCTTTAAGCGCATTCTATAATGAACTAGGATACACGATTCCAATAATGTTATGCTAAATATTGAAAATGACATGTAAACATTTAAAAACAACAACAACAAAAACAAACGCAAACACACACACACACAAAAAAAACCCCAAAAAAAACCGGGGGCATTAGCTAAATATAAATAATGTCTTTATTTTATATTTTTCAAAATTAATTCGTTTATTAAGGAAGTGGAACTTCCTATTGGAGTCAGTGGGCGTTAGCAGCAGAGCCAATGGGCGGGGCCAGCGATCCGTCAATTACTAGTATGAAACAAATCGGCGCATCTAGTTTGTTGTAAAATAGAACGAGCAGTTCCGGTTGTAATTTGACAATTAATTTCACACAGAATTTATTGTCTTTTCGAATGCATAAAAATAATGCAACAAAATTATGATAGAATCGGAATTGAAAGTTCTGAGAGCGGATTTTCGGGCGTATCAGTAAAAAACACACGTGATGGAATTTCACTGTTTAAGCACTAGAATCGGGATGGAACCATGCTGTGTTAATCTATTGTAGCGCACAGAGTGTATCCATGCCAAGAAAAGTAAGTACCAAAAGTCCACTTTAAGAAACTGCAGCCAAAAGATCCTATCTAGCTATTTGTCCGTTAACATCTCATTAAAAGTCGGCAGCGAATAGCTAGTTGCCTTCTCGAAATAATTGATTCAATTTTAATTACCTGCAGGGTCGTAAAAGGGCCGTTAACCGAAGTCTGGTTCTAAGTCAGGTATGTAGCACTTTCGACTAAGATAATTTCTCTACCATAACCCATCTCAATCCAGGTCTAGCGCGATAAACATTATTATAATGATTGTTACAATATTTGCCTTATTATTACTATTATTATTAGTTTATCTTGATTATCGATGTGGTCTGTAACTAAGCTCAAACAAAAAATATGATAGAGACAGACAGACAGGGATTAGAACTGAGACGAGTTTATTATCTGACTGCACTAATTATGAACCTAATTGACCTCTGCTGAATATGACATTTCTTAAATATTTGTGTCATAGGGCTTTCGGGTGGTCCTTTTCTACAGAACTGTCACAAGAAGTTTTAAATCTGGCCACCCTGCACATTCTGTGTCAATCGTAAGATTTCTTGTGAAATCTTCAAACCAAGGTTAGTTGACTATTTTCACCAAAATACTCATTTGAAAGCTATTGAAATGGTCTACTATACTTCTATTAAAAAGTTCAGAGTTTCGTAACATTTTGTCGAATTAAATCAGGGAGACATGAAATTAATAGGACAAAAATTATCAAAGAACTTTTGATACGCAATACACACGCAATCAAAGATGAATTTCATAATCTATCTATTTATGATACATATTCAAATATCCGGAAAAAAAACCCGACCCCCTAAAAGAAATATTTCATTAGAACTAGTTCAATGAATGCATTAACTTATTCCTATGCTTAGAATTGATTGAAATATCAATTTAGTGAAGAATACATAAAAGAAGTTTTCATACTGAGGACAAATATAGTACAAGATGGATACTTTTATAGGTTAAGGTGAATGTGAGTTGCTCAAGTTGATAGTTTTAAAATGATGAAAAGCTTCATTTGTTATAAATAATAACGACAGTCCTTCTGTTTCGTCGTTTGGCAACCAACACCTCGTATCCACAGCTTGATCATTGATCGCCCAACGACGATATATGAAAGTGTTGAAAGCAAAGAAATCACGATTGGGCCCGTGTATACAATAGACGAGATATATCTTCTATTATAATATCTATCTTAACCATCATACCAAAGAAGTTTTTTTTATTCAAATGTAGTTCTGTAGGAATACACAGGTTTAAGATAGAAAATCTAGGGCCATTAGGTTTTGCAAACAATTCTCTTGAGATTCTTCATCCCTCGGGCTAAAAACAAGTAAGTGTCGTAAGTCTGGTACCTGCTTATAATAACCCACCATCTTGTCGTACAAAGGGCAGCGACCGTTCTACTTATCTATATTAGAGAAAAATGTGATCTCGATATCCCTTCACTCGTAAGGATGACAATAGTTTTATTGACCGTTCAGTGGGGCATCGAATATCAGCTCTAATTTCCTAAATCAATTTGTCGTATATAGTTTATGTGAGTCTGCGCGTTGCCTTTCCACCCATTTCCCATGAACGCCAAATAAAGGCTCAGATAATCATGTGCATCCACACCGTCATCCTCATTAGTGAAGGGATATCGAGATCATCTTTTCCTCTAATATTTTAGGTATCTTTTAGAAAAGTAGAACGTTCGACGCTATTGGTACGATAAGATGCCGAACCGTCTGACCAGAACCCTTACTATTCGCTTTGTAGATAGCTAATGATTTAAGTTCCTTTAGAAAACCAGCAGTTTTATTCTAGTTACTCAACAATACACCATGGGCCACGAAGAAACTATCTTGTACCATGGGGTGAATTGAGGGCAAGTTTGTATAAATGAACATAGAAAATTCATTTACAGTTACTTTCTTCGGGAAATTTCTGGTTGGAAGTGACTGATATGAAAATAGCCGAACTATTTTAAAAGAAAGACATTTCCCGTTTTTTTTAATACGATTCAATATACAAGGGTAGTTTAATGAGAAATAGCCAGAAAACAGGGATTGGTCATAGATGAACAAAGAAATTTCATTTACAATTACTTTCTTCGTGAAATTTCTGGTTGGAAGTGACTGGTATGAAAATAGCCGAATTTTTTTCTTTGAACGAGCACACTTTAAAGAAAAACATTTCCGATTTTTTTTTCTTTTCCTTTTTTTAATATTAATATTTTCAATAGGATTCAATAACAAAGGTAAATTAATGAGAAATCGCCAGAAAACATAGATTGGTCTATCGCATAAATCAGTTTTTGAGAAAATGCATTTAGTTTTCGTCATGTTGGTCAAAGAGGATATGTTCTAGCTACAAACTAGCCTGTCTTCCAGGCTGTCAGTAAGTGCTTAGGTTTGAAAGTAACTAAGATACATCAATCCTGCAAATACATTTCATTCCTTTAAATTACCCCCCTTACGTCTCACAAACTGATCAGCAAAACAGAAAAAGATAACAGCTAGAGAAAAGAAACTTTTCAACTAAAATATAAGTATCAGTGAGACGGGGAGCGGGTCTAGTTACAATCCTTCATCATCATTTCTATGTATTGACTTTTCCCAAAATAAATGCTAGCACTTTCTTATAAATCCTTTGTTGTCACTTCCATTTGATAAATCACTTAAGATGGTAAGACAAAGTATTGTAATTGTCATTTTATTTAAATTTATTACGCTTTGTTATGTATTGCATGTTATTGTACTAATTTGTACAGTTGCTTGTCTGCAGATCAATTCTAAAGTGTTAAGAACGCAATAAAGGTGGAACAAATGTGGAGCACTTAAATCCGATTTGCCATGAAAACCCAATGCGCCATCTGTGACGACACGGCTAAAAAGATTGCTATTTTCTGATTATGTACATCTATTACATGTGCAAACAGAGATATTTTTGTAGAACTTATGGAAAGAAAACAACAAAAGAAACATGCTACTCTTCACTTTCCAAGTTATTCGTTTCAACGAAAGAGATAGAGAGAGAGAGAGAGAGAGAGAGAGAGAGAGAGAGAGAGAGAGAGAGAGAGAGAGAGAGAGAGAGAGAGAGAGAGAGAGAGAGAGAGAGAGAGAGAGAGAGAGTATTTTGTGACATTTATTTAAGTCGTATGTTGTATTTCTATAAAGAATATATAATTCAATGGCAAGTATCTGGATTTTTCTGTTAAGACAGATAAACATACAGATAGACAGACTAAAAAGGTTAATATATAGAGAAAACGAGAATATTTAGTTTTGCGATCAAGGAATGTTACCATAGAAACTCATCTTGGACTGGCACTTTACACTGATATACACAAAAATAATGACCATTAATTACCAATTTTCCAGGCAGCTGGAAGTTGGAGCATTCACAGAGAATGACTGGGGTATGGGGATATAGTGGAACCTAGAGAAAATGTGTTTGGGTTTCAAGCTCTTATTTCAGTAATGAACAAGTACGACACATATTGTGAATTTTGCGATATTGCGAATGTATCATTCATAAATATAGTACTTCAAACTATAACCATCCGGGGTGCAATTCTTTTACTAAATAGTTTTCATCCTACCTTTGAAAGATGATGGGACATATAATAAATCAGGGTTAAAGAAGACAACCATCAGCCGTCATAGTTCGCTCAGTCTGATCAGATCTTAAACTTTCGCAACTACTTTTCTCCCGTGACGATTCAGACATCTCTATATTTTCTTATAATGAAGTCCAAATGTAAAATGAGTTCGTGAGGTTTAACAACAACAACAGCAATTAAAGAAAACACGGCAAAAGTTAAATGTTTTCACCTCCGGTCGGTCTGCGCAGGGAGATCATACACGAAACTTCAAATTCGTCGTGAGTCCTGAGATCCGCCGCCGGCAAATTTATGCTGGTTTGATGAATTTTGAAGACAAAAATGGATAATCTCGCAAACAGTTTCCATCGCATTAAGAGGTACTGTGCGGAGTGAACAGGCTAACCAGGATCGAGACTTCTCCCTATCGCCTAATTACAATTGTAATTACAATTGTAGATTGGTTATTCTACCTTGATATACACTCAATTTTGAAATACCACCTTTGTGGATGGTTTGTGCTGGATCCGATCTATTTTTCTAACCGTCTGTCTGTCTCTCTCACTGTGTCTCAGAGCAGCTGTAGTTACATTGTTAAGTTGGCTGAAGAGGATATATTCTATATTACGATTTTAACTTGGTCAAAGAGGATACATGCTAGTTAAAATGCAGATCAAACAGATTCAAGGACATCCATGCGGAAAAAGTTATGCTTGTACATGGTTAGGAAAGAAATGTGTAAATATCTCCACTAGCTTGGTAATCAAAGAATGCTACCATAGAGCCCCGTTACCATGGAAACACCTCTAAGACTGTCCCATTGCACTGGCATACGCTAAACTAATGAGTGTCTGACCATTAAATACCCATTTTCTAGGCACCTGGAAGTTGGGGCAATGTACATTGATAATCAAACTGAGTAAAATTTGAAGAAATGTGTTTCGTTTTCATGCTCTTATGTATATCATGAACGAGTATAACATAAATTACTTCCCATCATAACAACCCGGTTAGTATAAAATCCAAGTAACTTTTAGTTTGGCCCGAATATTTAATGCCTATTTGCCGTTCAGCATATTTCATGTTCAAAGTTTTTGAATTCAAAATTAAGCTTGTAGATACTTTTTTTTATCTAATGCTGGGATAAGACGTTAAAATATGAAGCATTTTTCAAATTATTCCGTTCGAGCCATAATGTCACCGGGGCTTTAAAAGATTGGGGGACGAAAAAAAAAAGCATGGATAAAAAGACAATTATTTTTCTTAGATAAAACTTTCACTGCTTCGAAAATTTCCCGCTGCTTCTAGGATCGAACCAGAACAAAGTTTGGTCGTCCTCAAACGATTAATATTATAAGTTTTTTTCTTTGTTTTTTTCTGTCTGCCTCTTTATCTCTCTCTCCCTATCTATCTATCTCTCCCTCTCTCTCTCTCTCTCTCCCTCTCTCTCTCTCCCTCCCTCCCCCCCTCTCTCTCTCTCTCTCTCTCTCTCTCTCTCTCTCTCTCTCTCTCTCTCTCTCTCCCTCTCTCTATCTCTGATTTGGAAGTGAGTTTCCCTACGATAGTTCAAAGCTATATTAAGCCCCGTCACAAACACATACTCTCAGCCTGCTCTCTCTTACACCATATCCACTTCTTCTTTATTGACCACGTCCACAGGGCAGTGTTAGCGCGTATGACTCCTAGTCAAGGGGTCCCGGGTTCGATCCCTGGTCGCGGCGAATATCCTTTCCGACATTAGTCTCCCGTCAATGGTTGATTGATCGTAAACCTAAATGGGATGATCAGCTGGAGGCTCAGAAAGGATTTAGTATTAGTACTGGTGTGAGAAATATCAGGAATCTATGGTTAGGTGCTTCGACATGGCTGAAATACTATCAAAATTGGCGTTAACCCCCCCCCCCCCCAACAACAATGATAATAACTTTCTCTGAGGCATTTCATCTCTCATGGCCGATATTCATCATTAAATGATTGGACGATTACACCAAAGAACTACAACCGGAAATTGTTGGAAATAGTTTTTTAATTCAAAGGATTTTAGTTTGAGATAAAAATAAGAACGCGAAATGAACGACTTTCGCTAAGTAACATGTATTAGAACTATCTCTACACTCTGTGCATACAAAACCAGATGCTTTAGACATTAGAATTTAATGATCGTACAAACATACATCACTATCAAAATGACAGTCGTATTTGAGTTACCATGGGAACCAACTATGCTGTCCGAAATAACTAGGTCCCTTCTCGATTCTTTCTCAATGTAAACATCTTCAAGTGATCGCCTGTCTTAGTCGACATATCGAGATGGTTATTCTTACATGATATATTCATGTACTGCCTACAACTTCTTTCAATGACATCTGGTAAAGGGTTAAAAGAGGCATGGAAAATCAATTCAGTACAAGGAGGGTTGTAAAGTGACGGACCACGTCTGACAATCAAATATGGATTACCGATAAAATCGTCCATTTATGCCGGGTGTGAACTTTGCTTTTTTGTTGGGTTGACGACCTAAACGTTTTAACTACAGTACATTCAACCCGCAGATACGACTTTAAGATCTTCATCCAAAATGTTGCCTGTTCACAATTCATGTCCAAGACAACATATCTTACAAAGTAACGCACTTAAAATAACCTTCCTTGCATTATGACTACGATTTAAATTATATGTTGGCCCAACATGTTCACAAACTATTATTCTTTAGCTATTATCTCTCTGTTTTGTCTGATTTTGTCAATTCGCTCATCTACCTAACTGCGAAGACAATCAAACAATATTGATTTCAGTTAAAAGTAAGGTGATTTTGAATCACAATTAGGAAGTAGATATACAGATATAGCTTGCCCGTGAACTATAACTAGGCCTCGAAACCTTCCACAAGCCAATCATAATTGTTTCCTTTTCAAAATTGAATGTATATCAAGGTAGAATGTCCTTTCTATGACTGAAATATTGAAAAGAGAAAAGTCTGCACTATGGTCAGCCTGCGTAACCAGAATAGTAAGTCAGAAAACGAACGAAACTTTTTGCTCTTCCGAGATGATCCGTTTTTGTGATCCGCCAAACTGACATATCGGGACTTCGCTCTTTAAACGTCGTCCATGGTCACACTGCACGGGCTTTCCGGCATCAAAAATTTATGTTTTTTACCAAGTTTTTCCACCTACCTGACTATGCAGACTATGCTTTCAGTTTGTATTGCATTTCCTCTTTCACGTGCGCAAGACCAAACTTTTTTCTTCTTATTATTATCTTTATTTTCAAAATAGAATAAATAAAGTGCAAAGTGTTCAGTTGTCCCATAATTTCAGATAATATGGAGAAATGTGAATCGTTCCGGAAAAAAAAAGATACAAGAAATGAGTTGCTAAATGTTCCGATCTGATCAGACTGTGCCAACTATAAAGGTTGACCGTGGTCGAATCTTTGTTCTTTTTTCAGATTCTATGTTGATCGCTAATCCTACCTCTATTTAAGATCTGGATCTCGGAGCTTATGCAGCCCATTTCACCTCCAATGAGTTCTTTTCTTCATGCACAAGTATACAGTTACTTTTTTGTCAAGGAGGATATGATATTGTCAGAATGCGACCAAAATATAGTAAACACAGGTTGAATAAAAGCTGTATTTGCGACATTTTGGTTGCACAACTGCGATATTTGATACACTTTTTAATAGATTCAATCGGAATTAATAAGATCCATCCTTACTATAAATATACCAAGACCAAAAAGTATGAACTACAATTTGAATTTGACTATTTGAGTGTTACGGGGAACCAGTTAATTAGCAACTCACACTTCTCCATCTCCTTTGGGACTCATTTTAAACATCCTATTAAGTAAAGCCACTATTTGCACAGAACCTTCAAATTGTCAAATAGCCCGCCGTGTACAATTACAAACAAATTATTAATTTACCATTGAGTATAAATAAATATTTTACATTCTTATTTATTCATTTTCCTCATGAATTTCAGACGATATGTTTTACTTTTATTATCATTTTTATTTTACGTTGGCTCAAAATCGGTGATTAAGCCATTGGCATTTTTTTTAGATAGAAAAAAACTCGTTTTTATCTAACATTCATTCCATATCCATTTGATGGGCTGATGAAACCACGTAACTACAGCTGAGCAGAAATTGGATAAGAATTTAACCTATTATTTTACATCGAGTGGGAAACAAGCTTTTCAAGCCTCGATTCTGCTTCCTGGAGAAACAGCAGTACCCGCACCATTTATGTGGGCAAATAACAGACTTAATGTCGACAGATGCTCAAAAGAATCGAACTCTGGACCTTTTGATCGTGAAGCCAATACTTTACCTCTTAACCACGCGTTAAAATTCCCCTTAGTTAATACGTTTCGGAGGCTCATTGACCGTTGGTTTACTAAATAATTCCCTTTTTTCTGATCATGTTTTATCATTAGTCCGATTTTGAAAAAAAGTATGTTAAGTAATGTCGGCATACATATTCCAATCATTAGCTAAAAAATAATTCTGATAAAAAAAGAAAAAAAATGTGATTTATGATGTCGTTAATTATTTTGTAAAACAGTCAAAGTTCTGCGAGGCTTAATTCACTCCCAACCAATCACGCCTTTTTACACCCGTGAAAATTAAATTCAGGAAAAATGTGAAAAAGGAGAATTTGCTGTAATCAGGCGATTTCTCCTTCTTTCACAATATTTGTATGGTGTTTATCCCCTTCTTTGCAGCTCCAAAACAATTTGAATTTATATATGTTGCTTCTTTCAATTTATATATATCAGTCCAAACTTTTGTCGTCTGGTAATTGGTTAATCCGGGTAATAATTGTTTGAGAATTACAGATGAAAACGGAATCATCCATCGATTTAAACTACAGACGGCATATTTCTATCCCTTTATTGAGGTGGTCGTCTACTGACCGTCAATTAAAAGTTAATGTGAGTCTGGTTTATTTCACATTGACTGGCCGCTGCAAGAAAGGTGTATCGATAACGCTAAGTCCGTTAGCCAATGCAAACTTAAAGTGGAGGAGATTTCTTCGCATGCGATGAGCGCTCGTTAATTTGGTCCGCCCTGTCAGGTAAAAAATAACAGACAATATCAAGAGGTTGTTTACATGTATTCGCTTGCCTCCACTGATCTAGATTCTTTCTTGAAACACAAGCTATTTTCTTTAACAGTAATGAAACAAGATGGGGACCATTACGTAGACCTTTACGTCAAGTTTTTTAGCGTGCGTAAAAATGCGTGGAAAATTGTTTCCGTCTAGATCGATTTGAAATAACGGGTTCGCGTAAGCAAATCCGTTAAAGAGGGGATATAATATTCACCCTCTCTCTCCCCCAATCAACAAAATAAACTCAAGATTGAAAGGGGGAAAATCCACATTACTTCCCAATATATCTACGGGTTACCAGCTGCAGTAAGTTTTTAGCAAGATAACGATTTGGTATATATTATTTATAACAGCGTGAAAAAATAGATCAGTCATTTTAGCTGTAATTAGGTCTATTTCAAATAAAACAGCAAGCAGAAGGCTTAGACTGGTACCACTGTCGACTTTAGGTTAATAAAGCGGCTTTATTAAAGTCGACGGCGGTACCGGTCCAGCAGAAGGCTCTGCATTTTCTATGAATTAATTCACAGACGAGAAATTAGATGTTACAGATGGTGCCCCCTCTCGAAAGATCAGGGCGTACTATTTAACGGTTGTCCGTCCGTCTGTCTGCTGCAAGCGTATCCCATAGATGTATATATTTAAAATTGGTCAAATACTGTTGTTTATACAATGTTTATTCTTGGTATGTAGGTGCCTAAAATAGATAAGAACCTGCCTACGGCAATTTCTGAGTTAAAGACAAGTTCAAGATCTATTATGATGTGAAATTATGCCACAGATTGACCAGAAACAATAGTACTACCATATATTGAACCTTATTCGACACTGTTAGACCGATATGATGTGTCCGTTGCTGTCCGCTACGAGATCAGCCAGTCTTACAAACAATGTGGCTTTGTTCAATAATATTTTTGATATTTTTTTTGTACAGTAAAGTATTAATGCGACAGTCTGGTAGGGGGCCCGATGTCTCTCAATGACAGCGGGTTACCAGTTTACCTTTATTCCGAGACATGCTTTTGCCCCAAGCTCTATTTTGAACTAAAATTGTTTAATATTTTCATTGATTTCTTTCCCCAGACGTGTTTTCTACGAGACAAACATTGAATACTCCTGAAAATTCCTTAACAGCTTGTTTCGTACTTCACGTTACGAGCCTGACGTATGTAGGTCATCATGTTACGCGATAACTATTCCCGACTTATCACAAAGTAAATTTATGTCTTGAAAACAGGTAAGCCAGATAACGCCTTACAGATTTAAGTGTTTATCGTAATCCAACGAATTAGGATTATCATGTTTACTACAGACTCCGCACTCTCATTAATGATTGGTTGAGAAAAAAGCCAATCACTAGAGGCTTTTAGATAGTTTCTCGGCTTGCTCTTCAATTTTATAATATTTTAAATAGACTGGGTACCATATTCAAGCACGAGCTGTTTTCTGGCTATAAAACTGGGCGTGCAGACGACTTTCGGTAACAAAATGGGAACGCTGACATTGGTGCTACTGGTCGTTGGCTTTGGCGTGTTGCAGGCTAAGCCGTAAGTAGGCTTATTGTGTTTTTACCCTATTGTAAAATAAACAACAAAAACTCCCAGGTAATGAATTTCGTTATGCATTATGAAGATCGTGTGAAAAGGAGAAGTTAGACTTATCACAAAATTAACTGTTTCCCGAAAACAGTCGGGTAACGCTTTAGTTTTGGGGACCCTAAATCTTGGTGGCGTGTTAGCGCAATTCTTTTTTACATTTTGCTTTCATTAGATCTTTAAACATATTATGCCAGTTTTCGTACATTTTTATCAATGCTCTCCTCTTGATACCCACAGGGACTTGTCAAAATTGATTTTTAGCTCCACTGGCTGAAAGCCAGGAGTAGTGAGCTATTGTCATGGCGTTGTGTCAATCGTGCGAGCGCTTCTTCTCAGTAACCAATGGATGGATTTCAACCAAAATTTAAAGGAATGATCCTATGGTGAACCGCCGCCATAGCGCAGTCGGTAGCGCGCCAGACTCCTAATCTTCAATCATGGGTGTCATGGGTTCGATCCCCGGCGGCGGCAAATATTCTTTCCGACAATTGTCTCTCACCAATGGGTGGATAATCGTAAACCTAAGTGGGATAGCAGCTGGAGGCTAGGAAAGGATGTAGTGGTAGTACTGGTGTGAGAAATACCAGGAATCCATTGTTAGGTGCTCCAGCCGCCGCGATATGACTGAAATACTGTTAAAAGCGGCGTTAAACCCCATTCAATCAACCTATGGTGAACCTTTATCATATTCCTTTAAAGAATTTTAGTATGAAGAAAAATATTTCTTTAATGGGTGGGGCTAATTTCCATATATGGTGAAACCTTCAAAAATCTTCTCAGAAACTAAAAGATGGATTTCAACCAAATTTTACAAAAATGCTTATTAGGTGACTCTTTATCAGATTTCTTTAAAAAATTAAGATCAAATGAAAAACATTGCTTAACCCATTACCAGACAGCAAAATTTTAGACTAGCCCAGATTGAAAGAAGTTCCAGACGACAATTTAAAGCTTATGATATTTGGATTTTTTCAACTTTCTTAGTAGAAAACATTGTGAAAAAAAGAAGAAATTGCTTGTCACAAGCAATTTCTTCATTTTTCAAAATGTTTTCCAAGGCCTTTTTCCTTCGGGGCGTCTAAAAGCATCACTGAGTGGGAATGGATTGAATGGGCAGGGCTTATTTCCATTTAAGGTGAAATCTTTAAAAATCTTCAAAAAAACAAATTGATGGATTTCAACCAAATTTTACTGGATTGATGTGTGACTCTTTATCAGATTTTTCAAAGATTTTTGATAGGACAGAAAACATGCCATATATAGTGTTAGCTTTGAAAATCTTCTCAGAAACCATTGGATGAATTTCAACCAAATTTCACTGAATGCTATACAAAATCACTCTTATTTTCAATATTTAAAACAAAATGGCTATAGAGAGTGTTCATAAAATTATGTTCTAGTTATATAAGATTTATTTTCTTTTTCTTGATAAAGGCATTTTTGCCGAAATATTGAAAATAAGAGTGATTTTGTATAGCGTTTAAACAGTTCCCTGAGGAACATTATTATTTCACTGAATGATCCTCGTCTCCGTATATGATATATTGTGAAATTTTGAAAATTTTACTCTTGCAAACTGCAGGATGGTTTTCAACCAAACTTCTCAGGTATGATAAGTAGAATCAGGCGCTCAAGTGTGTCTAGTTAAATACTATATATATAAATATAGACAAGGGGTTGAACTTGACAAAAAGTACAAAAATACCTGGTACGAATGAAGTCCCCTTTCTGACGTCGATTTCTGTCATATTGTGTTGAATGATGCATAAATGTCAAGGAAAATGAATGATCTACAAGAAAGGGTCCATACCATATATGCTTCAAGCTCGGAGGGACCTTATAAAACTACAAACACAACAACGATCTACAAGATAATTAAACATTTTAGAACTACAGTGATATAAATATTGAAATACAAACTGGATTATCATGCAAATTAATCGTAGTTTTGTTAGTCGGACAAAACTGTGCACAGCTGCACATGGGGTTTCACTCACCTTACAAGCATCAAATCTAACATCGACCTGTTTCACACCACTTACATTTAGAATTTTCACTTGTTAACAAATAATGCATAAAATAGGGCGCACAGCTGAATATTTTAACGATTGTTGAAAGGTACGAACTTTAAGTCACAATTACGTTACTCGTTGTTTCATGTGAAAGAAGATGTTTGATTTGTGGAAAATCGATTTGACGTAAACCGCAAAACAGCGCCCCCGTAAATGTCAAATGAAACTGGCTGTAAGATAAAGGTTAAGAGGTCAATGTGCACAGTTTTGTCCGACTAAGAAAAATGATATTGATTTACTCGACAATCCTATCTGTAATTCAGATTTGATAACACTTTTGCTTAAAATCGTTGTTTAGCATGAAATCTCCAAATTTGACATCAGAAGGGCGACTTCATTTGTACAAGTATGGTCATACTCTTTGTCAAGTTCAACCCCTTGTCTATATTTATGTATACAGACTTAAAAGAACATCAATTGTGACAAGTACCTGTGTTGATATCCATTATTGCACATTTCCACTTTTTGACTCCATGATGAAATATGGTAGGAAAACCGTTTGAAAAGGAAGAATTGCTTAGAACAATCAGTTTCTCCTTTTCCCTCAATGCTTGATAATATATGGAAAATATCTTCCAACTTAAGCTCTCTTTGAAATGGCCTTTCTGCAACTTTTTTCAATTTGGACCACTCTGAAAATTTGTTGTCTGGTAATGGGTAAATTGTAGTCTACCACTCTGAAATTTGTTGTCTGGTAATGGGTAAATTGTAGTTGACAACTCCTCAAATTGGACTTGTTTGATATTTTGTCCTGTTGGAAATGGATAATTGGTTAGTCACTTGAATTGTCTGACGTTCGAATTTGAGTAATATCGTCATTGTTGCACTTTTTATTACTATCACAAACCTCTAAAATCAACTGCTATTGTAATAAACAGGGTGAGCTTTTGTGGTACTTGAATGCTTGCTGTACGGCAAGCAATGTCACTGGTTTTAGTGTTTACACTCTAGAGGCCACAGTTTTGTCAGAATCTTGATTAAAATTTGTCAAAATAATTGTTAGGTCATAAAGATGAACTCTATTGAAAATAGGAAAGTTCTGTTAGAAAATACAGGAAAAAGGGCCATAATGACAATTTATTAGTTTACTCACTAGGGGTAACAATTTTGGTTCAGTCTTGATGTAACTTGGTTAGAATGACTATTTGGTAATAAGGATGATTTGTTTTGAAACTGCAAAGGTTCTACTGGAAAACATGAGAAATGGGGCCTTAGTGACAAGTCATTTGTTTACTCTCTAGAGGCCTCTATTTTGACTTGATCTTTATGAAACATGGCCAGAATTATTGTTAGTTGACATTAGGATGATCCGTGTTGAAAATAGGTAGGTTCTTCTAGAAAACACAAGAAAATGGGCCCTAGTGACACTTTCTTTGTTCACATTGTAGAGGTCATAGTTTTGGCTTAATCTTCATGAAACTTGTTATTTGGAGCCAAATGCATTTTTTAACAATAAAAATGCTTTGATTAGCAGAATGATTCAGGTGAGCTATTTAGGACCATCATGGTCCTCTGCACCTTATTTGAATTTGGACAAGTCTAAAATTTTATCATGTGGTAATGGATTTATACCATATATATCTAGTTGTACAAACCTGTTATATTGTATAGTTAGAAACAGATGGATTTTGTTAAGAATTTCAAATCTAAAGCTTTAACCCAGTACCAGACAACAAGATTTTAACCTATTCCCACTCAACATTATTTAAGACTGGTCCAAATTGAAAGAAGCTGCAGATGACAATGTCAAGTTGATGGAATTTTATTTTTTTCGTCTTTTTGGATAGAAAACATTGTGATACAAGCAATTCCTTCATTTTTGACATGTTGATGAAATTATATTTTTTTTCCTTTTTTTGGATAGAAAACATTGTTGATAAGGAAGAAATTGCTTCATTTTTATGCCCCCGCATCGAAAGCTTTGGGGCATGTTGTTTTACCATTGTCCGTCATTCTGTCTTTCCGTCTGTCAGTCTGTCTTTAAAACTTAACCAAAAATCTTAACATTGCCAATTACTACCAGCCTATTCAAGATTCAATGCTCATATTTGGCATGATGATACATCTCCATAATACGCATCTCCTCATGCCAAGATCATTTGATAAGGTCAAGGTAACATACCAAGTTCAAATGTTTAGTCCTGTTGGGGGGGCATTGTGTTTCACAAACACTTCTTGTTTAAAATGTTTTCAAACCCTTTTTTCTTTAGGGGCGTAAAAAGCAGGGCTTGTGTGGGAATTGGTTAAACTAGTCTAAAATGAAAAAATTTACAGACGACAATTTCAAGTTGGTGAAATTTAAAAAATCTTTGCCTTTTGAGTAGGAAATAATGTCAACATTGAAGCAATTACTTGTCCACATTGTTTTCACACACCTTTTCATGATTGGAGTTAAAAACCATGATTTTGTGGGATAAAACCCCAAAACTTTAGACTAGTCTATTCTGTAAGAAGTTGCAGATTATTCTTCTTGAAGCTTGTTCAAATTAATAATTGCTGCTAGATAGGGTTGAAAACATTGTAATTAACCCTTGTCATGCTGCATAAAATACCTTAATGAATTACTATAAAATCAAAGGGCTGACAGCACTGATAGAACTTGTTGTTAAAAAATCAATATGTCTTTTAGAAATCAACTTCATAAACAATTCTGGCAGGAAAAGTATAAGCAGGAGGTGTAGACCAAGATCAGACTGCATTTACATGCAGGCTGATCTTGGTCCACACCTCCTGCCCAAACCGGAATATTCCATGTTCAGCATGACAAGGGTTAAAAAAGAAGTTACTTATTACAATGGATTTCTACTTTTTCTGATGTTTTCCAAAGCTTTATTTTCAAAACACATGACTATGCAGGATTGTGTTAAATTAGGATAATGCCAATAATTTAACAAATACAGTAACACACTTGATAAAACTTGAAGTTAAAAATCAATTTAAAAATCATCAACCAGTTTAACCATGATTCCGTTGCAAAGAAGCTTTCGTACTCCCCGGAAGAAAAACAATCTTGAAAACATGTTAAATCAGAAATTGCTTTCATCAAGTAATTTCTTAATTTTCCACAATGTTTTCTACCCAGAAAGTTGAAAAAGATCTAAAATTTCATGAACTTCAAATTTTGTCTGCAACTGCTTTCAATTTGGTGCAGTGTAAAATTTTGTCATCTAGTAATAGGTTAACCAACTAGAAAAAAAGAAATATCAGAGTAAGAATATCTCCTCCAAGAAAGGTTTGCATGACACAGGCATATAGCATTTTATTAGCAACTAAAACCTTGTAACTACAGCTTACATATGTACATGGTACCTTTTCATTTTTACATGCTGAACAATAATTACTGTGAGAACCATTATAACAGTTAGTTCTCCCTTTGTCAAAATGGTTTTTGTTCCAAAAGCTATTCTCCATTTGTCACAATGCATTGTTCCTAAAGTGACACTTATTGCACGCTGCAACTTCCATTCAATATTGTCTTATTGTCTAAAATTTTGTTATATTAAAAAAAAAGAACCCTTATACAGGCTCATTGCTGTAGTGTCAGGCAGCTTTTTTGCATTATTTGAGCATCCTTTTTTTGGGATGTCTCAGTAGTGCAAAGGCTGAGGACTTCAGGCATTGCAGCGCTACGCGGCTTTGCATAGGTTCCAATCCTGTAGGAGGTAAAATTGTTGTCAGGTTAAATTATGATTATTAGTGTCAGTGATAAACTAGAAATTTAAAAGTTAAGCTTTTTTTTAGCATAAGAGATATATTGGTCTATAATTATGTTACATCATCAAGGGAAATATATGATAAAACTCACATATAGTACTACATCTGATTAAATGGCTAATTAAAGTAATTGAACAGTTGTAATGTTGTTATTTGCAAAGATGGAATAATTGATCTGATACCGGCTAATATTTCTAAACTATTTACCAGTTAGGATTCAGGTAGAATTGGTCCTTAAGCAAGTTTGTATACCCTTTCAAACTGCAAACAAACTGAATTCTGTACGTATTTGTCTATGAAAAACGAAACAAGATGAGAATTTTTGAATGTCAGACTCGCTTTACCTTTATTCCTCCATTTAATACAGTTAAATGTCCAAGCTAAAGCACTGTTAATAACAAGCATTTCTCTGGCATCATCGTTATCTGAAAAACACCCGTTAATGGCTACCCTTGTGCATGTTTATTTGATTTGGACACTTGAAAAGACCTCTGAAAAACAATGCTGCATTATAAGAATTACTTATCCATGAAAATTAAACTCTGCCATAAAGTTGGCTGCAAACTCTAGTTATTTCAATGAAAGGGCAAAATTTTGGCAGCTGTTGACCATGTTTAAGCAGTACTTGTTGAATACAGGTTAAATATAGTGTCAAATTTAGAGGAACAATGAACTTGCTCTTTAACCCTTTCCCGTACTAATACGGGATTTTACGTGGCTGTGATTTTATACCTGAGAAAACATTGTGGAAATAGAAGAAATTGTAACAAGCAATTTCTTTTTCTCCCACAATATTTTCTACCACATAGGATGGTTTCATTTCAAATTGCATCAAATTTTCGTTGTTGTTTGCTAACTCTTTCAATTTGGACCAGTCTAAAATTTCAAAAAACAGGAAAGGGTTAAGAGAGGAGCACACTGAATGCAGGTGACTGGGTGACCAGGTTTGACTGCACTTGCAGGCTGACAATAGTCTGTACGCCCTGCCAAAGCAGAAATATCTTAGGTTCAGTATAACAAGGCTTAAAATATTTGAATTTGAAATACATTGTAATAATTGTTATATCCAATTTTTTCATTTTCCACAATGTTTTCACAGCTGTTTTCTTGAGGGGTGTCAAAAAGTGTCATTGTGTGAGAATGGGTTAAATGTTGTGGCCTGGTACTGAATGAACCTAGTAACAACAAGTTGCCTGTCAGGCTGAGAATAAATATAGTTTTGTAAGCCCAAATTCAATTAATAACTTTCATGCATACTTGTTATCAAGTGGCCTTAGAGGAAAATGTCTTGACTGAAAGATTTAATTGTGCAATTCTCAAGAGTAACTTTAGGCCCTCTTTAACAGTCACTTTAACCACATAATCAGAAATCAAGGTCAGGGGTCAGAATGATGACCTTAAAGACAAGAGCCATCAGAAACTGGTTATGCTCCCTGAATAAGATGTGCTCATCATGAAGTTTATGAAATTAACACATAACCAGTCATTAAAAATTTAGATTGGTTCAAATTCATTGAAAGAAGTTACAGGTGATAATTTTTAGTAGATCAAAATTTAAATCCTTTGTTTTTTGGAGTAGGAAATATTGTGGACAGTAAATAATTGCTTAATACAAGCAATTCTTTAATTTTCCTCAACTTTTCTCATAGCCTTTATTCTGGGAATATCAAAAAGCGTGATTGTGTGGGAATGGGTTAAATTAACAATTAGAAACTGTCATGAAAGTCATAGAATTATTGGCTCCCTTTTGCACCAGGTCAGGGCCAAAGCATGCACAATTTTCTCCCTTTTTTTACCTCACCTCAGCACAAATTGCTCAAGTGAGCTATTGTGATCACCTTCTGTCTGGCATCTGTTGGTTGTGCGTCCAAACAATATCTCCTCCCAAACCACTGGGCCAATCTAAACCAAATTTGTCAGAAATGTTCCATGGGTGGTCCCCTCTAAACATAGCTATAAGAATTGAAATAAAGAAGCAAACATGAAGCATCAGTTCATTGACTTATTTCTTATTTCTAAAATCATTACCTATGGATTCAGAATGGAGGAAAAAGTGTTGTACACATTTTCTTGAAATTTGTTATTAAGACTTTATGACCCCAAGGTACACAGCCTATAGATGTATAAGGTATGGTTAGACTTGTATCATAATCTTATTCTTAAGATTTAATTAGACTATTGAAAGGAAAAGAGCCTGTATCTCAGGTGAGCGCACCAGGGCCAACATCCTCATTGGTGAAGGGATATCAAGATCATCTTTTTCTCTAATATCCCTTCACCTAATGAGTATGTATTTCTGTATGATTTATATTTAGGTCACCTGACCAAATGGTCGTGGTGACCTATTGCAATCATCGTTTGTCCGTCGTCGTGCGTTGTCCGTCGTCCGTCGTCCGTTAACATTTTCATCTTCTTCTCAAGAACTACTTGGCGGATTTCAACCAAACTTGGTAGAAAGCATCATTGGGGGATGCCAATTCAAGTTTGTGAAAATAGGGGTTCTGGGGGTCATAGGGGCCAAAAAAGGGGCCAAAAAGGGGTACTTCTTTAAAAATCTTCTTCTAATAAACCATTAATGCCAGAGCTTAACTATTTTGTGTACATGACAACTAGTACAGGTATATTATAAATTGTGAAATTCATGCCCCTGGGGTTATGTATGGGGCCACACCCAGAGGTCAAAGTTCATCATGTTAAAAAATTCATATTTTCATCTTCTTCTGATGAAGTACAAAGCCAATTTCTAACAAACTTGGTGAAAAGCATCATTTGGAAATGGTTATTCGGATTTGTGAAAATAAAAAGGCTGTGGGGTCAGGGGGCCCTAAAATGGGGACCAAAAGGGGGTAATTTTTGGTAACTTTTAAACATTTTCATCTTCTTCTCAAGAACTTTTGGGCGGATTTCAACCAAACTTGGTAGAAAGCATCATTTGGGGATGCCAATTCAAGTTTGTGAAAATAGGGGTTCTGGGGGTCATAGGGGTCCAAATAGGGGCCAAAAAGGGGTAATTTTTGGTACTTCTTTAAAAATCTTCCTCTAATAAACCGTTAATGCCAGAGCTTAAATATTTTGTGTGCATGACAACTAGGACAGGTATATTATAAATTGTGAAATTCATGCCCCTGGGGTCATGTATGGGGCCACACCCAGAGGTCAAAGTTCATCATGTTAAAAAATTCACATTTTCATCTTCTTCTGATGAAGTACAAAGCCAATTTCAAACAAACTTGGTGAAAAGCATCATTTGGAAATGGTTATTCGGATTTGTGAAAATAAAAAGGCTGTGGGGTCAGGGGGCCCTAAAATGGGGACCAAAAGGGGGTAATTTTTGATAACTTTTAAATATTTTATCTTCTTCTCAAGAACTACTGGGCGGATTTCAACCAAACTTGGTAGAAAGCATCATTGGGGGATGCCAATTCAAGTTTGTGAAAATAGGGGTTCTGGGGGTCATAGGGGCCAAAATAGGGAGCAAAAAGGGGTAATTTTTGGTACTTCTTTAAAAATCTTCATCTAATAAACCGTTAATGCCAGAGCTTAAATATTCTGTGTGCATGACAACTAGGACAGGTATATTATAAATTGTGAAATTCATGTCCCTGGGGTCATGTATGGGGCCACACCCAGAGGTCAAAGTTCATCATGTTAAAAAATTCACATTTTTCACCTTCTTCTGATGAAGTACTAAGCCAATTTAAAACTAACTTGGTGAAAAGCATCATTGGGTACTGATTATACAGATTTGTGAAAATTAAAAGGCTGGAGGTCAGGGGTGCCTAAAATGGGGACCAAAAGGGGGTAATTTTTGGTAACTTTTAAACATTTTCATCTTCTTCTCAAGAACTACTGAGGGGATTTCTCAAAAATGAACTCTGCACATGATGAAAATTTTCATTTGAAATTTATGATTAACTTCATTTAGTTAAATGATCAAAACATTAAAACTTCAGCTTATCCATAGAATCTCACATTTTTTGGAACCAAAGAAACACAGACAGTAGTTAGAGAAGTCATCGTTTGAAAAGGAGAATTTACTTGTAGCCAACAATTATTATTCATTTTCTCACAAAGTTTTCAAACCTGTATGACTTGTTTTGAAGTTTTATGTGTTGTCTTCATGGAACCTATCTTTCAACTTGGACCAGTCTAAAATTTGTCATTTGGTAATAGATTTACACACTCACACACGATCATCTTTTTTTTATGGTGCTTAGGAAAGAAGCTGATCAAAATATTGCCAGAAATGTTACAAGCAATTTCTTTGTTATCAACGATATTTATACTCCCAAAAACAGAGATTTTTAGCTTACCTGAGCTCAACATGCTCAGGGTGAGCTTTTGTGGTACTTGAATGCCTGCTGTACGGCGAGCAATGTCACCAATTTAGTGTTTACACGCTAGAGGCCACAGTTTTGACAGAATCTTGATTAAAATTTGACAAAATAATTGTTAGGTCATAAAGATGAACTCTATTGAAAATAGGAAAGTTCTGTTAGAAAATACAGGAAAAGGGGCCATAATGACAATTTATTAGTTTACTCACTAGGGGTAACAATTTTGGTTCAGTCTTGATGTAACTTGGTTAGAATGACTATTTGGTGATAAGGATGATTTGTTTTGAAACTGCAAAGGTTATACTGGAAAACACAAGATGGGGCCTTAGTGACAAGTCATTTGGTTACTCTCTAGAGGCCTCTTTTTTGACTTGATCTTTATGAAACATGGCCAGAATAATTGTTAGTTGACATTAGGATGATCCCTGTTGAAAATAGGTAGGTTCTTTTAGAAAACACAAGAGAATGGGCCCTAGTGACACTTTCTTTGTTCACACTGTAGAGGCCATAGTTTTGGCTTAATCTTCATGAAACTTGTTATTTGGAGTCAAATGCATTTTTTAACAGTAAAAATGCTTTGATTAGCAGAATGATTCAGGTGAGCTATTTAGGACCATCATGGTCCTCTGCACCTTATTTGAATTTGGACAAGTCTAAAATTTTATCATGTGGTAATGGATTTATACCATATATATCTAGTTGTACAAACCTGTTATATTGTATAGTTAGAAACAGATGGATTTTGTTAAGAATTTCAAATCTAAAGCTTTAACCCAGTACCAGACAACAAGATTTTAACCTATTCCCACTCAACATTATTTAAGACTGGTCCAAATTGAAAGAAGCTGCAGATGACAATGTCAAGTTGATGGAATTTTATTTTTTTCGTCTTTTTGGATAGAAAACATTGTGATACAAGCAATTCCTTCATTTTTGACATGTTGATGAAATTATATTTTTTTTCCTTTTTTTGGATAGAAAACATTGTTGATAAGGAAGAAATTGCTTCATTTTTATGCCCCCGCATCGAAAGCTTTGGGGCATGTTGTTTTACCATTGTCCGTCATTCTGTCTTTCCGTCTGTCGGTCTGTCTTTAAAACTTAACCAAAAATCTTAACATTGCCAATTACTACCAGCCTATTCAAGATACAATGCTCATATTTGGCATGATGATACATCTCCATAATACGCATCTCCTCATGCCAAGATCATTTGATAAGGTCAAGGTAACATACCAAGTTCAAATGTTTAGTCCTGTTGGGGGGGCATTGTGTTTCACAAACACTTCTTGTTTAAAATGTTTTCAAACCCTTTTTTCTTTAGGGGCGTAAAAAGCAGGGCTTGTGTGGGAATTGGTTAAACTAGTCTAAAATGAAAAATTTTACAGACGACAATTTCAAGTTGGTGAAATTTTAAAAATCTTTGCCTTTTGAGTAGGAAATAATGTCAACATTGAAGCAATTACTTGTCCACATTGTTTTCACACACCTTTTCATGATTGGAGTTAAAAACCATGATTTTGTGGGATAAAACCCCAAAACTTTAGACTAGTCTATTCTGTAAGAAGTTGCAGATTATTCTTTTTGAAGCTTGTTCAAATTAATAATTGCTGCTAGATTGGGTTGAAAACATTGTAATTAACCCTTGTCATGCTGCATAAAATACCTTAATGAATTACTATAAAATCAAAGGGCTGACAGCACTGATAGAACTTGTTGTTAAAAAATCAATATGTCTTTTAGAAATCAACTTCATAAACAATTCTGGCAGGAAAAGTATAAGCAGGAGGTGTAGACCAAGATCAGACTGCATTTACATGCAGGCTGATCTTGGTCCACACCTCCTGCCCAAACCGGAATATTCCATGTTCAGCATGACAAGGATTAAAAAAGAAGTTACTTATTACAATGGATTTCTACTTTTTCTGATGTTTTCCAAAGCTTTATTTTCAAAACACATGACTATGCAGGATTGTGTTAAATTAGGATAATGCCAATAATTTAACAAATACAGTAACACACTTGATAAAACTTGAAGTTAAAAATCAATTTAAAAATCATCAACCAGTTTAACCATGATTCCGTTACAAAGAAGCTTTCGTATTCCCCGGAAGAAAAACAATCTTGAAAACATGTTAAATCAGAAATTGCTTTCATCAAGTAATTTCTTAATTTTCCACAATGTTTTCTACCCAGAAAGTTGAAAAAGATCTAAAATTTCATGAACTTCAAATTTTGTCTGCAACTGCTTTCAATTTGGTGCAGTGTAAAATTTTGTCATCTAGTAATAGGTTAACCAACTAGAAAAAAAGAAATATCAGAGTAAGAATATCTCCTCCAAGAAAGGTTTGCATGACACAGGCATATAGCATTTTATTAGCAACTAAAACCTTGTAACTACAGCTTACATATGTACATGGTACCTTTTCATTTTTACATGCTGAACAATAATTACTGTGAGAACCATTATAACAGTTAGTTCTCCCTTTGTCAAAATGGTTTTTGTTCCAAAAGCTATTCTCCATTTGTCACAATGCATTGTTCCTAAAGTGACACTTATTGCACGCTGCAACTTCCATTCAATATTGTCTTATTGTCTAAAATTTTGTTATATTAACCCATTACAACTCAATCCCTCCTTTTTACGCCCCTCAAGAAAAAAGCATTTGAAAACATTGTGGAAAATGAAGAAATTGCTTGTATCAAGCAATTTCTTCATTATCCACAATCTTTTCTACCCAAAATGACGAAAAAATTCAAAATTCTATCAACTTGAAATTATCGTCTGCAGCTCCTTTCAATTTGGACCAGTCTAAAATTTCACTGTGTTGGAATGGGTTAAAAAAAAGAACCCTTATACAGGCTCATTGCTGTAGTGTCAGGCAGCTTTTTTGCATTATTTGAGCATCCTTTTTTTGGGATGTCTCAGTAGTGCAAAGGCTGAGGACTTCAGGCATTGCAGCGCTACGCGGCTTTGCATAGGTTCCAATCCTGTAGGAGGTAAAATTGTTGTCAGGTTAAATTATGATTATTAGTGTCAGTGATAAACTAGAAATTTAAAAGTTAAGCTTTTTTTTAGCATAAGAGATATATTGGTCTATAATTATGTTACATCATCAAGGGAAATATATGATAAAACTCACATATAGTACTACATCTGATTAAATGGCTAATTAAAGTAATTGAACAGTTGTAATGTTGTTATTTGCAAAGATGGAATAATTGATCTGATACCAGCTAATCATTTCTAAACTATTTACCAGTTAGGATTCAGGTAGAATTGGTCCTTAAGCAAGTTTGTATACCCTTTCAAACTGCAAACAAACTGAATTCTGTACGTATTTGTCTATGAAAAACGAAACAAGAAGAGAATTTTTGAATGTCAGACTCGCTTTACCTTTATTCCTCCATTTAATACAGTTAAATGTCCAAGCTAAAGCACTGTTAATAACAAGCATTTCTCTGGCATCATCGTTATCTGAAAAACACCCGTTAATGGCTACCCTTGTGCATGTTTATTTGATTTGGACACTTGAAAAGACCTCTGAAAAACAATGCTGCATTATAAGAATTACTTATCCATGAAAATTAAACTCTGCCATAAAGTTGGCTGCAAACTCTAGTTATTTCAATGAAAGGGCAAAATTTTGGCAGCTGTTGACCATGTTTAACCCTTTCCTGTACAATCACTTGTTTTCACGACCCATAGGTTTTGTATTTGGGAAAACACTGCAGGGAAAGAAGAAATTGCTTGTTACAAGCAATTTCTTCTTTTCCTACAATGTTTTCTACCCTTTGCAGTGGTTATCTTTCCATTTAAATACACTTTGTTTTGTTGTCTGCAGCCTCTTCCAAATTGGAGCAGTCTAAAATTTTGTTGTACGGGAAAGGGTTAAGCAGTACTTGTTGAATACAGGTTAAATATAGTGTCAAATTTAGAGGAACAATGAACTTGCTCTTTAACCCTTTCCCGTACTAATACGGGATTTTACGTGGCTGTGATTTTATACCTGAGAAAACATTGTGGAAATAGAAGAAATTGCTTGTAACAAGCAATTTCTTTTTCTCCCACAATATTTTCTACCACATAGGATGGTTTCATTTCAAATTGCATCAAATTTTCGTTGTTGTTTGCTAACTCTTTCAATTTGGACCAGTCTAAAATTTCAAAAAACAGGAAAGGGTTAAGAGAGGAGCACACTGAATGCAGGTGACTGGGTGACCAGGTTTGACTGCACTTGCAGGCTGACAATAGTCTGTACGCCCTGCCAAAGCAGAAATATCTTAGGTTCAGTATAACAAGGCTTAAAATATTTGAATTTGAAATACATTGTAATAATTGTTATATCCAATTTTTTCATTTTCCACAATGTTTTCACAGCTGTTTTCTTGAGGGGTGTCAAAAAGTGTCATTGTGTGAGAATGGGTTAAATGTTGTGGCCTGGTACTGAATGAACCTAGTAACAACAAGTTGCCTGTCAGGCTGAGAATAAATATAGTTTTGTAAGCCCAAATTCAATTAATAACTTTCATGCATACTTGTTATCAAGTGGCCTTAGAGGAAAATGTCTTGACTGAAAGATTTAATTGTGCAATTCTCAAGAGTAACTTTAGACCCTCTTTAACAGTCACTTTAACCACATAATCAGAAATCAAGGTCAGGGGTCAGAATGATGACCTTAAAGACAAGAGCCATCAGAAACTGGTTATGCTCCCTGAATAAGATGTGCTCATCATGAAGTTTATGAAATTAACACATAACCAGTCATTAAAAATTTAGATTGGTTCAAATTCATTGAAAGAAGTTACAGGTGATAATTTTTAGTAGATCAAAATTTAAATCCTTTGTTTTTTGGAGTAGGAAATATTGTGGACAGTAAATAATTGCTTAATACAAGCAATTCTTTAATTTTCCTCAACTTTTCTCATAGCCTTTATTCTGGGAATATCAAAAAGCGTGATTGTGTGGGAATGGGTTAAATTAACAATTAGAAACTGTCATGAAAGTCATAGAATTATTGGCTCCCTTTTGCACCAGGTCAGGGCCAAAGCATGCACAATTTTCTCCCTTTTTTTACCTCACCTCAGCACAAATTGCTCAAGTGAGCTATTGTGATCACCTTCTGTCTGGCATCTGTTGGTTGTGCGTCCAAACAATATCTCCTCCCAAACCACTGGGCCAATCTAAACCAAATTTGTCAGAAATGTTCCATGGGTGGTCCCCTCTAAACATAGCTATAAGAATTGAAATAAAGAAGCAAACATGAAGCATCAGTTCATTGACTTATTTCTTATTTCTAAAATCATTACCTATGGATTCAGAATGGAGGAAAAAGTGTTGTACACATTTTCTTGAAATTTGTTATTAAGACTTTATGGCCCCAAGGTACACAGCCTATAGATGTATAAGGTATGGTTAGACTTGTATCATAATCTTATTCTTAAGATTTAATTAGACTATTGAAAGGAAAAGAGCCTGTATCTCAGGTGAGCGCACCAGGGCCAACATCCTCATTGGTGAAGGGATATCAAGATCATCTTTTTCTCTAATATCCCTTCACCTAATGAGTATGTATTTCTGTATGATTTATATTTAGGTCACCTGACCAAATGGTCGTGGTGACCTATTGCAATCATCGTTTGTCCGTCGTCGTGCGTCGTCCGTCGTCCGTCGTGCGTCGTCTGTTAACATTTTCATCTTCTTCTCAAGAACTACTTGGCGGATTTCAACCAAACTTGGTAGAAAGCATCATTGGGGGATGCCAATTCAAGTTTGTGAAAATAGGGGTTCTGGGGGTCATAGGGGCCAAAATAGGGGCCAAAAAGGGGTGATTTTTGGTACTTCTTTAAAAATCTTCTTCTAATAAACCATTAATGCCAGAGCTTAACTATTTTGTGTGCATGACAACTAGTACAGGTATATTATAAATTGTGAAATTCATGCCCCTGGGGTCATGTATGGGGCCACACCCAGAGGTCAAAGTTCATCATGTTAAAAAATTCATATTTTCATCTTCTTCTGATGAAGTACAAAGCCAATTTCAAACAAACTTGGTGAAAAGCATCATTTGGAAATGGTTATTCGGATTTGTGAAAATAAAAAGGCTGTGGGGTCAGGGGGCCCTAAAATGGGGACCAAAAGGGGGTAATTTTTGGTAACTTTTAAACATTTTCATCTTCTTCTCAAGAACTTCTGGGTGGATTTCAACCAAACTTGGTAGAAAGCATCATTTGGGGATGCCAATTCAAGTTTGTGAAAATAGGGGTTCTGCTGAGGGTCATAGGGGTCCAAATAGGGGCCAAAAAGGGGTAATTTTTGGTACTTCTTTAAAAATCTTCCTCTAATAAACCGTTAATGCCAGAGCTTAAATATTTTGTGTGCATGACAACTAGGACAGGTATATTATAAATTGTGAAATTCATGCCCCTGGGGTCATGTATGGGGCCACACCCAGAGGTCAAAGTTCATCATGTTAAAAAATTCACATTTTCATCTTCTTCTGATGAAGTACAAAGCCAATTTCAAACAAACTTGGTGAAAAGCATCATTTGGAAATGGTTATTCGGATTTGTGAAAATAAAAAGGCTGTGGGGTCAGGGGGCCCTAAAATGGGGACCAAAAGGGGGTAATTTTTGATAACTTTTAAATATTTCATCTTCTTCTCAAGAACTACTGGGCGGATTTCAACCAAACTTGGTAGAAAGCATCATTGGGGGATGCCAATTCAAGTTTGTGAAAATAGGGGTTCTGGGGGTCAAAGGGGCCCAAATAGGGAGCAAAAAAGGGTAATTTTTGGTACTTCTTTAAAAATCTTCCTCTAATAAACCGTTAATGCCAGAGCTTAACTATTTTGTGTGCATGACAACTAGGACAGGTATATTATAAATTGTGAAATTCATGTCCCTGGGGTCATGTATGGGGCCACACCCAGAGGTCAAAGTTCATCATGTTAAAAAATTCACATTTTCATCTTCTTCTGATGAAGTACTAAGCCAATTTAAAACTAACTTGGTGAAAAGCATCATTGGGTACTGATTATACAGATTTGTGAAAATTAAAAGGCTGAAGGTCAGGGGTGCCTAAAATGGGGACCAAAAGGGGGTAATTTTTGGTAACTTTTAAACATTTTCATCTTCTTCTCAAGAACTACTGAGGGGATTTCAACCAAACCTTTTTCTTTTTCTTTCAAACAAAATCACTTGTCTTGGTGCTCTTTTACTCAGGTGACCGTTAAGGCCCACTGGGCCTCTTGTTAACTAACCAATCCAAAGGTCAAATGCGATTTCTGTGAATCAGAGGGGTTCTTACATACGACTTAAGTAAAACTTAATCCGTCTGGTTATGTTGCCAGATGTTGTAGGCTGCCTAAACTTTTTTTTTCCTTCCGGCAATTAAATAATCTGATTTTGATTGTCGTATTTACTATAAGTTTCATTGCTTAAACTTCTGTACAAAACTTTAAAAACAAATTTTAACAGAAACGAAAAAAATGTTTTCCCTGATTTTTTTCTCATCTTTCTAAAACTTTAATATGTTGATATATGTATTTTACTTGTACATGCGAAAAGTTGAGTTTTGTGCATAGTTAAGTTGACAGGACAATGTAATGAATTGTGTGTTTAATATCCCTATTTTTCATAAAACAATAAACACACACTGCTTGATATAGTTCTTACAAAATTATTGAGGGAAAGAGAATGCGAGAGAGATTTTTCCGTGTTTTCAATTTTGTAGAAATTAAAACTGGTTGAAACAATAGTCCATTCAATAGATTGATGAAACCATAGAACTAAGCATTGGTAAAATATGAGTGCTTACGAGAATACGTAAGTATGATAAAATAGGTTTGATATAATTGAAATTCACAGCAGAAATGGAAATAATTGATTAGGAACTATATTTTACTTTGTTTCAAGTAAAATTGGAATGAAAATATTATGGTTTCAGGTGAATCATGTGGAGGGGTTCATATCAGATCAAAATTGAAATATAAAATGTTCTTAGTTTGATGATAAAAAATCTTGAGTGGTATTTAAAAAGTTAATTTGTTACTCCGATGCATCACATTATTATATTTAGATAACATTAAATTTTAAGTATGTCCTATATATAAGATGAAAATTTTCTCATTGGCAACAGCTAAATCTGATTTATGAATTCTTCAATAGATGTACTATAAATTTGATCAAAAAGCAATTTTTAAAATCCACAAATATATTTCTCAACAAAGATATGCTTTGCGTGAATCTTTTCTAAAGGTCCATTGGTTCAAACGACGGAAAGGGTTAAACATGCAACAGTGCACAACTGGTAGAAAATTACAGCCTCAGGGTCTGTGGACAAAGTGGACTGTATTCTGAGGCTCTGCCCCTTTACCTATTGATTGGCGAAACTCATTTTCCTTTCTGTGAGGTCACACATTTAGAAATTCTCTATTTAATGTGCCAAGGGTTAGAAAAGTAGAACGTTTGCCACCCTTGGTATGATTTGAAACTTGGTTTTGGAGTTCAACTAGGTGTGCTACATTGCGCTTACACAATTTATTCCATTTAGGCAGAATTCCGTTTTCACTGCAGTTTACTTGGCAGTGCAAGCGTGGTTAACCCATTCCCACACAAAGACGCTTTTAAACACCCCTCAATATGAAAGCTCTGGAAAACATTATGGAGAATGAAGAAATTTCTTGTTACAAGCAATTTCTTCATTATCCACAATGTTTTCTACCCTAAAAGACAAGGATTTTGAAGATTTCCTCAACTTGAAATTGTCGTCTGCAACTTCTTTTAATTTGGACCAGTCTGAAATTTTGTTGTGTGGGAATGGGTTAAATTTACTTAGTGAATTTTGACTTACAGATTTCTTGTTTGCACAAACTTTGAGTTGTTGTCTGGAACTTCTTTCAAATTGGCCTAGTCTGATTTATTGCCATCTGGTAGTTTGCTAATAGTATAGCATGTATACAGTGTTGCTAAGCAAATTTAATCTCTCTGAATTTGCTCACATAAGCTTGAAACAATATGGAAGCTGGTATAAGCTTGGAAGGCTGAGATAAATACATTTACAAGCTTGTGGAAAGAAAATGTTGGTAAGCTTTTGCAAGCTTGCTGTAGGTTGCAACAGTATGATAGCTATTGATTAAGTCTTTAGTAAGGTTAACAGAAAGAACAATATTGATAAGCTTGTGCAAGCTTTCTCTAGCTTGCAACAAAAGGATATCTCACTTGAATACATTTGTATAAACCTTGCCTGCAGTTTCTAAATGTAGGATCTTCTTATGAAATTGTGTAACAGCCCTAAATGTCAATCACCACTTTATACTGAAGTACTATGTGGTATTTATTTCAAGTTGTTGAACATAGTAAACAATGGTTTATTGAGTTTAATTAATGTTCCTCTTGAACATCCTACGACTGAGTGACTGAGCTAGAAGAAACTGGCTTCACAAAATTGTAATAGCAGTACATTTAACTCCTATCATTCTGACACCAGAATATTCCAGTTTGGGCAGGGGGCATATACAAAGATCAGTCTGCACATAATTGTAGTCTGATCTTTGTCTATGCAGCCTGTTTCTCCTCTTCAAACCAGAACAGTTTATAAATTATTTTTCGAAACAAGCATTGCCTATTAATCAGCTCCACTGGCAAAAAGCCAATGACATGGCGCTTTGTCAGTCCGAAAACTTTTTCTCCAAAAATCTTCTCCCCAGAAAGCACTGAATAGAATATTCAACCAAATTTCACAGAAATGATCCCTGGGTGACCCTTTATTAGATTCCTTCACAGAATTTTAATCTGATGAAAAACATGGCTTTAATGGGTGGGTGTAATTTCCATATATGGTGAAAACTTAAAAAATCTTTTTCTCAGAAACCAGTTGATGGATTACAACCAAATTTCACAGAAATGATCCTTTTGTGACCTTTTACAACCAAATTTCACAGAAATGATCCTTTTGTGACCTTTATCAGATTCCTTCACAGAATTTTAATCTGATGAAAAACATGGCTTTAATGGTTGGGTGTAATTTCCATTTATGGTGAAAACTTAAACAATCTTTTTCTCAGAAACCAGTTGGTGGACTAAAACCAAATTTCACTGAAATGATCAGTTTGTGACCTTTATTAGATTTCTTCACAGAATTTTAATCTGATGAAAAACATGGCTTTAATGGGTGGGTGTAATTTCCATATATGTTGAAAAAATTAAAAATCTTTCTCAGAAACCAGTTGATGGATTACAACCAAATTTCTCTGAAATGACTAATTTTTTACCTTTATCAGATTCCTTGAGAGAATTTTGATCAGATGAAAAACATAGCTTTAATTGATGTGTGTAATTTCCATATATGATGAAAACTTAAAAAATCTTTTTCTCAGAAACCAGTTGATGGATTTCAACCAAATTCACATGAATGATCCTAAGATGACCCTTTATCAAATTTCTTCACAGAACTTTGATCAGTTAAAAAGAATGGCTTAACCCTTTCCCAAACGACAAAATTTTAGACTGGTCCAAATTGAAAGACGTTGCAGACGACAAAGCTAGGTTGGTTTAAATCCAAAAATAAGGGGCATATAAGGTAGAAAACATTATAAGAAAAGAAGAATCTGCTTGTTACAAGCAATTTCTTCCTTTCTCACAATGTTTTCATTGCTATATTTCCTTGGTGCATAAAAAATGCGTGATTGTGTGGTAATGGATGAAATGGGCGGAGCTAACTTTTGGTGAAAGCTTTTAGAATCTTCACAGGAACGATTCTCTGGTGACTCTTTTTCAGATTCCATCAATTAACTTTGATTGGTTGAAAACATGGCTTTTATGGTTGTGGCTTATGTCCCTATTATGGTATACAGTGATTTTTATGCCCCCGCATCGAAAATCTTTCGGGGGCATATTGTTTTACTGTTGTCCGTCTGTCAGTCCATCCGTCAGTCTGTCTGCAAAACTTAACCAAAAAACTTAACATTGCCAATTACTACCAGCCTATTCAAGATACAATGCTCATATTTGGCATGATGATACATCTCCATAAATCTCATCTCCTCATGTCAAGGTCATGTTATAAGGTCAAGCTCACATACCAAGGTCAAACATTTAGTCCTGTTGTGGGGGCATTGTATTTCACAAACATATCTTGTTTTTAGTTCTGCTAATGGTGATTTATTATGAATGTATTTTATGCTCTTCATTCAATGTACTCAGGGGGAATAAAGTGCATTATGCCTTATCAGTATATCTATGGTTTTTCTGCTCTTTTGACTCTGATGATCAATAAGGTCTTATGGTCCTCTTGTTTGTGAATGATAAAGGAGGTATATTACAGTAAAATCTGGTTAACCCATTCCCGCATAGTGACGCCTTTGGACGCCCCTCAAGAAAAACAATTTGGAAAAAATTGTGTAAAATGAAGAAATTGCCTGTAACAAGCAATTTCTTCATTTTACACAATGTTTACTACTAAAAAAGTTGAAAAAATCAAAAATTTCATAAACAATTAATTGTCGTCTGCAACTCCATTCAAATCGGACCAGTCTAAAATATTCCCATCTTGTAATGGGTTAAGTGTTACTCATTTATTTCAACATCTCAGTTTCAAATAACCAGATGTTGGAATTTAAAGAAACTATTTTTTCTGTAAATCTAATGTTTGTACATAAAGCTAGTTGCAATTAAGCTAAGGGGGTTGCATTTAAGAGGATTCAAATGTATTACAATTGTGATATATTTCAGAGAGTTCCTATTCACCTTCCCAAAGAACCTTGAGGCAGATCAAGAGACGTCATTTTGTTTGTCGGCTAGGAATGTAGAAATCGAGGGTTGGCGACCAGGTGATGTCTATGATGTTACCATCTATCTTACAGTAACCTTGTCGAATGTGAAGGTGGGGATCATAAATGGGACAGGAGTGCAGATATCTGGTATTATATCTCTAGGTAGGCCTGCAACCTCATTATTTGTTTAACCCTTTCCTACAGAATCCCTTGTTTTTATGTCCCTGTAATCTTATACTTGAGAAAAAAATATGGAAAAAGAAGAAATTGCTTGTAACAAGCAATTTCTTTTCCCACAATATTTTCTAACCTGTAGATTGGTTAATTTTCAAATAGCACCCACTTTTAATTGTTGTCTGCAACTTCTTTCAAATTGGACTTGTCTAAAATTTTGAAAAAAAGGGAAAGGTTTGAAATTACTGTAACCTTGAGATAATGAAAAACATTTTGGCAAAGGAGCATTTGCCTTGGACAGGTAATTACTCCTTTTTAGCTCACCTGAGCACAAAGTGCTAGGTGAGCTATTGTGATTGGTCATTTTTCGTTGTCCATCTGTCCGTCTGTCCATCAGTCCATCTGTCCACAATTTCTTTAAAAATCTTCTCCTCCAATACTATTTGGCCAATCAAGCTGAAACTTTGCAGGGATGTTTCATGGGGGAAGCTCTACAAAAATTGTTAAAAGAAAGAATTTCATTACGTGATAAATTCTGGTTGCTGTAGCATTTGGAAATTGAACATTTTATTGTACGCCCGAAGGGTCATATTATGTTATGGCCCCGGTCGTCAGTTTGTATGTCTGTCCGCCCATCTGTCTGTCTGTCTATCTGTCCGTCTGTCCGTCCGTTAGCATTTTTTTGTGCGCAACTCCTCCTAAACTATCAATGGGAATGAGCTGAAACTTTGCACAGTTACTGCCTATGATGTCTATAATGTCTAGTCATGCATAAAACGTTCAAAATTTGAATCACTCCAGTCATTTTTGAGTTATCTTTAATTATCTGCCCTTGTATTGAATGAAAATCACTGTATTTCTTGTGAGCACAAATTCTCCTACATTCTGAATAGGAATGAACTGAAACTTGCTACAATGACTTTGTGTGATGTCTACTTGTCCTTAGGACTAGAATTTGTTTGAAATATCAAGTTGTTCTTGAATTATCTGCCCTTTACTTAACAAATTAGCTTCAATTTACATTTAATTTTGTACAAAACTCCTACTATTTACATAGAATTTAACAGAAACCGGCCACAATGTATCTCTATGATTTTAGTCTGTCTGTCCATCTGTCAGTCTGTCTGTTAGCAATTTTTTGTGTGCGCAACTCCTCTTAAACTATCAATGGGAAATTGCTGAAACATTGCACATTTACTCCCTATGATGTCTAGTTGTGCATAAGACCTTTAAAATTCAAATCTTTCCAGCCATTTTTGAGTTATCTTGAATTATCTGCCCTTGATTTGAACGAAAAACACTTAATGTCTTGTATGCACATCTTATCCTACATTTTTCATGGCAATGGTTTTAAATTTAACAATGGTTTTGAAAGCTGTCATGTTTCTCAAGTGTATACAATATTATTCAGGTAACAAGATCTTTCTATTGATAAAGTGCATGAGCTTTCATTCAAGCAAACATAACTGACAAAGCAAGGTTACTGACAAGCCCTTTGGGCTTATATGTGTCGCTCTGCAAAGCTCTTGTTAAATCTTCTCCTCCAAAACAAGTTATGGCCAATCATACTGAAACTTTGCAGGAATGTTCCTTGGATGAAACTCTACTTTAAAAGAATTTCATTCCGTGAAAAACTCTGGTTGCAGCCGCATTTGAAAATGGGAAATCTTAGTAAATAAACTACAAGGCCAAAGGCATTTATATTTCATTTGTAGCTTAATCACATGGTCTTCTGCCAAGTTTTCAAAAAGTCAAAAACGGCCGCCCCTTTTCTCCCAAGTTTAGAAAAATACTTAATAAGAGCAAGATCAAAAGACTTCTCCCCGTAAACTATAAGGCCTAGGACATTCATATTTGGTACGTAGCATTACTAGATGGTTTTGTACTATTTCAGTTTAAATTGTGCTCGTAGGGTCAAAAAGAGCTCTGCAATAGGTGACCAGAATAGGGAAAAGCTCAAAATTTGAGAAAATTAAAGAACACCCACTGCTTTAAGGCCAAAGGCATTTATATTTGGAATGTAGCATAGCCTAGCTGTTATCTATGAATTTTGATTAAATTATGCCTTCACGGTAAAAAACGCCCCTTCCCTGGGTGTCCAAAGTTTATAAAAATGCTCAATTAGACCATGTTAAACAGACTTCTCCTCCCAATCTACAAAGTCTAAGGCATTCATGTTTGATATATAGCATAACCAGACAGTTTTCTACCATGTTTGCTAAAATCATAGCTCCAGCATAAAGAATGACACTACCCAAGAGGTCCAAAATTTGGGAAAGTGCCCAATAAGAGCAACTTCAAAGTCTTCTCCTCCTGAAATGTTAGGTGAGGACATTCACATTTGGTATGTAGCATTTCTAAATAATTTTGTACTTTGTTACTGGAAAAAATACCTTTAGGATAAAAAATGTCTTTGCTCCAGGTGTCGAAAATTGCATAAATCACTCAATTTGAAAAAAAAATAGGACTTAGAGCAATTATATTAAAAACGTGGCATAATATTATTGTTATCTACCATGTTTCTTGAAGTTTTAACCCTTTGGACAAAAAAGGCCCTTCTAAAGGCACCCAAAATTGTGAAAAATGCTCAATAAGAGCATGTTCAAATATCTTCCTCTCCCAATGTATAAGTTGTAATGCATTCATATTTGGTACATCTAGATTGTTAAAATAATACCCATTGGGTCAGAATGGCCCCACCCTAGAGGCCCCAAGTGTGGTAAAATGCTCAATTAGAGCAACAAATTCTTCTCCTCTTAACAAAGGTCCACATTAAAGAAATTGCTTACGGTAATTAAAAATTGATGAAAATTTTAATACAAGGAGTTTTTAGGGTACAAAACATTGTGAGAAATGGAGAAATTGCTTGTAACACTGAGTTCTCCCTCTCTCACAATGTTTTTTAAAACTAGTTTCTTTCAGGGCATCAAAATGTGGGATAATTTGTCAATGTATTAAACTATAAAGCCATATGAATTCATATAGCATTATTGGATAGTTTTGTACTTTGCCCCAAATCTTAGATTTGTTTTATTTTTTTGGCTCAAGCTCCATCTTTTTCATACAAAAAGTACTGTAATTTGCATGATTTAGGACCATCATAGTCCTCTTGTTAAAAGCTAATTTGTGGAGATCACAATAACTCATTACTAGATAATGAAATTTGAGACTGGTTCAAATTGAAAGAAGCAGATTTAGATGATGAATTTAATTGCATTTAACCCATTCCCACACAAGCCCTCTTTTTACACCCCTCAAGAAAAAAGCTTTGGAAAACATTGTCAAAAATGAAGAAATTGCTTGTTACAAGTAATTTCTTCTCTTCATTAACCGCAATATTTTCTATCCAAAAAGATGAAAAAATAAAAAATTCCATCAACTTTAAACTGTCATCTGCAGCTTCTTTGAATTTGGACAAGTCTAAAATTTTGTTTTGTTGGAATGGGTTAAGCTGAAAATTACCTGGTTAGTAACATATAGGACCACAACCAATTACACTTTGGTATTAAACATTATTTTGCAAATGTTATGGCCAGTGTCTTGTAATAAAAAGTAAATGGTCGGCTGGCGACTAAAACGTCATAACTACAGGTTGAATAAGCTGTAGCTATGACGTTTAAGTCAACTAGCTAACAAAAATGGTTCACAAAAATGTCTGCCAATGTTGGAGTTCAAAGTTCACTTTCAGATCGAATGAGTAGACTTGATTAGTTGATTGATTCTTTTATTGAAAGCTGCGATTGGTCATTTCTACATGCAATTAAGTGGCCTTTTTATACACTTCCTACTTAGGACAAAAGATGCTTCCCCATATACGAGGGCTCATTGACCGATCTTGGGATTATTTAACTTGCGATATCTAGCAGAAATTAGTCGGTCCTGACCAAGGTATTCAAGGCACTGAAGTTTGACTGAAAATGATTATGCCCTTAGTAATTTTCTTCTGCAGAGTTTAGTAGCTGTCCAAATATCCGGGCTCCAGATATACCAGCGTTGTACCAAGTTGAGGTATCTGCGAGTATACAGTTCAAGGACAAAGTTCAGGATATATTCCATGCCAAGAATCAAATCCAGGTCCACCAACCTGATTTAATCAAGCTAATCCAAACAGACAAACCTGTATACAAGCCAGGTCAGACAGTTAAATTCAGAGCCATGATTATGGATTATCACCTTATGGCAAAAGATTATTTGGTAAGTAACCTCATTGTATTTTAGCTCACCTGAAGACCAAGTGCTCAAAGTGAGCTTTTGTGATCACTAATGGGCCCTTTGGTCCATCCATAATAACCTGAAATATATTCTCTCGGCCCTTTCCTGTCTTGCAAAATTTTAGACCCGTCAAAATTCAAAGGTTTTGCAGACGACAATTTAGAGTCATTCTTATTTGAAAAATAATCAATCATTAGGATAGAAAATATTGTGGAAAAAGAAGAAATTGTGACAAGCAATTTCTTCTTTTTCCATAATTTTTTCTAAAGTACAAAAAACACAAAATCAGGGTTTGAACAGGAAAGGGTTAACACATTCCCGCACAATGATGCTTTTTAATGCCTCTTCAGAAAAACAATTAGGAAAACATTGTGTAAAAATGCTTGCTTCATTTTCTAACAAGACTTTGGGAAAAGACATTTTTTAAAATTTAATCCATTCCCAAACAACAATGTTTCAGACTGATCCAAATAAGTGGAACTTGCAGATGACAAAAGTTGGTTTAAATTTAATAATAAGTGTCATAGTTATGAGGTAGAAAATAAAATGAGAAAAGGAGAAATTGCTTATTACATGCAATTTCTCGTTTTTGCACTATGTTATTGTAAAGTATTTTCTTCAGCGCATAAAAATGGGGCTTGTGTGGAAATTGTTATTGGCAACTTTCATTTTGGACCAGTCCAAAATTTTGTTGTCTGGTAATGGATTAAACCATGGGCCTTTTCTAGTTGAAACCCTTTCCTGTTTTGAAAAATATTAGACCTTCCTAAATTCAAAGGTTTTGACGACAAATATTCAAAGTGGATTTGATTAGAAAAGTAAACATTCAATAAGATAAAAAATAATGTAAAAACAAGATAAATTGCTTGTTACAAGCAATTTCTTCTGTTTCTACAATGTTTTATCAAAAATAAATCACAGAGGCTAAAAACCAGGCATTGAATAGGGGAAAGAGTAAAAGAATTCGAACCCATCAAAAACTTTTGTTTCCATGGCAGCAGCAAAGCTAGATATTAGAAAAAAAAAGATCTTAAAAGTCGTCTTGTGACAAATCATTAGTCCTAGAAGTTTCATATTTTATAAGTTTCCTTGCCTAGAGACCTTGGACAAAAGTTATTTTCCAATTTTAGTGCAATTTTTATACGCCCGTCGAAGACGGGACGTATTATCGGATCACCCGTGGTGTCCGGTCGTCCGGGCATCCGGCTGTCCGGGCGTCCGGGCGTCCGGTTGTCCGGCGGTGTCCACTTCTTTGTCCGGAGCATAACTCTGTCACCTTAAGTCCAATTGACTTTAAACTTGGCAGTTATATTCTTCTCATCAATACGGAGTGCAGTGCACAAGAACAATAACTCTACCTGGCCTATTTTTTGCGTTATTGCCCTTTGTTTTTTTTCATACTTGAATCTTGTCCGGAGTATATCTCTAAAAGTATAATAGCTAGGATCATGTAATTTCATGGATGGATAGAGCTCACCAAGTGGGAGTGCAGTGTACAAGAACCATAACTCTACCTAGCCTATTTATGAGTTATTGCCCTTTGTTGTTTTTCATACTTGAATCTTGTCCGGAATATATCTCTAAAAGTATTATAGCTAGGATCATGAAACTTCAAGGGTGTATAGATCTCACCAAGGGGGAGTGCAGTGCACAAGAACCATATCTCTACCTGGTCTATTTTTTGAGTTATTGCCCTTTGTTGTTTTTCATACTTGAATCTTGTCTGGAGTATATCTCTAAAAGTATAATAGCTAGAATCATGAAATTTCATGGATGGATAGAGCTAACCAAGCAAGAGTGCAGTGTACAAGAACCATAACTCTACCTAGCCTATTTTTTGAGTTATTGCCCTTTGTTGTTTTTCATACTTGCATCTTGTCCAGAGTTTATCTCTAAAAGTATACTAGCTAGAATCATAAAATTTCATGGATGGATAGAGCTCACCAAGTGGGAGTGCAGTGTACAAGAACCATAACTCTACCTGGTCTATTTTTGGAGTTATTGCCCTTTGTTGTTTTTCATACTTGAATCTTGTCCGGAGTATATCTCTAAAAGTATTATAGCTAGGATCATGAAACTTCATGGGTGTATAGATCTCACCAAGTGGGAGTGCAGTGCACAAGAACCATAACTCTACCTTGCCTATTTTTGGAGTTATTGCCCTTTGTTGTTTTTCATACTTGAATCTTGTCTGGAGTATATCTCTAAAAGTATAATAGCTAGAATCATGAAATTTCATGGATGGATAGAGCTAACCAAGCAAGAGTGCAGTGTACAAGAACCATAACTCTACCTAGCCTATTTTTTGAGTTATTGCCCTTTGTTGTTTTTCATACTTGCATCTTGTCCAGAGTTTATCTCTAAAAGTATACTAGCTAGAATCATAAAATTTCATGGATGGATAGAGCTCACCAAGTGGGAGTGCAGTGTACAAGAACCATAACTCTACCTGGTCTATTTTTGGAGTTATTGCCCTTTGTTGTTTTTCATACTTGAATCTTGTCCGGAGTATATCTCTAAAAGTATTATAGCTAGGATCATGAAACTTCATGGGTGTATAGATCTCACCAAGTGGGAGTGCAGTGCACAAGAACCATAACTCTACCTTGCCTATTTTTGGAGTTATTGCCCCTTGTTGTTTTTCATACTTGAATCTTGTCCGGAGTATATCTCTAAAAGTATAATAGCTAGAATCATAAAATTTCATGGTTGGATAGAGCTCACCAAGTGGGAGTGCAGTGTACAAGAACCATAACTTTACCTAGCCTATTTTTTGAGTTATTGCCCTTTGTTGTTTTTCATACTTGAATCTTGTCCGGAGTATATTAGTACAGCTAGGATCATGAAACTTCATAGGTGTATTGATCTCACCAAGGGGGAATGCAGTGCACAAGAACCATAACTCTACCTTGCCTATTTTTGGAATTATTGCCCTTTGTTGTTTTTAATACTTGAATCTTGTCCTGAGTATATCTCTAAAAGTATAATAGCTAGAATCATGAAATTTCATGGATGGATAGAGCTCACCAAGTGGGAGTGCAGTGTACAAGAACCATAACTCTTCCTAGCCTATTTTTTGAGGTTTTGCCCTTTGTTGTTTTTCATACTTGAATCTTGTCCGGAGTATATCTCTAAAAGTATAATAGCTAGAATCATGAAATTTCATGGGTGTATTGATCTCACCAAGGGGGAGTGCAGTGCACAAGAGCCATAACTCTACTGTGCCTATATTTTGAGTTATTGCCCTTTGTTGTTTTTCATACTTTGTTTGAGAAAAAAAATTCATTCAAAATAACCTCAGTTCTATTCAAACCCCCAGTTAATATTAAGCAGTGTGACGGGCGTATCTTGTGACAGTTTGGCACCTTGTTAATATTGTCTGCCACCTCTTTCAATTTGGACCATTCATAATTTTGGCTTTGGGTATTGATATAAATAGGTAGCATCTATTGAGGTCTACAAATTGTGGTTTTATTTAGGTCCCTAAATAAAAAAGCTAGAATTTTCACTCGAGACATGTTTTATTATTATTGATAGTCATCGTTGATGTGTTTATTTAGACAGAAAGGGATTATATTTTTGGATTATTGGAAGAATTGCAGAAAAATAACAGTATTTTATTTTAATCTACCAATATCATCTATCCCGTTTCGGATGAGAATTTTATGATTTTGTGACGTATCTCGGCATTAGCAACCCAAAATCCCCCCCCCCCAATTTTGGGAGCCAAGCAGACCCCCCATTATAATGGAGTAGCGTTATAGAGGAGTTGCAGTGTATGGAAATCAAAACAGTAATACAGTACATAACATCGTTGACTTGACAATCGATTTCAATCACATTCCAGGCAATAACTGGCAATCACATTCAATCAACCCTATAATCAATCCAGTATCAATCATGGTTTTCCAATCTGAAGTTAATCAAATCTTTGATGAAAGCGTTCAATCATTAGCGTTCATCCTTTCCAATAATTAACATCGCCATGTTAGATTCGGCAATTAATATTTTCATTTAAATTAATTTTGGTCATTCAAATCTTAAAGATGATAATTGAATTTTTTGTTTAAGTTGATTCCTGATGTTATACTGATTGAATGAAATGTTACATTTATTGTTCTGTTCAGAACTGAAAATTGATCAGCGTTCATTCACAATAATTCAATCTTGATTGTTTAGCATTCAGTCACATTCTAATCAGATTGTCAAGTGCATGATGTTCTGTGCTGTAGTGGTCTTGACTGACTCATGGTTAGGGTCAACTGGAACCATGGTCAACTTTTAACCCATTTACTCAATGACACTTTTAAACACCCCACAATATGACAACTTGTGAAAACGTTCAAGCAATTTCTTCATTATACACAATGTGAAAACGTTCAAGAAATTTCTTCATTATACACAATGTTTTCTTCCCTATCACATAAAAGATGTTGTCTTTAACATCTTTGTAATTGGACCAGACTAAAATTTGTTGTGTTGAAATGGGTTGACAATTAATTAATAAATACAGATTTATATCATTTCAGTATACTGATATTTTCATCAAAGCACCTAATGGAGACAGGGTAGCTCAGTGGAAAAATGTTAAACCGCAAAATGGTAAGGGGTTTAACTCATATCCAGTGGACATGTTTTAAAGAATTGTAAATTGGTCAATAAAGACAGTAAATAATGTTTGTAAACCTATAAAGTAAGTCCCAAAAAGGAACAATATAAAAATTGTATGAAAAGGAGAAAATGTAGGTTACTAAATTACTATCATTTACTTCTCTATCTGCAATGTTTTCAATCATATTTCTGTAGCATGTTGTAAGGGTTTTCATGCATACCCATAGAATGACACTTTCTAAAACTTTGAAGAAATATGACCATGGAAAGTTTAGTGGAATGAGCACTTTCTCCTTTTGTCACAATATTTTCTTCCCTATTTGGCACTTTTTACCTATTTTAGTACAATTTGAAATGTCTCCTACAACCTTTTTCAATTTAGACCTGACAGAAATTTTTCACAAAAAAAATTTAAGAATTATCCTACTCTAACAATTAACCCTTTTCTGTGCAATCCTTGATTTTACATAGGATTAAACGAGGAAATCTCTGCAATTGTCTCCTCCAAAACCATAAGGCCTACAGCCTTGATAATTGATATGTATCATCACCTTCTACCAAAGTAATTCTTTAAGTAATTCAAAGAATTACTGTTCTGGAAATTAGCCATTTTCTGTGCTATCCAAGATTTTACAAAGGAATGAAAAAGAAAATCTGAAAAAAAAAAATTCTACTTCCAATCCATAAGGCCTAGAGCTTTGATTTTTGGTATGTATCAATGTCTGTTGACCCTCTACCAAAATACTTCAAAGAATTACCTTTCTCTGAAAATTAGCCCTTTTCTCTGCAAACCCTGATTTGCAAAAGAATTGAGAAGAAAATATTCTTTTCCAAAATCTTAAGTCAAGAGCTTTGATATTTTGGTATGTATCAATGTCTATTGACCCTCTAACAAAGTGCTTCAAAGAATTACCATACCCTGAAAATTAACCCATTTCTGTGCTTTCCCTTTTTTAACATAGAAATAAAGAGAGAAATTTTTGATAATCTTCTCCTCCCAAACCATAAGGCTTAGAGCCCTGATATTAGGTATGTATCACCACCTATTGACCCTCTACAAAAATACTTAAAAGAATTACTGTACTCTGAAAATTAGCCCTCGTCTGTGAGATCCCTGAATTCACCTAGTAATAAAGAAGGACTTTGAAAATAAGTTCTTTGTTGTGCAATCTCAGATTTATAAAGGAATAAAGAAGGAAATCTTAAAATTTCTTCTGAAAATCTAAGTCCTGAGTGCCTTGACAATTGGAAATATATCAAAGCTCATTTAGCCTCTACGAAAATACTTTAAAAGAATGACTTAACTCTGAAAATAAGCCCTATGTTGTGTGATCTTGGATTTGTTTAGGATTACAGTAGAAAATCTTTAAAAAAAATCTTCTCCAAAACCATTATAAGTAGACCTTTGATATCTTGTATATATCATAAACCTAAGAGTCATCAGATTCAGGTGAGCTATATAGGACCATCATGGTCCTCTTGTTCTTGAGGGGCGTAAAAAGGAGGGCTTGTGTGAGAATGGGTTAAGGGACGTGCTTGCTTCATACATCTTAATTTCTGTTAATTTGCTTTTTTATGAACAAATTGACCACTTGCATAATACAGGCTGCTTTCTTGGCCAGTTTCTAGACAAAAAAATGAATTTTAGACAAGTATGAATTTCAAGAAGATGAAAGTTCTCAGTTGATGGAATTTAATCTTTAGGGGGTTTTGGTAGAAAATGTTGATAATGAAGAAATTGCTCATATCAAGTAATTTTTAGCTCCATTGGCTGAAAGCCAGTGAGCTTTTGTCATGGCCTTGTGTCTGTCATGTATTCCATCTGTATGTGTGTGCGTCTGTAAATTTTTACTTTAAAAATCTTCTCCTCAGGATGTACTGAACAGAATTCAACCAAATTTCACATAAAGGATCTTAAGGTGACCTTTTATCAGATTTCTTCAAAGTATTCTGATCGGATCTTGCTATAATGGCTTTTTCTTCTCAAAAACCAGTGGATGGATTTCAGCCAAATTTTACAGTAATGATCATTGGGTGACCCTTTAGCAGATTCATTCAAAGAAATTTGATTTTAGAATAAACATGGCTTTAACCCATTCCAACTCAAGCCCTCCTTTTTACGCCCCTCAAGAAAAAAGCTTTGGAAAATATTGTGGAAAATGAAGAAATTGCTTGTATCAAGCAATTTCTTCATTATCCACAATGTTTTCTACCCCAAAATACTGGCAAATTTATAATTCCATCAAATTTAAATTGTCGTCTGCAGCTTCTTTCAATTTGGACCAGTCTAAAATTTTATTGTGTTGGAATGGGTTAATGGGCGGAACTTATTTCCATATATTCTTCTCCTCAATTATCGTGCATGTAAGGAACCCGGGGTTCAGTACCAATCAAAAAATGTTTTTTATCTGATTAAATAGTCTTTATATATCTTACATAGATTTTATTTATCTTTTAGTAAGGTTTTTGTCCAGTTCTATTCTAAACTTCTACATAAAATTTATGTTGAAAGTTGCCTTGTTGACCCTTTAGAAATTTTGGATTGCTCCTGCAGTTATCGTGCATCTTACAAAAGAGAGTGTCTATGACAACCAAAAGGAAGCAAATTTATTGTTTCAATTTTTGTCATCCATCTTTTCTTTTAAACAATTAAACTAGAAGATTTATTTGATGTAAGTTTTAGTTTAGAGTTATGAAAACTCATGTTAAATTTATCCCCTGTCCCCCATTTTGTGAAATGTATTATTTGGGGGTCAATTTTGCATCTCCTTGGGTTTAAGTTAAGTGTGCTGCATTGTATGGGTGTTTCTCACAGCAACAGTTATGGGCCCCAAAAACTTAACATCCAGTGAAAAAATAAGGTCACCAAAGTTCACTGGGGCTCCTTAGGGGCCATGCACGATAACAAAGGTATGCATGATAATTGAGTTTTGAAAATATATGGTTAAACTCTTAAAAATCATATCCTCTGAAACAAACTGATGGATTTCAACCAAATTTTAAAGGAGTGATCATTAGGTGAATTTTTATCTGATTTTTTTTTCAAAGAATTTTGATCATATGAAAATCATGGCTAAAATGGGTGGGCTAATTTCCATATATGATGAAATCTTAAAAAATCTTCTCCGAAACAAGTAGATGGATTACAACAAATTTCATAGAAATGATCCTTGTGGAACCTTTTACAAGATTCCTTCAAAGAATTTCGATATGATGAAAAACATGGCTTAAATGGGTAGGGCTTATTTCTATTTATGGTGAAACCTTTAAAAATCTTTTTCTCAGAAATAAATAAGTTGATGGATTTCTACCAAATTTCACAGGAATGATCCTCAGATGACCCTTTATCAGATTCCTTCAAAGAATTTTGGTCGGATGAAAAGCATGGCTATAATGGGCAGGGCTATTTTCATTATAATTATGATGAAAACTTTGAAAATCTTTTTCTCAGAAACCAGTCAATAGATTTCAACCAAATTTTACTGGAATGATATTTTGGTGACTTTTTAGCTCACCTGAGCACAAAGTGCTCAAGTGAGCTATTGTGAACACCTTTCGTCCGACTTCTACCCGCCGTGCGTCGTCCGTCAACAATTTCTTTAAACAACATCTCCTCCCAAACCAAAGGGCCAATTTGAACCAAATTTGGCCGAAATGTTCCTTAGGTGGTCCCCTTCAAAAATAGATAAAAAAATTGAAATCCGTTAAAAACTCTGGTTTCCATGGCAACAAAAGTGAAATTTTAAAATAATCTTTAAAAATCTTCTCCTCCTGACCCAGAAGGCGTAGAGCCTTGAAATTTTGCATGAAGCATCAGTGTATTGACCCTTTTCAAAAGAGCTAAAATCATGATCCTCGGGTCCCCAGGGGCGGAGTCCCAGGGGGGTGGGGTTTATATAGAAATAAAGAACGATTTTTTAAACGACATCTCCAAAACCACTGGGCCGATATGAAACAAATTTGGCAGAAATGTTGCTTAGGTGGTCCTACTTAAAAAAGAATTGAAATCCGTTAAAAACTCTGGTTGCCATGGCAACAAAAGTGAAATTTAAAATAATCTTTTGGAATCTTCTTCTCCTGATCCAAAAGGTGTAGAGCCTTAATATTATGCATGAAATATCAGCATATTGATCTCTTACAAAATAGCTAAAATCATGATCCTCGGGTCTCCAGGGGCGGAGCCAAGTGGGGGGGTTATGGCATGAAGCATCAGTTCACAGACTTCTTTCTTATTTCTGAAATTATAACCCATGGATCCAGAGGGAGGAAAAAGATTTTTCCTTCTTTCATATCAGCACTCAAGCCTTGGAATTTGTAATTTAGACTTTTGGATCCCCAGGTTCATAGTCTTTATATGTAAGTGTGGCCCACTTGTTTCATAATCCTAACCTTAATATGAAATTAGACTGTTGAAAGAAAAAGAGCCTTTATCTCAGGTGAGCGCCCCAGGGCCAACGGCCCTCTTGTTTTCTGATTCCATCAATTAATTTTGATTGGTTGAAAACATGGTTTTTATGGTTTTGGCTTATGTTCATACTTGGTATACAATGAATTTTCTGAAAAAAATGTTAATACCTTTTACATTTGATTTAGACAATAAATTGACAATTGTAAAGCAATGTAAAGTTTTCTCAATTGTGTATTTAGGTGAATCAAACAAATTGTCATCTTAATCCATTACCACCGTGAATTCTGTGAATACACACACTCAGAAGAAATTTCAATTGCAAGACATAATATAGGAAAAGGAGGAGCTTGTAACAAGCAGTTTCCTTTTTTTCCCACAAAATTTCTTGCCATTATGACTACTTTTTCAATTTGAACCCACTTGGGAATGACCACTGTAACTTGTATCAGTTTGGAAAAGCCCAAAAAAATTTTGTGGTCTGGTTAAGGTCAATATATCTTTGATTTTGAAAAGCATGTATTCCAATGACAAGACATGGGATGTCATGGGTTCGATCCCCGGCAGCGGCAAATATTCTTTCCGACATTTGTCTCTCACTAATGGATGGATAATCATAAACCTAAGTGGGATAGCAGCTGGAGGCTAGGAAAGGGTGTAGTGGTAGCACTGGTGTGAGGAATACCAGAAATTCATTGTTAGGTGCTCCAGTCGCCACAATATAACTGAAATACTGTTAACCCTTGTCATGCTGAACCCAGGATATTCTGGTACAACTCCTACTTGTACTTCTCCTGCCTAAGTAGTTTATGAAATTGATTTTCAAAAGGAATATTGAATATTGAACAACAAGTACTACCAGTGCTCTCAGTACTTCTATTTTTAATGCAATTTGGTAAAGGATTTTACACAGCATGACAAGGGTTAAAACTGGCATTTAACCCCATTTGATGAATCAATCAATCCAATTACAAGAGCTTGATGTTTTATGTAGCCTATTACCAGACAACAAAAATTTTACACATGTCCATAATTCCAACACAGTGGAGTTTTAGACAGGTCCAAATTGAAAGGAGCTGCAGACGACAATTTCAAGTTGATTGAATTTTAAATTTTTTCGTCTTTTTGGATAGAAAACATTGTGGATAATGAAGAAATTGCTTGATCCAAGCAATTTCTTCATTTTCCACAATGTTTTCCAAAGCCTTTTTGTTGAGGGGCGTAAAAAGGAGGGATTGAGTGGGAATGGGTTAATGAAAGAAACTCGAAAGTCAATTTAAATTGTGTCAAATTTGGTAAATAAGTGCAAAATAGGTTCGAAAAGATTGTGAGAAAAGTAAAGATTGCTTGTAACAAGCAAAGAGATTGCTTGTAGCAAACAGTTTCTCCTTTTCCAACATTCTTTTTACTAATTATTTTTCTTGAGCGTAAATGAAAATGTGGAATGGGGGTTGGAATGGGTTAACTATTTCAAGTACAGTGCCTGGTTTTAACGTCCTTGTGATTATATAACTAAGAAAAAATTGCAGAAAAAGAAAAAAGTTTTGAAAACATTGTGGAAAATGAAGGAATGGCTTATCACAAGTAATTTCTTCATTATCCACAATGTTTTCTACCCTAACAGAGAAAGATTTTTAGAATTTCATCAACTGAAAATTGTTGTCATCATCTTCTTTCAATTTGGACCAATCTAAAATTTTGTTATGTGGGAATAGGTTAATAGATTTTCTTGTTTCATCATAGGTTTGGTTAGCCTAGAGATGCCATTAATTGAAGAGCCACTCCTTGGAGTGTGGAAGATAATGGCTATGTTTGAAGAAGGAGAGGCAAAGACAACCTTTAAAGTAGAAGAATATGGTGGGTAAATGACAAATTACCGCTGTGAAAGTATTTTTGTTGGTTTGGCATCTTAAACATCCTAGCTACAACTTATTCAAGCTGCATTTACATTTACAATGTAAGGTTTGCAAACCAATGATTTACCATAGTTCCTCACCTATTTTGCTGAAACTTAACTAGAACCCTACTGTGGGAACTCATGAACCTTCAGTTTTCATTATGATAAATCAACTATTTCAGGAGTTATGCCCTTTGAATAAGTACCCTATACAGAATATATAGATAATACATTTCCTACAGTTCTTCACCAATTTTGCTGAAATGTTTTTGGAATCCTTGGTACTATAGGGACTTGTGCACCTTGAGTTTGCATTATGATAATTCAATTATTTCATGAATTGTTGTTCTTTGAATTATTTTCCCATAAAGAATAGAAAAAAATGTCTGCTCATAATACAGATCTTCACCAGCTTTGCTGATACTTTTTTTGGAATCCATTCTACTTAAGAGCTTGTGCACCTGCATTTTTCACCATGATAAATCAACTCTTTCATGAGTCATTCTCCTTTGAATTATTTTCTAAAAAAGAATAGAACAGATATTATGTCTGCTTCTCTTATAGTTCATCACCAATTTCACTGAAACTTTAATGGAATCCTTTCTATTATTAGAACTTGTTCTTTGTACTTTTCATCATGATTAATCAAATATTTCAGAAGTTATGCCCCTTTGTCTTATTATCCCCCGCCCTATCAGCGAAAGGGATTTAGTAATGGTCTCCGTCCTTCATTCTGTCACAAAGCTTGTTTGGAGCATATCACCTAAAGTATAAATGCTATCAACTTAAACTACATAGGTGAATAGATCTCATGGAGGAGAAATGCAGTGCACAAGAACCAGAACTCATGCTTACATAATTTTGGAGTTATTGCCCTTTGTTATATTAAAGACTGAGATTTTGTCTGAGGCATATCTCTGAAAGTATAATAGCTATCAACTTGAAACTTCATAGATGGATAGATTTCACAGAGGATAAGTGCAGTGCAAAAGAACCACAGCTCTTGCTTGCATATTTTTGGATTTATTGCTCTTTGTTATATTTAAGAATGAGATTTTGTCCGGGGCATATCTCTCAAAGTATAATAGCTTTGAACTTGAAATTTCATAGGTGGATAGATCTCACGGAGGAGAAGTGCAGTGAAACAAGAAACAAAACTCTTGCTTGCATAATTTTGGAGTTATTGCCCTATGTTATTTTAAAGACTTATATTTTGTCTGAGGCATATCTCTGAAAGTATAATACCTATTAACTTGAAACTTCAAAGGTGAATAGATCTCATTGTAGAGAAGTGCACTTCAAGAGAACCACAACTCTTGCTTGCATAATTTTGGAGTTATTACCCTTTGTTGTGAGAAAGACTGAGATTTTGTTCGGGGCATATCTCTGAAAGTATAAATGCTATCAACTTGAAACTTCATAGGTCGATAGATCTCACTCAGGAGAAGTGCAGTGCACAAGAATCACAACTCAGTTTACTTTCAAGCTTTTAAGGTGGGGGATGGCCATGTCCGACATGGCTCTTGTTTTGCTACACAGAATATATATACACCAAATCCTAACTGCAGATGAAAAAAAAATGATGGTACATGTATTTATCCCAGAACATAAACGCTATGTTTGATGTTGGATAAAATCATTACATCTTTTTGACTTAATTTGTAAAAAAGACCTTGTCTGCTTGATAAATCATAAATAGCCATACCATTTTAACTTTTAACTATTTCTGGCTAAAGGTTTGCCTCATTTCAAAATAAGCAGCAGTGGGGGTATTTGTAGGTTCTTAAGCTACAGCTCTAGTTGGTGTCTACTTTGAAATACAAGTATTATTTTCCTCATTCACAACACTATAAAATTTGTTGTCAGAAATATGATTTTGTCCAAAACAGCATATGTAGCCTATCAGAGTAACCAATAAAAGAAATTTTTCGTTTCACAGTTTTGCCCAAGTTTGAAGTGACTATCACCCCACCTACATACCTTCTTCCCACAACAAGGACCATTGATGGAAAAATATGTGCAAAGTAAGTATTTGAATACTCCGCTTACCTTTTTGACATGCTGTGAAAATTGAAGTGTCATAGATTTCATTTTTTTAATGGCATTGCTTGAATGGCAGACTTTTTTTGGCCATTGTAAAGTGAAGTGTATTAAAGGGTGAAGTTGATAGTAAGTTTCTGAAACTTAAGGGTTTTTGTGTAAAAATACATGGATGGACCAATTTACATCAAATATCCAAGGAATATTGATGTAAATCAGAACACACATTTTTATTATTTACATTAAACTGGATTTTTTTATGTTCATACACTTTGAAAAAGTATTCCTTCATGTAGGTCTTAAAATAGATCAAGGATACAATGGAGTAAGTTATGAGCTCAAATTGATTCTCTGAATAAAGCTATGTTAGGAAAATGACAACTCTGATAATCCAAACATCAACCTTTTTGTCCGGGGATATGTATATCTTGTGTGTGTGTGTGTGTGTGTGTGTATTAATATATATCTCAGGCTTTTAGCACTTTCAGCTCTTTTATTCACAGTTTTACTGAGTATCTAAAACTTTCAGAATTCCAATACTTTTGCAGGGTTTGACATTAATTTTTTTGGCTGCCAGACGGTCGGGCTTGTTGCTGCCAGATACTGCTGGCCCTGACCAAATGTTCACTGGTCCTGACCAATTGCTTGTATCAGAAGTTAGGAAATGCATTATTACATGGTTTTCTTTACCAGATACCAAACTATTCCAAAGTTATTTCACCTTGAACATTTACTAACTAGATTTGCACAAAATATTAATGATGAACTTGTAGGTAGTTGGTACTAGGTAACAAGAAAAACAACTGATAAAAACATTTAATAAGCAGTCTGAATTCATAATAAAAATAGTTGAGAGTTGCCAAGTTAACAGGGGTTCTACTTACTGACATACTCGTAAAACAAGCAGCAAAGTCTACCTGACTTTTAAATTAAACAGAAATCTCAGTATATAAATATGATGGTTGCAAAGGACTTATAACTTAAACAGTGACATTTTGTCATATCGTCAATGTAAACTAAAGTAAAGCGTTCTGACCATATTATTGTAAAACCTAGCTTGGGATATTTTTCGGTTTTTAAATTATGAAAGACAGCCGGAATAGCTTTATTTTAATTAAAATTGTTACACATGACATCAGAACCTTTATGTTTTCTGTAAAAGAAATTTGCGTTTTTAGGCCGCATTTTTGTATAACCACATTCTCGTAAAAGTTGGGATCCCAGAATTAATGATTCAGTAAAGACTTACAGTTAAAACAGAAACCAGTCATGTGGAATTTCCCCTGCTAGTAATGCATGCGCGTCCATAGCGGATATGGTAGAATAGTAAACAATCATCCTTTCAACAAGGGAATAGGTCAGTTTGCAATCGTAAAATAATGAATTTATAGAGGACGAATGTAGATTTGAAATTAGGACGACCAGTCGGGCTTGTTTCTGGCGGGTTCAACCTGACCAGACCTAGCATCAGGCAGACAAAGTCGGTTGGTCGTAGGTTAATGTCGAACACTGCTTTTGATGAATAAGTACTTCTCAGTGATAGTTTGCCATCATTCTTTCTAATGCTATTTTTGTAGAGCCTGTTTGTGATGAGCAAGACATGGTTGTCACTATGACAAGTTGGTGTATGAGCACTAGTCCGTTTGTCCGTCTGTCTAAATTTGTCTGGACAATTACCCCTACATTTATGGAATGATTATTCTCCATCATGAGTAGATGTGCCATTTAAAAGAAATCTTTGGATAGCTTCATGTTCAAGGTCAAAGCTCAAGGTCAAACACTAAAATTGATGCTCAAGGTCAAGTTGATGGTCAAAACATTGTGGGCTCGACAGCAGTTGTCCTGGGACAACCATCTAGTTAGATTTTTCTTCAATATTAGCTGTGACAGTTAAGCTTCACCCTGTTATGAGTATCCATTACAATGAATGGATAAAAGACTTGTTATCAGATGAAAATATGGCTTAAATAGGCAGAGCTTATTTGCATCTATGGTAATATGGTAAAACTTTAAAAATCCTTTTTTTTCAGAAACCAGTAGATTGATTCCAACCAAATTTCAAAGGAATAATGCTTTGGAGATTCTTTGTTAGATTGTGTATCCATCACAATGAATGGAAAGCCAGCAAGCTATTGTCATGGCATTTTGTCCCTCCCGCATCTATCTGTGCACCAATCTGTCTGAGCATACATTCTTAAAGTTTTACTATAAAAACCTTCTCTTCAGAAAGTATTGAACAGAATTCAACTAAATTTCGTAGAAATGATGCATGGTAGAGCTTTTATCAGATTTCTTCAAAGAATTTTGATCAGATGAAAAGTATGGCTTTAATAGGCGGGGATAATTTCCATGTATGGCTTTAAAATTCTTCTTCTCAGAAACAAGTAGGTGGATTTCAATGAAATTTTACAGGAATTAGCCTTGGGTTATCAGATTTCTTCAAAGAATTTTGAATGTATGAAAAACATGGCTTAAATGGGTGGAGCTTATTTCCATGTATGGTGAAAACTTTGAAAATCTTTTTCTCAGAAACCAGTCAATGGATTTCAATCAAATTTCTCAGGTATGATCCTTTGGTGAATTTTTATCTGATTGTTTAAAAGACTAGTTACTGGATGAAAAACATGGCTTAAATAGGCAGAGCTTTTTTCCATTATATGGTATATCATGAAAAATTTAAAACTCATTTTTTACAAGTAGATTGATTTTCACCAAATTTCACAGAAATTTTCCTTTGGAGAGTCTTCAATGTTGGATTCCTTCATATAGTTATACCCCCCCCCAAAAAAAAACTGTTTGGGGGTTATATAGGGGTCAGCTTGATGATCCATCCATCCGTCTGTTGGTTTGTAGCAGTTTTTGCCTGCTCTATTTGTCATAAACTACTGGATGAATTTTATTCTAACTTCACAAGTAAAAACAGTATCCAGCTCACTTATGCATATTCTATCTTGGTTAGACTCCATTTGCTTTTTGAATAGTTATGGCCCTTTTATTACAAATCTTGATTACTTATTTTCTCTTAAACTGTGGAATGGATTTATTTCAAACTTTACAGGTAGACTCAATATAAAGCTGAGGTGTACATATCATATTTTGGTTAAAGTTCATATACTTTTTACAGAGTTATGGATCTTGGATAAGAAATCTTTTCTGCTCATTTTCTCTTGAACTTTTCAATGGATTTGATTCAAACTTCACAGGTAGACTCAGTATCAAACAGAGATGTGCATATCCTACATTGATTATTCACCATTTTTAGCTCTACTGGCTGATGGCCACTAGAGCTATAGCGATGGCTTTTTCCCGTCTGGCGTCCGTGCGTCCGTCCATCCGTTAAACTTTTCCTTGTTTACGCTAAGAGTCCACAGTTTTCATCGGATTCCCTTCAAACTTTCATAGAATGATTGTACCATCATTAGGATTGTTCCTCTTGAAATTGGGTCAGATCCGTCAAGAAACACGGGAAAAGGGGCCTAATTAAAACTTAATTAAATAATCCTCGTTTACTCGATAGAATCCACAGTTTGCATTGGATTCTCTTCAAACTTTCACAGAATGATTGTACCATCATAAGGATCGTTCCTTTCAAAAATGGGTATGATCCGTCGAGAAACATGGGAAAGGGGCCTTATGAAAATTCAATTAAAAATCCTTGTTTACGCAATAGAGTCCACAGTTTTCATTGGATTCTCTTCAAACTTTCTCAGAATGATTGTACCATCATAAGGATCATTCCTTTCGAAAATGGGTATGATCCATCAAGAAACGTGGGAAAAGGGGCCTTATGAAAATTTAATTAAAAATTCCATGTAAAATCCTCGTTTACACAATAGAGTCCACAGTTCTCATCAGATTCTGTTCAAATTTATCAGAATGATTGTACCATCATAAGGATCGTTCCTTTTGAAAATGGGTATGATCTGTCAAGAAACACAGGAAAAGGGGCCTTATGAAAATTTAATCGAAAAATCTTTTAAGAAATCCTCTTTTACACTCTGGAGTCATCGGATTCCCTTCAAACTTTCACAGAATGATTGTACTATCATAAGGATTGTTCCTTTTAAAATTGGGTATGATCCGTCAAGAAACACAGGAAAAAGGGGCCTTATGAAAATTTTGATAAAAAATTCTCATTAATAATCTAGAGCCAACAATTTTCAACGGATTCTCTTCAAATTTTCACAGAATGATTGTACCATCATAAGGATCGTTCCTTTTGGAATCGGATATGATTCCTCAATAAACTTAGGAAAAGGGGCCTTATCAAAATTTAATTCAAAGATCTTTGTTAACGCTCTAGAGTCCACAGTTTTCATCTGATTGACTTCAAACTTTCACAGAATGATTGTACATCATAAGAATTGTTTCTTTCAAAATTTGGTATGATCAGTCAAGGACCACGGGAAAAAGGGGCCCGATAAAAACTGGATTGAAAAAGTCCTTGTAAACACAATAGAGTCCATAGTTTTCAACAATTCTCCTCAAACATTCACAGAATGATTATTACATAAAATGGATTGTTCCTTCCGGAAGTAGGTTTGATCCATCAAATTTCATGGGAAAAGGGGCCCTATGAAAATTTGATAAAAAAATCTTAGTTTACACATCATGGCCCTAAATTTCACCTGATCGACTTCAAACTTTCACTTAATGATTGTACCATCATAAGGATTGTTCCTTTCAAATTGATCTATTGAGAAACATAGGAAAATTAAGGGGCCTAAGGAAAATTCAATTAAAAAATCTTAATTAATGCTTGTAAGTCCACAGATGAGATAGGGTTGTCTTTATACTCAAACCAATAATTATACTTTTGTAAATAGAGTTCCCTTTGGAATTGGTTCAGATCCATCAAGTAACATGGGAAAAGGGGCTATATGAAAGTTCAATTAATAAAACCCTGTTAACACAATGAAGCCCACAGCTTTGATCAGATTTTGTTGAAACTTTCACAGAATGATTGGAAGGTCATTCTTTTCATAACAGGGTTTGAACTGTCAAGAAACACAGGAAAAGGGGCCTTATGAAAATTTCATTTATAAATCCTTGTTACCAAGTCCAGAGCTTTCATCGGATTTTCTTCAATTATTCTCAGAATAATTGTACACTAATAATGATTGTTGATGTTTGTTTTGACCTGATCCGTCAAGTATCACAGGAATAGGAGCATTGTGAAATTTAATTTTAAAATCCTTGTACCACAATAAAGTCAACAGTTTTCATCAGATTCTGTTTAAACTTTCACAGAATGATTATTCCATCATGAGGATTCTTTCTTTTCAAATTAGGCGTGATCTGTCTAGTATCATAGGAAAAGGGGCCTTTTGAGAATTTTATCTATAATCCTATAATCCTTGTAACTAAGTCCAGAGCTTTCATTGGATTCTCTTCAAACCTTCACAGAATCTGTATTGTACAATAATCACGATTGTTGATGCTGACATTAGACCTGATCCTTCAAGTATCACAGGAAGAGGAGCCTGAAAATTTTATTTTAAAAATTTGACACCAAGATAAAGTCTGCAGTTTTCATCAAATTCTGTTCAAACTATCACAGAATGTTTATACCATCATTAGGATTGTTTCTTTGCAAATTGGGCCTGATCTGTCTAGTATCATAGGAAAAGGGGCTGTATGAAAAATTATGACCAAATCCTCATAAACACAACAATGTCCTCAGTCTTTATCAGAATCTCTTCAAACTTTAATAGAATGATTGTGCCATCATTTGGATTGTTGCTTTGTAAATTAGGTCTGATTGGTTAAGTGACACAAGAAAAGTGACCTTATAAAAAAATTATTACAAAACATCATTATTACAATAAAGTCCTCAGTCTTTATCATTTTCTTCAAACTATCATTAGAATTGTTCCTTTATACATTGGGTCTGGTTTGTTAAGTTTCACAGAAAAAGGGGCCTTATGAAAATTTTGTTACAAAAATTCTTGACACAATTCAGTCCACTGTTTTCATTGATTCTCTTTAATTTTTAAAGAATGATTGTACCTTCATTAGAATTGTTCCTTTTGAAATTTGGTTTGTTCTGTAAAGTATCATGAGAAAAGGGGCCCTATGAAGATTTCACTATAAACTCATTAACACAATAAATTCCACAGATTACACAGATTGATTGTACCATCATTCCAATTGTTGATTTTGACAGTGGATCTGATTATGGCAGTGTCACATAAAAAGGGGCCTTATGAAAAACTTTCTTAAATATTCTAATCAACACAATGATGTCCCTTGATTTCACCGGATTCACTTCAAAATTTCACAGAATGATTGTACAATCACTTAAATGGTTCTTTTCAGAACTGGGTACAATTCAGCAAGTATCATGTAAAAAGGGGCCATATGATTTTTTTTTAAAAATATTCTAGTAAACATAATGAATTCGCAATATTTCATCAGATTGACTTTTAACTTTTAACAATTGTGCATATCCTATTTTGGTTATGGTCCATATACATTTTTACACACTTATGGCCCTTTGATGAAAAATCTTGTCCAGTTATCTTCTCAGCAACTAGTAGTTTTTTACTGAGCTACTGGCTAGATATGATTCAAATTTCACACAAGCAGTAACCAGTGTTTCCACCAGAGGCCTTTTCTATGTTTTTGTCGCAAATAAAATAGTTGGCAACGCAACGAAATTCACCAAGTGCGTTTTTGTGACGCAACCTAAATTGACTTTGAAATACAAATTTTGTATGTATTTGATGGCAGTGAATGGTCTTTGAGCTAAACTGTACAATACAAGTTCTTTTTAATACCAGGGAACGGCTTAAATTGAGTTTCGTGAAAATCTGTCAACCTTGTTGTTGTTATTCTATTTATACGACTGGTTTATTTCCCAGCTTTTAAGACCAGTATAATTATATGCCGAAATGCTGGGAAAATGAACTTTTAATTGGATTATATTTTTTTCTTTTTTAAAACTCGTTTTAATGGAAGCAATTGTTTTGAATTACATTTCGAGTAAAGTAAAGTTTTACGTTAAAACTGTTCAATCAATACCTTTCCTTCTACAGGTAATCCTTAGACTAAACATTTTTGTACGGGTAACCTTGACACTTTTGTAAACAGACGATGAAATTACGTAATTATGGCAGACGAACCGAAACCAAAATAGGCTAGCAGATTTTTTTCTTGTTGTCCCTAAATCTAATGAAAGTTCTAGCACTAGTTAAGATTCGTCAAATGTAATTATAATTTGTTTATTTCTTTTAACTTGAGTGATTTGATCATTCTGTCCATAGATACTCTTTTAAAACAATTGTTTGAAAGTTTGGTTTAGTCATTTAAAAATTGACCCTCGAAAATTCTAAATGACCCCCAGAAATGAAGACGGGGCCACAAATGACCCTCAAAAAATCGATCCTGGCAGAAACTTTGGCAGTATCAAGAAAAGATGTAAACTTGCTATTATGGTTTATTTTTCTCTGAGGTGTTGCCCTTTGTAGAAGAAAGGCTTCATCCTATTGACAACATGTACTTTCTGTGATAAGGAACCTTTTGGGGATATTAATAACATTTAGTGATAGTCTAGTTTTGATCGGTTAAAAACATGGCTTTTATTGCCTTGGCTATTGTCTATATTGATGATAAACAGTGAAAATTTTACATTGTAAATGTCTTTTCATTTGACTTCATAAATGAATTTTACACAACTCTACTTGTAAAACAGTGGAAAAATTTGAAATCGTTCTCTAGAACTATTTCAAAGATTTCAGTGACTAGATTTATTTGCCAGATATGGCAAAGATAATTCAGTTTATATTGAATTTCTTAAAAAAAAAAACATTAGCTAAATTAGTACATTAAGAGATGGGGAGCAATACAGGGGCTCTAGTGCATCTAGTTTCATTTCGGTAGGTTTCTTGGATAAATAATCATTTTCATATTTTTGACAGATATACATTTGGAAAGGCAGTAAAGGGAACCATGGAGATGACTATGTGTATGCGTTCTCTGGACTATTACTATCATGATGAAAGGCCATGCACTTCACTTTTTGTACAAGAGGTAGTCAACAAATTGATTAACCTACGGGAACAAGATTAGTCCCAACTGAAAATTCTAATCTTTATATGTAATATGTACAGATAAGGGATTGAGCTTGACAAAAACTATGAAAGCCACACTCCTCCCAAAACACACAACAAAATTAGTAAGAAAACCATACTTCATGCTCAAAAGCATATATACACAAGACAATTTAAATTATGAGATCAAAATTATTCTACATAGAAAGGCTCAATTTCAAGAAAGAAGTTTCGATAATTTAAATTGTGACCCACCACAATTTAAGGTTTGTTACATAAAACTGTGACGTCAGTGATGACGTTTTAACTTTTGCTAGTCATTCAACTAACCTGTTTGGTCACAGAGATTTACGAAATCATCCATAAAGTTAGTAACTAGTACCTGGGCATACAACAGTCAATGCCAAAGATTAACAAACTTTTCTGGTGAAGAATCGGGTGCACAAGTTTAATTCGCTAAGAAAAACACAAAATATTCTTTTCAGAGAACACCCCTCATACTCTCCTTTTGTATGATGATATTAAAAAAGCCCTTGTTTGCTTTAGTGACCAAATAAACAATGGATTCTTTAAACTGATTTTCCTTCCTTGGAGGGCAGATATGCCTTTAACCCTTTCCTGTTCAATCCCTGGTTTTTACGTCCCTATAACATTATACATAAGAAACATTGTCGGAAAAGAAGAAATTGCTTGTAACAATAATTTCTACCCTTTAGGTTGGTTACTTTTCAAATAACACTCACTCACAGTTGTCGTCTGCAACTTCGAAATTGGACAAGTCTAAAATAATGAAAAACAGGAAAGGGTTAAAATACCTCATACTAAGTAAAATATCTCATTTTGTTGTTAATTTGGGTATTTTGTATGCATAAATGTATTTTTTGGTCATGTACAACCCTTTACGCAGTTGAAGATGACTTTTCAAAGTGCATTTAAATTGAAAAATATGTACCTTTTAGAGTTGTTTATTTGAATGGGGTTACGCCGCTTTCAACAAATTTTCAGTTATATCGCTGCGGCTGGAGCACCTTACAATGGATTCCTGGTATTTCTCACACCAGTACCCCCATTACATCCTTTACTAGCCTCCAGCTGCTATCCCACATAGGTCTGTACCTTTTACGATAGAAAACATTGTGAGAAAAGGAGAAATATTCAGGGTTGTCAAAACAAGGGATTGTGTGATAATGGCTAAACCCATATTAAGCCTTGTCATGCTGAACCCGGAATATTCCGGTTTTGGCAGGAGGTGTAGACTAAGATCAGCCTGCACATAAGTGCAGCCTGATCTTGGTCTACACCACCTGCTTGTACTTTTCCTGCCAGAGTTGTTTATGAAATTAATTTCTAAAAGAAATATTGATTTTTGGACAACAAGTTCTATCAGTGCGTTCAGCCCTTTGAATTTACAGCAATTTGGTGAGGTTGTTTATACAGCATGACAGGGGTTAACACAATTACTTTTCCTAACCCAAACCCTCCCCCTCTCCCAAAAGAAGAATAATAGTAACAAGCAATTACTTCATTATACACAATGTTTTTCTCACTTTGAAAAAATCTTAAGTTTTCATTAATTTCAATTGTTGTCTGCAACTCCTCTCAATTTGGCACAGTCTAAAATTTTGCTGTCTGGTAATGGGTTAAGACTGAAGTCTGTATATGTGTAAATGACTTTGCCTTTTCAAAGTACTCCCAATGAGGTATCTGTCATCTGTCCAGTGTCTGCTTGTCAACAATTTCTTTAACCCATTCCCACACAATGATGCTTTTGGAGGCCCCTAAAGATGACCAATTGGAAAAAACATAGTGTAAAATGAAGAAATTGCTCATAACAAGCAATTTCTTCATTTCACACAATGTTTTCTATCCAGAAAGGTGAAAAAAATTAAATTACATAAACTTGGAATTGTTGTCTACAACTTCTTTGAATTTGAACCAGTCTAAAATTTGCTGTGTGGTAACAGGTTAAACATATATTCTTCTCCTAAACCTATGGGTCAATCAAGCTGAAACTTTGCAGGGATTTTCTTTGAGTGAAGCTCAAGCAAGGTTGTTGAAGGAATAAATTTTCATAAAAATTAGGGATTGCCATGGCATCAAAAAAGGCTGAACAAGGAAAATCTTCAAATAAATTCTACTTGTGATAAACCATTAGGTCTTTAGGTACCAAATTTTGTTACATTTGCTCTGTAAGTTTCCTTGTGCATTTTTTTATAGAGATATATAGCCTATTGGCACTTATTTTCAAAATTTCTGTGCAACATTGGACATAAAAATGAAGGTACTTTTCAATGATACACATAATCCCTTGATAAGGTCAAGGTCATCTATGGAAGCTCTAACCCTTGTCATGCTGAAACTGGAATATTCATATAATGGGAAGTGGATTCATACAAAAGTGTGATTAGTTTTTTCCTTCATACCTCCATGAAAACAATAAATATTCTCTTCATTTCTTTTAATATAATGACATCAAGCAAAGAAATTTAATTCTTTACAAATTTTTTTATGGAATTATTTATTTTGCAAGCATAGGAAATAGCTGCTTGCTCAAATTTTATTCATGGAGGTATGATTTTTTTCAACTCAAGCCATTTTTTTTACTTGTTTTTGTAACAATTAAATTATATGTTTTTCAGTTTGATGGCTGCTATGATTTTTACATCGATGCGAAAAATATTCAACTTGACAATACATCATACTTTTTCTTGGACCCCTTAAGAATCAATGCAACTGTTGTCGATGAAAATACTGGTAAGTTTTAGATTCATGTGCAGAAGGGGTTGAAATCAGATTATGGAAAGCTAGAAATTAGTGTAACACATCATTAGTGTAATACAAAAATGTCTTAACTACAGCTTACTTAACCCATTCACACCCAATCCCACTTTTTTATGCCTTTAACCCATAATCAGTCAACAGAATTTTAGACTGGTCCAAATTGAAAGGAGTTGCAGATGACAAAAGTTTATGAAATTTTAGATATTTTCAATTTTCTGTGTAGAAAAAATTGTGGTAAAAGAAGAAATTGCTTTCTAACTTTTACACAATGTTTTCCTAATTATCTTATGACTGAAGAGAAAACACAACACGATGTGCCATTGATAAATATATTGTTGCCCATTGACTATGGGCTGATATTTTACAACAAACAATGGTTTAAAGAGGCATAATGATCATGGTTGGGAGATTGAACGCAGTATGGAGATGTGCTTTAAGCACCCATGCCATACTGCTTAAGAGTAAACAAGCTTTCGCTACAAAAGAAAAACCCTAACATCGCCAATCGTCTTTATATGATAATTAAAGCTAGAAATTGCAGAATTTTCTGCCACTAGAAGTTTTTCAAAATTTATCCGTCAAAATTCTGACAAACAAGTTGTCTCGACTTTAATTTTGAACATTGTTCACAAAAATGTCTTTTAGGCTCATAAGATACATTTCCGGCCCGACATCCGACAAATGTACCCCATCCTGGCGATAAAAACCGGGAGTACTGACGTCAACGTCCACCCTTATGAAATCCAACCTCACATGCAACGATGCCTGTAGTCTTCCGAAATGATTGACCATTTTCCTCTTTTCCTCGATAGTTGCTAAACTGTACGCTGCCGAGTTCCAGGAGGATCGTTGTAGGTTATCTACCTAGACGACAATCCCCCCTGGAACTGCCACACGAAGATAACTGAACTCCCGCCAGATGATATTGCGAATGAACGTTAAACGACATGAATGTTAAATCATTCCCACCAAAGTGAATTATAACGACTTTGGGTTCTGCTCGAAGAAGAACATGGTTTTTGATTTCTCTGCGAAATTGCCTCCAAGACATCCCGCATTGTCCCCACCAAGCAACTCTTGCGTCAAGTTTTAGGTTCGGCTTGCCCGTTTCCATAGCCTGTACACCTGCCCAATATGGGATTGAGTCGCCCAATACCCAGATCTCTAAAATGGAAATTCAGGATTTTGATTTAATTCGGAAAGTCCCACCTACAGCGATATCGCTTAACAAAGATCATGTGATCTTGACCCAGGAGATACTGGTCCTTAAAAAAAAAGCTAGATATGGTGATTCTGTGTATAACTGGAAGCTCCATGGCTTAACTATTACTGTTTGCGAGACCTACTTATCGGATATAGGATCTGTATGCTGCCGTGTCCAATGATGTTTTCATTGAGAACCCCTACTCAAGCCAAATCTGTGGCCCTTCTTATACGAAAACTGTGGGCTTTGCAACATAGGTTTCTAAATTGAGTGCGTGAAATGCATTTGTCTAGAATGGAAGCGAACTGCGCTCGAGTCAAGGGTGTGGCATCTGTGTGAAAAAATAGAGAGTCGTTCGAATTAGTCCTGATTAACAAGAAATCCCTTAAGCACTTAATTGGACAGAACTTTGAGTCCTCCCTCAGTAAGCGCAATACTACTGGTTTAGCAGACTGGTTAGTTTTGAACTTCCGTAAAGTTACTAATAAAAGTCTATCATTATCTGTAAAGGCAACGTCTGATAATTGTAGATGGCTATTAGGCATGGTTTTTGACATCAGCACCAATTCGCTTACTCTAAATAAGCCAAAGTATGCAAGGACCCAGGCTGCTGAAAATAGCTTAACCTTGTATACGTTGTAGCAGACAAATTGTAACTGGGTTAACAGTGTTTTGAGAATGACAGAGGTCAAGGGTGCTCTGTTGTCTGTAGATTCTCTTAAGCGGAAACAACGTAGCAACATTTTACTCAGAACAAAAGGTTGACTCGTGTCCTGCCAACCAATCAGTTTGTGGATATGATTTATACAGGATACATAATTTTGAATCATTCTTGGGGCAAGGCCTCTTTCAAAGCAAGAAGCTACAAATGTAACTATATGGTTTATTTCTGCCGGCCAAGACATGTTTAAAGAATATTCCACTTGCAATTTATTGAATGCACGAAGGCCATTGCTATATGCAGTTCTAGAATTTGGTGCTAATTCTTCTGTTATCAGTCTTGTTGCCCTTCCTTTAATATATTCCAAAGATGGATGGGGAACGGTGATGGATCTGGGTTGGCATCTTGCGCCATGGCCTTGAATTGGAAAACCTGAAACCGTGATAATGCATGGCATAAGCCATTTTTTGCACCTTGAACGTGTTTAGCCCGCAGCACTATATTAAGTTCTAAACATTTCAGTACCAGCGGCCTAACTAGCTGCATGACTCTATTAGATTTAGCGGAGTAAGTGTTAACTATTTGTACAACAGCTAGGTTGTCACAGTGAAAATGAATTTTCTTATTCCTCAACTCCCGAAATGCTTAGTGCTACAAAAATAGGGAAGAGTTCCAGTGTCGTGATGTCTCTTGTTATGCCCGTGATGTACCAAAAATCCGGCTATTCAGCCACGCATCAGTGTCCCTTAAAATAGATACCAAAACCTAAGCCTCTACCACCAGCGCTATCAGAGAAGAGCTGTTTGTCCGTATTAGAAACCAAGAAGCTATTATTGAATACTGATATACCATTGTGTCATTGAAAGAAAGATAACCAAACTTGTAAATCCTGTTTCATGCCTTTAGTCACTTGTAAATGGTGATGTGGCTTGGTCAGACTGCATATGGAATTGATAAGTTGACGACAAAATGGCCTGCCTGAGGGAATCGCACAACAACAAGAATTTAGAGAATCAATTAGCGACTGCATAGTTTTCAGCTTTACTTTCTTTTTAGCCAAAATTTCCATGATTTTTAAAGTAACTTCTTTGATTTTGGCTAATGGTATACCAACCTCCATTTTGTTTGAATCGAGTTCGAGACCCAAAAAAACAAAGAATTTCAGAAGGCCCTTTGTTTTTTTCATCCGCCAAAGGTACGTTCAAGTCCTTCATACAGGCTAGAAATAATGTCATTAGTGAATTGCATTTCTCTATTATTTGATCATCCCCCAGGAAGACATCCAAATAAGGAATTAACCCTCCCGATTGCTTTCGTGACTCTTAAAAAGTTGAGAAAGTTTCAAAGGTCTTGCAGTTCACTGCTGCGCAAAAAGGCAAAACCTGGTCCACATAAAATTTACTATCAAACTCGATACCCTGTAGCTCAAAATCCTGAGGGCGGGCAGGCAAAGGCTGAAAGGCGTTTTTTATGTCAATTCTAAATAACCTACAGTTTCTACCCAAATCTTGTATAAGGATGATGGCAGCATCAAAGCTTGTGTATTGTACTGAGCAGTGTTCCCTAGTGATACCATTGTTAATAGACTCTCTTGGGAAATGACAAGTGATGTATTAACCTAACCAGGATGGGGGAGTTCACAGTTTGAACAGTCATGTCGGTAATAACAATGTGGCCAGGTGCAAACCGACTCGTTGAACGAGTAACATATTCACCTCGACCTAGGTTTAGAAACCGAGTTGCCGAGCATTGACCTGATACAACGCAACCACAAGTCTGAATTTAATTTAGCCAACAAAGAAGGGTTGATGGCTTGACGAAGGAGGAATTGTTCATCATATTCATGTGCCCCCCCCCCCCCCCCCCCCCCCCCCCGGCGAGCCGCACATTTGCATATTGACCACATGTAATGTAACAATTCATGAGATTTATCCGTATGTGCTGACAAATAGACCGACGAATAAATCAAAAACGCATCCGTCCATTTTTCTATATTAGGAACTTTATTGTGGATTTCTTTCGGCCTTGTTTCTATTGTCCCACCTGCAGAAAGTTGCAGTTGAGAGCGGGATGTTAAACTTTCGAATTCAGCAACATGCAAATGTTAATGTACTGACCCTGACAAATCTGTATAGGCACAAGTCATGTACAGCCAGATCTTCATCTGTTAGTCTAATCAAACAAGGACCCGGTTCCAATGGAGACAGGGCAGGCTGCAAATGAGGTATGAGCATGTCGGATGTAATGACAGGTAAATTTTTTCGAGTCCGAAGTGTGGGGTCGACAATAGAAGAGGAGAGGGGAAAGAGAGAGAGATAAAGGACAATTACTTATGGCGCCCATTGAAGGGCCAGGATTTTCAGACCTGATAGCCGTTCAAAGTCACTACTGCGAGTGGTTATACCTGCATCTGGTTCCAAGAGCCTCGCAGTAGTGTTGTCTGTATCCTGTCCAGAGTTCACTGTTGTAATTGCATTGCTTGTCGAAGCTTTCCTCTTCCCACCACGTGTCTTTGTTGGCATTATCAAGTTTACTGTAATCAAAATTCGCCATGTGTTTGCAAAGAAAGAGGATGAATTTCAGCGGTGCACAGGTTTATATAGCAGACGACAATCGGAAAAACTTACGCTACGGAAATCACCAAACTGACCCGAGAGGGGTCGCCATAGATACCAGCAAACAATCTCCCACAAAATAATCCTTCCTATTTTCAATTCTGGAAATACTGAGATTTGTTTAACTTGTTGGACGTCCGAAAGTGTCATTGTGTGGGAATGGGTTAAAGCAAACAGCCATTAAAAGCATTGTGAAAATGAATCAAGCAATTTCTTCATTATCCACAATGTATTTAACCCCAAACCCAGAATTTCCATCAGCTAAAATTTGTCATCTGCAAGTTCATTGAATTTGGACCAGTCAAAAATTTTGTCATTTTGGAATGAGTTAAGCTGTAGTTGTGATTTTACTCACCCACTGACCATCATGATTTCAAGACTAGAATAATTTTGGATAGACTTCCCCTGAAAGCTCAGAGAGAAGGTGATTGAAGATTATTAATCTTGTTGAGAATAAACTTAATCAACAGATATTCAGAAATATGTAGAGCAAGGTCGGATAATTCCGACACTTAAAGGGAAATTTCGGCGTATTTCTATGTCTACATACATTATTCCAACTTTGATGTCGGTTTTACGCGAACGTTCCTTTATGCAACAGACTCGTATATTTTGAGGTGTCTTTTTGCCACAATCGATAATGGTACAACCAACTCTATATTATAATTCAGGTCTGGTAAATCCAACATCTTTCGTTCTAACCCGACACCCAATCGGAGTTTAAAAAAAAAACTCGCGGCAAGTCATTAAAAGGTAACTAATTGATACAAAAAAAAAAATAAATAAATATATTATTTCATATATTACAAGCCTTTCCTTAATTGAATTGAAAATTAAGTGATAGACTGAAATCGTTAACATTGAATACCTAGGTCAACTTGAATTAATATATGGTATTTATGATTATTTCAAACCAAACGAAATATAGTGCATGCAATACAAACAAAATAAGGTTTCAAACAGGAAGTCTTATTTTGGCAAGGCTTTCTCGCATAATCATTCTCGAAAGCATAACCGACAAGATTTTATTGCCAGGATAAAGGGCAAAATGGTAAAGTCTTTCCTAATTTTTACAGAATTCAAACATGAAGGGGTACTCTTTGAGCTGTTCAAGTGGAATTTCAGATAGCAGCGCATCGCCGGTAAAAGAAATGTGCCATTGTCTTGGGCAGAATTTGCATTTTTCCCATTCAGCTCCATCTCCATCATCTGTCATCTATAAAAAAAAACCTTAGTTACGTGAACCAATGTGCAGACAAATATAAATGTTATATTGTGTAATTACAACTCTTTGAATTGCTAGATATAGATAAAGAAAGAATTTTGAAATTAAATTGTATTTGATATATAGAATATCTGTATATATTTCATGTATGTGGTTAATTATTCATGTTTTGGTGAATGAAATCGGAACGCCTCCTTATTTATAATTTTGGTGGCGGAATTATACTTTTTGACAAAAAGTGATGGTTAAACCCGACACCGCAATTTATCAATAACTAAACGCTCAGATATTACTGTTTGACCTCTAAAACAATAATCAATGATAAAATGACTTATATATAACAAATTTGTTGAAAGCGGGGAATAAAAATCAGTTTTATATTTACTTGGTTTGGAAACACCTCTTATGAACTTCTGTAAGACTTCAATTTCAAAAAACCGATGAAATGGGTGGTCTATCTTAATCTTGGATTGTTAAAAAAAGAAAGCTTCTCGGTGTCTATCTTAATCTTCGATTGTTAAAAAAAGAAAGCTTCTCGGTGTCAAAGATTATTACCCGACGTCAAAAGAGTACATGACGTAATATTGTAAAGAAGAACTTGATGAAATTATGGAAATATATTGTAATACGGAAGAATATTTCTGAAAAGTGTCGGAATAGGACTGATGACGGCAAATAATCTACCTTGCTCTAGTGTGCTTGTTATAAGCAATTTCTTCTTTTTATGGCCCACCATGTAATAGCAACAGGCATATTCAGTTCCTCTGTCTCTGTGCATGATGCCTCTGTGTGTGTCTGTGCGTTAACCCATTACCAGACGGCAAAATTTTAGACTAGTCGAAATTGAGAGGAGTTGCAGAAGAAAATGTAAAGTATATAAAAATTTAGATTTTTTCAACTTGATAGGAGACATAGTGTAAAATGAAGAAATTGCTTGTTACAAGCAAATTCTTGATTTTACACAATGTTTTCCCAATTGTTTTTCCTTAGTGGGATTTCCAAAAGCGTCACTGTGAGGGAATGGGTTAAATGATTAACTTCAAAATAACTTGGCACTGTTATTCCTCTTGAAAGTGCTAGTGTCATGTGAAAAGTTCTGTTGGATATTCCCATTTCAAGGTCAACACTGAAGGTCATATCAGGCCTGGGACATATGATAAGCACTTTTAAATGGACCACCATGTTAGTGACACATTTCTTTTTCACAATATTCTCCTATAAAGAATATCACAGCCTTGTGGGTAGAGTTTAACCCATTAAAACTCAATCCCTCTTTTTATGCCCCTCAAGAAAAAAGCTTATGAAAACATTGTGGAAAATGAAGAAATTGCTTATATCAAGCTTGGACAATAATGCTTTTTGATTCCTCCCCCCCCCCCCCCGCCCCCCCCCTGTTAAAGAAAAAGGCTCGTGAAAACATTATGGAAAAAGAAGTAATTCCTTTTACAAGCAATTTCTTCATTATCCACAATGTTTTCTGCCTGAAAGGCAAAAAAAAATTATTCGATCAACTGCAATTTGGACCATCTAAAATTTATTGTCTGGTAATATGACTTTACAAATAATTTCTTCATTGTTCACAATTTTTTTACCCATAAAGACAAAGATTTGAAAGATTCCATCAACTTAAAATTGTCCTCGGTAGTGTAGGATTCAGCTTGTCGGTCCGTCCGTCAGTACGTCCATCTGTCAGTAGCTTTTTAGCTCACCTGAGCACGTAGTGCTCAAGTGAGCCATTGTGATCGCCTTTTGTCTGGCGTCCGTCTGTTGTCCGTTGTGCGTCGTCCGTCAACAATTTCTTAAAACGACATCTCCTCCTAAACCACTGGGCCAATTTGAACCAAATTTTGCAGAAATGTTCCTTAGGTGGTCCCCTTCAAAAATAGCTAAAAGAATTGAAATCCGTTAAAAACTCTGGTTGCCATGGCAACAAAAGTGAAATTTTAAAATAATCTTTAAAAATCTTCTCCTCCTGACCCAGAAGGCATAGAGCCTTGATATTTTGCATGAAGCATCAGTATATTGACCTCTTTCAAAATAGCTAAAATCATGATCCTCGGGTCCCCAGGGGCGGAGCCCCAGGGGGGTGGGGTTTATATAGAAATAAAGAACGATTTTTTAAATGACATCTCCTCTCAAACCACTGGGCCGATTTGAACCAAATTTGGCAGAGATGTTGCTTAGGTGGTCCCCTTCATAAATAGCTAAAAGAATTGAAATCCGTTAAAAACTCTGGTTGCCATGGCAACAAAAGTGAATTTTTAGAATAATCTTTAAAAATCTTCTCCTACTGACCCAGAAAGCATAGAGCCTTGATATTTTGCATGAAGCATCAGTATATTGACCTCTTTTAAAATAGCTAAAATCATGATCCTCGGGTCTCCAGGGGCGGAGCCCCAGGGGGGTGGGGTTTATATAGAAATAAAGAACGATTTTTTAAATGACATCTCCTCTCAGACCACTGGGCCGATTTGAACCAAATTTGGCAGAGATGTTGCTTAGGTGGTCCCCTTCAAAAATAGCTAAAAGAATTGAAATCCGTTAAAAACTCTGGTTGCCATGGCAACAAAAGTGAAATTTTAAAATAATCTTTAAAAATCTTCTCCTCCTGACCCAGAAAGCGTAGAGCCTTGATATTTTGCATGAAGCATCAGTACATTGACCTCTTTCCCAAAAAGCTAAAATCATGATTCTCGGGTCTCCAGGGGCGGAGCCCCAGGGGGGTGGGGTTTACATAGAAATAAAGAACAATTTTTTAAATGACATCTCCTCCCAATTCACAGGGCCAATTTGAACCAAATTTTGCAGAAATGTTCCTTAGGCGGTCCCCCTTAAAATTAGCTAAAAGAATTGTAATCTGTTTAAAACTCTGGTTGCCATGGCAACAAAAGTGAAATTTCAAAATAATCTTTGAGAATCTTCTCCTCCTGACCCAGAAGGTGTAGAGCCTTGATATTTTTTAATGAAGCATCAGTATATTGACCTCTTACAAAATAGCTAAAACATGATCCTCGTGGCTCCAGGTGCAGACCAAGGGGGGGGGGGGGTACAGGCATGAAGTATCAGTTCACAGACTTCTTTCTTATTTCTGAAATTATAACCCATGGAAAAAGTTTTTTCCTTCTTTCAAATCGGCACTAAAGCCTTGGAATTTGTAATTTGGACTTTTGGATTCCCAGGTTCATAGTCTTTATATGTAATTGTGGCCCACTTGTTTCATAATCCTAACCTTAACATGAAATTAGACTGTTGAAAGAAAAAGAGCCTTTATCTAAGGTGAGCACCCCAGGGCCAACGGCCCTCTTGTTTGTGTCTGCTCAATCTCTCGGCAACCATTGAACGGATTTGATTCAAACTTCACTGATATAATCGTATCAAGCAGAAGGCGTAGAGGCTTAATATTTGGCATGAAGCATCAGTGCAATGACCTCTTCCAGAATTGGATAAATCATCACCTTCGGATATCCAGGGGCTGAGCCACAGCGTGGGTGGGGCTTATATGGAAATAAAGATGAATTTTTAAAAAAACATCTTCTCCAAAACCGCCTGGCGGATTTCGACCAAATTTTGCAGGAATGTTCCTTGGGTGGTGCCCTTTATAAATTGCTATAAGAACTGAAATCTGCTTAAAACTCTGTTTGCCATGGCAACAAAACTGGAATTTTAATAAGAACTTTAAATTATCTCCTCCTAACGAGTGGGCCTAGAGTCTTGATATTTTGCATGAAGCATCAGTACAAGGACCTCTTTCAGAATTGCTCAAATCAACAACCTCAGGCCCCAGGGGCGGAGCCCCAGGGGGGATGGGGCTTATATAGAAATAAAGAAGGATTTTTAAAACGACATCTCCTCCCAAACCACCGGGTCGATTTCAACCAAAGAATTTAATCAGTTGAAATCTCTGGTTGCTATGGCAAGAGTAAGATTGAAAAAAAAAAACAGAAGAAAAAACACCCATCTCCTCCTGACCCAGAAGTTTAAGAATCTTGAATTTTGCATGGTAGCATCAGTACATTGAACATTTTCAAAATTGATAACTTGTAATAGTAGCTTGCAATTATTGACATGACTTGACCTTTATGCAATGAAGAAATTAGCTATGAATAAATTTGATCTCGACGACAGGCGTGTGTTTACGAGTTATTTCGTCAATACCGCAATAAATTCAATGTACATTTTTAAAAAAAGTACTGTATGTTTATCAACCTAATTCCATAACAGATAAGTGGTCAAGTGGTACAGTACGCAAAGGCCTGAAGCAGTAAATACGAGTTTGAAACTTCCAAAAAACATTAATTGATTTTTTTTCCAATGTTTTTTTTTCTTTCTTTTATTCTTTTTTAATAAAATGCGAGTTGGAGAAAGTGCATCTGCTTGATTCCTCAGCTGATAAACAGTTACAATAGTATCATACAGTGAACATTGTCATATCTTGCAAAAACAGCTGAAGGGAATTTGGAGAACAACAGTACAGTATTAAGAATATGCAAAGAAATGGAGAACGACAAAGTTGCTTTATGTACTAATAAGCCTGATATTCTATGTTGTTTTGAAGTAAAACTATTAAAAAAAATACCAATGGTACAAAGTAATCCAAGCGGTAGGTAATTAATTTAAAACAATGTTCAATTTAACTCTTTGAGATAAATTTCAGCTAATGTATTCCTCAAATATGGCAGTATATTTTAACACTATGTTACATCAATTTTCATAGACACCAGCATTAAAAAATGAGGAATAAAATTCAAACACAAAATAAAAGAAAAGATCGATCTCTACTTAAAGTGCAGTGGGACCTTGGTCTATCACATTTGTAGACATTTCAGTTTATGAATGCGTGCAATTAACAAATATTTAAATCTTACTCTAGACTAGTGGAATAAAGGATAAAATACAAAGGACAATAAATCAAGCGCGTATTATGCAAGTAGAGGTCATAGTCCTTCAGGTCAATAAAATCTTACTATAATTACAATCAACACTTACTCTGGTTTACTATACAATTTCAGAACTACAATTTGCATATTTCTTCTCAAATCGAATGGTTCAACTGTATTTGTCTCTTATCCTTTGTCATGGTGAACCCGCATTATTCCTGTAATGGCAGGAGGTAAAGACGAAGATCAGCTAGCACATAAGTGTAAGCTGATCTTGGTCTACACTACCTGTTTGTCCCCTGTAAGCCAAATTTGTATATAAATTATTTTTGAAAAGAAATACTGACCCTCAACTAGTGCTTTCACCTCCTTCAGTCCTTTGTTTCAAATGACAAGGGTTATGTTTTGGATTTATGTCTTGAAAATTTGGAAGCCAAAGGGAACCTCCTTTTAAATTTCATTGTGGTCACCATCTGATTCTGTGAGATATTCTTTTTTGGTCACACTTACTAGTGTCACTAAGACAAGTTTGTGTATGTGCCATCATGTGTCAGATTATCCAAAGTTGTCCAGACCGTAACTCCAAAATTTATGGACACCATTTCATAATAATGACAAAATTTTTCTAACCCATTTCCACAAAACGAGGCTTTGGGATGCCCAACAGGAAAAAGAATTGGGCAAACATGTAAATTGAAGAAATTGCTTGAGACAAACAATGTCCTTATTTTACACATTATTTTCTGTCCAGAGAGTTGAATAAATCAGTAATTTCATGAATTTGAAAATAGATATCTGTATCTCCTTACAATTTGGACCAGTTTAAAATTTTGTGTGGTAATTGGTAAGGTAGATGTGCCATTTGAATAAGGTCAAGAGCATACTTTCTACATTTGTCCATGGATTTTAAAATGATATGGCACTATTGTTCTCCATCATAAGGAGATGTGCCATTTGAAACAGATTTTCAGATAGCTAAAAATTCAAGGTCACATCTCAAGGTCAAATTTTCTTCATGCTCAACATGTTGTCAATAAATTACATTCTATTTCTGAAACTTGGCCAGAACTTTACTTTGACTAGAGTAGTTTTTGACATAAGGTTGGTGTAACCTATTCCTCAATGGCCGAGCAATGAAGGGAACTGACTATTGATCTTTGAGTCACAGGTTTAAACACCACCTCCACCTAGTTGTGCTCATGGGACAGAAAATGACACTTAAAAGCCAGCTCAAGTCCTAGGAGTAAAATTTAGTAATTGTTTTCCTCCTAAAATTTGGTAGCAATTGTTTTAACCCATTGCTTGTTACCAGCAATTTCTTCATTTTAAATGATTTTTTCCAAATTGTTTTACTGGAGGGTGTCAGAGAGCAATATTGTGTTCAAAAAGGTTAAAGCTTTCATTCCAATCGGGCCACGGCCATGGTGCGGTAGCGCATAGGACTCCTCATCATGGGGTCCCGGGTTTGACCCTTTGCAATTGCAAATAACCTTTCTGTTATTTGTATCCCACCAATGAGAGGATAATCATAAACCTATGTAGGATGAGCAGCTGAAGGACCAGAATAGATGAAGTGGTAGTATTGGTGTGAGAAATACCAGGAAACCATGGTTAGATGCTCCAGCTGCCGTATTGACTGAAATATTGTTTAAAGTGGCGTTGAACCCATTCCTTCCTTCATTCATTCATTCATTGCAATCAAATTTAAATGAATTGGTTTAACCTATTACCAGACAGCAAAATTTTAGACTTGTCAAAATTGAAAGGAGTTGCAGACGACAATTTGAAGTTGATGAAATTTTAGATCTTTTCAATTTTCTAGGTAGAAAATATTGTGTAAAATGAAGAAACTGCTTGTTACAAGCAATTTCTTCATTTTACACAATATTTTCAAATTATTTTTCTTAAGGGGCATCCAAAAGCGTCATTGTGTGGGAATGGATTAAACTACTTTTATGCTATATTTTCTATAATATAGGTGTTGCACAACATGGTGAGTCTACTGGACCAACAATGTCACGGTTAGTCCTGAATATGAAGTTTGAAGATGACTCCAGTAACTACTATAAACCAGCATTTCCATACAAGGGCAGGGTAAGGCCTCAGTACAATTGATGTACCGCTTGCTAAGCCCACTAACCTACAACAGCAAGTTCAACTTTGATATTAACCTTTTCATGTTTTTAGCCCCTCTAGTTTATATATAATAAAGCCTTGAGCCATCTTACTCAGGGGAGTGATATAGGCCCATCATGGTCCTCTTTTTTAAAAGTTAGGACAGGTCCAATTTGAAAGAAGATGCAGACAACAATTACAAGTAGGTGCAATTTAAAAAAACCCAAAAAACTACCAGTTGAAAAAATATTGCGGGAAAAGAAGCAATTTCTTCTTTTCCCTTAATGTTTTCACAAGTATTAAATCGCAGGGATGCAAAAGGAAGGGATTGTATGTGAAAGGGTTAACTGTTTTTCAAAATTTGGGACTTGTCCAAATTCAAAGTGATATCGGACTACATTATAAAATAGGTAGAATTAAAAAAGTAACTGTCCTATATGATAGAAGATGTTGTGGGAAAATAAGATATTGCTTGTTAGAAGCCATATCATCTTTTCCCACAATGTTTTTCAAGTATAACGTCAAGGGGATGTTAAAATCAGGGATTATATGTGTGGGAATAGTGTGGTAAGTAACAGGCCTCATGCTAGCGTGCAAAATTGTTAAGTCATTGACTCCTTGGCAATAAAATTTTAGGGGTCAAAATTTATTTTGAAGGAGTCAAAACATCAAAATAAGCATATCCTGAGTATTATTTTTTTGTTTGTATTGATTCAATTTCATTAATCCTTCATAATGATTTATACACTTTTTAACAATACATAGGATACATCATTTAAGAATTGATGAATAAAAAAAGCCTGCTTTGACCCCTAGAAATTTCTCTGAAGGGGACTAAAATGCCTACCTTGGTAGAGTTTTTCAAGGGTCAAAACAGGATATTTTCAGATTTTTTAGGGTCAAAACCCAGTAAGAGGAGTCATACACAAGCCCCAATTGAAATGTAACAACATAATAGAATCTTTTATTGGGCACCTAAACATGGAAATTACAGCTTGAATAGGCTGTATCTATGATGTTTAAGTTGCCAAATCAACAAAAAATGCTTCACATAATTGTCACCTGATGTATGTCTAAGTGTAAAATTTGATTGGTCTATCAAAGTTTTGATTGACATCCACAATCGGTCAATTAGCTGATACATGACAACAAAATTTAAGGCCATCAAAATTGAGAGAATGTGCAGTTTCAAGTGTGCCTAACTAAAGCTTAACCCATTACCAGAAATAAATTGTTAGACTGTACCAATTTCAAGAAAGCTGCAGATGACAATATTTTTTTGATGACATTTTATTAAATTTTTGGGGTGGTTGGGTGGGCGGGGAAAAGATAATGTGGATATCGAAGAACCTACCCTTGACAATGTTTTTCAAATCTTTTTCTTGAGTGTTGTAAAGAAGCAAGATTGTGCCAGACTGAGTTAAGTACACTGATAACCAGACAATGAAATTGAATCCATTCCCAGACTGCAAAATTTTAGCCATTCCCAGACTACAAAATTTTAGACCAAATTGAAAGGAGTTGCAGACAATAATAGAAAGAACATGGAATTTTAGATTTCTTCAGTTTTCTGAGTCAAAAACATTGTGGAAAAGGAAGAAATTACAAGCCAATTTCTTCATTTTCCTCAATATTTTCTCAATTGTTTTTCTAGAGGGGTGTCAGAAAGTGTCACTGTGTGGGAATGGGCTTAGAATGGTCAAAATTGAAATAAGCTGCAGACTTCAATTCAAAATTGTGCTTGAATTGAAAATAAATGCTACGTAGGGTGGGAAAAAAGTGACAAAATGAGAATTTGCTTCTTTAAAATGAATTCTCCTATTCCAACAATGTTTTGCATAGGTACTTTCCCTGTGTTCGCAAAAATGCGGGTTGTGTTGTATAGTTTAACTTATACAGAAGAAAAATTGTATAAGCCCATTACCATACAATAGACTTTATAGCCTGGAAGAACTACGTCATTTGAAATTATTGTGACAAAAGGAAAACCACTTGTTGTTACACTGAAGAATAATAATTGTCCTATTTTAATTGTCGTCTGAAAGTGATTTCAATTTAGACTAGTCTAAAATTTTGTCATTCTTTTAATTGGTTTACAAACTAATCTTGATAGCACTATAACCTATTCTCACACTATCTTGTTTTTAACCCCCCCCCCCCAAAAAAAAAAAAGTTTGGTAAAGATAGTGGAAAATGCAGAAGTTGCTCATTAGAAACAATTTATTCTTTATCCACATATTTTTCTAACCAAAAGAGATAGAATTTTAGACCATATCATGCCGACCCTGTAATCTTCCTGATTGAGCAGGGGGTATAGACAAAGATCATATGTGCAATGATCTAAGTCCATACAACCTATTTGTTCCTTTCAAACCTGTTTTTTTTCTGAGATTAATTTAAAAGAAATGCCCAGAACTAAAACTTCCAGTGCTATTAGCCTTTGATTTTGATGAAATTCAGGAAGAATTTTTATTCAGAGTTAATATTCCATCAACTATAAATTGTTGTCTGCAGCTTTTTGGAATTTTTGATTAGTAAAAAATTTTGTGGGTGACGGTTTAACCCTTTCCCTTACAATGATGATTTAAAATCATTACTGCATGAGAACATTTTTGGCTGGTCAAAATTGAAAGAAGTTGCAGACAACAATTTAAACGTGGTGCAAATATTACAATCTTTGTCTTTGAATGTAGAAAACTTGTGTCCACAATGTTTTCAGGTTATTTTTCTTGTAGGGCGTAAAAAAGTGGGATTGTGTGGGAATGGGTAAAATACCCCTCAATATGAAAGCTTTGGAAAACATTGTGGAAATTGGAGAGATTGCTTTAACAAGCAATTTTTTTTTATTCACCATGTTTTCTACCCCAAAAGATAAATATTTCATCAACTTAAAATTGATGTCTGCAACTTCTTTGAATTAGGACAAGTTTTTTTCCTAAAATGGCCCTTATTTTTATGCCTCCACAACAAAAGATTGGGGGCATAATGTTTTACCTTTGTCAATCTGTCTATCTGTCATTCAGTCTTTCCATCTGTCTGTCTGTCTGCAAAACTTAACCAAAAAACGTAACATTGCCAATTACTACCAGCCTATTCAAGATACAATGCTCATATTTGGCATGATGATAGATCTCATGATACGCATCTGCTGGTACAAAGTTCATGGTCATTTGACTATGGTAAGGTCATTCGTCAAGGTCACACTTATAAAAACCTGCTTTTTTGGGGGCATTCATGTTTCACAAACACATCTTGTTTTTATTTAAACCCACTTAGTTTTGTTGTCTGCAACCTCTTTCAATTTGGATCAGTCTAAATTTTTGCCGTTTTGGAATGGGTTGAGAATCATTGTCTCCTTTTGCATGATGACTTACACAAATTTAACCTTTTGGCACGAATTGTGTTTTAAATATTTTCTCAACTTAAAACTGTTGTCTGCAACTTCTTTGAATTCTGACTGGTCTAAGATTTTAGATTTTATCATCTGGTGATGGTTTAAACCAATCAGAATGCCTTGTTCAATTATACGAATCAAACTTTGGATGTGTATCGTAGGACTATTGTTAAAACTTCACATGACAATCTTCCAAAATGGCGCTATGTGTTATGCAAAGGAACTGTGGTAAATTGCGTCTCATAACGGTTCTATAAGAACTCTGTTTGATCTTCAAAGGAAACTTAATTTGAGAGCAAAATAGTGAAAAATATAAAACAACGAAAGGAAATAAAGCTTTTCAGTCACATTGAGTGTTGTAAACCACAGGGCTTTACCAAGACAACATACTATGTTTTCTTAGACTGTTAAAATGCACCAACTTGTTATATAATGCTCCACCTCATAATTATACGTCCGAGGTCTGTTCCAAAGTTTACAGGAATGGCCGAGTGTGTTACGATTCAGTTTAAACATCAGAGGAATTTGACTTTTTCGACAAGCTGTATTTTACATTTTTCAGTTAGTTATTACCAGAGCAGATGGAAGTCCAGCAACAGGAGAAGCGGTTGATATTATTGGAGAGAGTCATTATGATGATTATTATTGGTCGCCCTACACTGGTCCACGACCATCAATAGACAGGACAAACCATAAGTGGAGAAAAACTTTTGAGTCTGACCTGAATGGCATCGTCCATTTTGTAATAACAGATGTACCACCTTCTGTTGGAAGTATTGGACTAAGGGTATGATATTTTATTTACCCTTGTCATGATAAATAAAATCCTTGTATGGGAGTGAATTTAAAAATATCTTCTGGGCTGAAAGCATGGAACAGCCTTGATTGTTGGGAAAAATTATTTTTTACCCCCGCCGTTTAAAGGGCATAAAGATTTACCTCTGTCAGTGTATGCCAGTGTTGGGGTGTTTGTCTGTGTGTAGAGTTAGTATCTAAAGCATATCTTCTACAATAAGTGATGGATTTAAAAAACAACAACTTGGCACAGTTGTTCCACTTCATGAGTACCAGTGTCATGCCTAAAGTTCTGTTGGATACTCTTAAGTTCAAGGTCACAACTGAAGGTCATGTGACAAGCAATTATTTTGGGGCATCTTTGTCTGTGTCACATTTCTAAAAGATCTCTGGCTATAGAACATCAAAAAGGGGATAAACTGAGATCAGTCTACACATATCTGCAGGCTTGTCGTAGTCTTTACCTCCTCCAAAAGCAAGAATAATCTGGATTCAGCATGACAAAATTTTAACTGATAATAGGTTGCACTTAGTTGCAGCATTTCACAAAACGTAGTTATTTGGGCCAAAATGTAAAATTACTTACAAAAAAAAGTGTTTGATCAAGATTTATCGATTATTTTCATTTACTCACATATGACTTGGTTAAGTTGCTCCCCTTGAATACTACTATTTTCTCGTGCACAATATGGTAGCACATGCCCAATGTAAAGGTCACTGTCAAAGGTCAAATAAAAAAGCTGACTTTTTTGTATTATAATATGAATTTCAAAATAGCACTTTTTTCTCCTTAATGAGTACCAGTAGCATGTAAACTGTTAATTGATGAGTCCAAAACTGACCTTACAGAACGAAAGTATGTGCTGGATTTTAAGGTCACAGTCAAATGTAAAATTGACCATATCCTGAGCATTAATTAAAAAGGAACAGTTGTAGTAGTGTTTTAGTACTGTGTAGGTGTATATTTGAGTCAGCTAGTTGGTTGGTTGGTCCATCAGTGGTTGGTCAGTCTAGATTTTTCTTGTCGGCCCATTTTCTCCTACACTACTAATTGGATTTGATCCAAATCTTTGGTCCCAAGCATTGGTATCAAGCAAACATGCTATTTGGGTTAAGTTCCATTTATTTTTCTTGCAGTTATGCACCTTTATTTTAAAAATCTTGTCTGCTAATTTTCTCTACGACTATTAAATTGATTTGATTCAAATTTTACATGTGCACTCTATCAACTCAGGGATATTTCTGGCTCTGAATTTCATGAGCAAAAATATCTCATTTTGCCAAATTTAATGAGAAACAAAGAATGGTGAGAAATTTTACCAAATCATTCGCTTAATTACATTTTGCTTTGAGATTTTTCTCTCATTAACCCATTCCCACACGAGCCCTCCTTTTTACGCCCCTCAAGAAATGAGATTCGGAAAACATTGTGGAAAATGAAGAAATTGCTTGTATCAAGCAATTTCTTTATTATCCACAATGTTTTCTATCCAAAATGATGGAAAAATTAAAATTCCATCAACCTGAAATTGTCGTCTGCAGCTTCTTTCAATTTGGACCAGTCTAAAGATTTGCCGTGTTGGAATGGGTTAAGCCAGTTTCAATGAGATTTCAGACAGAAAAATGAGAGACCCTCTCAATCTATCTTCCCAAAATGATCCCTGTCAACTTAAGATTTTGGTTACAGTCCATCAACATTTCTTGGAGTTATGGCCCTTTATTGAAAAAAAAAAAGGTTTTATTGCAGTGACAAAATATTTTTCTGTGATATTGAGCCATTGCAGGAGTATTGATAATCTAATATTTCCAAAACTGACTTTGCTGGCTTCTCTAAATTATCTCACTCAACTACAAACTAACGCTGTAAGCCAACAGAGTAAATGAGCGGGGTCAGCAATTTGTCAGTTTGTTGGTATCGAGGAAAGGGTCAGTGGAATCAAATAGTTTCACAAAAGAATACACAACATTTGGATGTCTATACTGCATGAACTTAGTTGCATATTATTCAACAAATATCAATCAACAAAAGAAAACAAAATTACAAGGGAAACAACCACTGCTGTGAAATGCATCATATCAAGAGGTTTGAGCAAAACTTGTAATTAAATAAAATCTCTTAAGGCAGTATTGAACTGTACTTTGAAGAAGTGAGAATCAGCTAGCTATTATACCTCCAGGTGGTGTCACAATGATGTAAATTTTGAGGCATAAGCAAGTTATCAAATTCTCCAAACTGAGAGCATGAAATCAACTGTTTGACACATCATGTGACTGTCCCACAATTCATTTAACTTTCCCATCAGAAATCTTTAAATAGATTAACTTGATAAGCATCCAGTTAAGGAAATACCATATTTTATTTTGATTATCAATCTCTGACTGTTGCAAATCTTTCTTAAGTGGGTTAAAAAAAACTAAATTACCTGTATGATAAGTAAGTTTAGGTGGATGAAGTGATTCAAGTGAAAAAGCACCTCAAGTGAGGTAAGTGTATGAAATATCTTTTGCAGGCTAGCCTCAACATTACAGAAGATGATAAAAGATTCCGATTTGATTCAGGAGGAAATAGATTACTAACAACACACAGATCACATGCTCATGCTACGATACGCAGATGGCATTCAGCTTCTAACAGCTACATTTACATACCAGATGTGGACGAGAAGGTCATGTGTGGGTCACAGATGGAACTTGATGTATTCTACACTACTCCAGCAGAGACAACATACCAATTTCAAGCAATGGTAATTAGAGTATCTCATTTAACATTCTCCTGTTTATATACGCCGGAGGCAGTCGTATATTGGCGTCATCTTCTCTGTCTGTCTGTCTGTCCGTACATCCACTTTTCTCTTGAGCGCAATTTCTCCTAAGTTTCTGGATGGATCTTTTTGAAACTTGGTCAATGTTATAACCTTAATTGGTAGAAGTGTATGAAGTAAGGATTTTATGCTCATTGATTTTTGCCTCAGTTATGCCCCCTTAAAACTTAGTCTAAGGGGCTTATTGAAATTGCAGCCTTGTGAATGCAATTCCTCCTAACTTTTTGTCATGATTTAAATGAAACTTGGTGGATTTTATAACCTAAATTGGTAGATGTGCATGAAGTAAGGATTTCATTATTCATGAATTTATCCCCCTTAAAACTTAGTATCTGGGGCTTATTGAAATTGCAGCCTTGTGAATGCAACTCCTCCTAATTTTTTGTCTTGATTTAAATGAAACTTGGTCAATGTCATCACCAGAATTTGTAGATGTACATGGATCAAGGATTTTATTGTTCATGAATTTTTCCCTGAATTATGCCCCCTTAAAACTTAGTATCTGGGGCTTATTGAAATTGCAGCCTTGTGAATGCAACTCCTCATAACTTTTTGTTTTGATTTAAATGAAACTTGGTCAATGTCATCACCATAATTTGTAGGTGTACATGGATCAAGAATTTATGGTTCATTGATTTTTGCTTGAGTTATGCCCCTTGACACTTAGCCTCTGGGATTTTATTTTTTTTTTATCATTATAAGTTGCAGTCTAAAGAGGCGTTAAACCCCATTCAATCAATCAATTATAACGAACAGTTTAAACTTGACAATTTAAAAAGGTAGTCTGTAAATTTGCTTTAATGGGCGGGGCTAATTCCATATTATGGTGAAAGCTTTAAAAAATTTCTTCTCAGAAACTAATAAATGGATTTTAACCAAATTTTACAGGAATGATCCTTGGTTGGCCCTTTATCAGATTCCTTCAAAGAATTTTGATCAGATGAAAAACATGGCTTTAATGGGTGGGGCTTATTCCATATATGGTGAAAGCTTTAAAAATCTTCTTCTAAGAAACCAATAGATGGATTTCTACCAAATTTCACAGGAATGCTCATTGGGTGACCATCAAAGAATTTTAATAGGACAGAAAACATGGCTTTTACAGACGGGGAATTATTTCTGTATATGGTGAAAGCTTTGAAAATCTTCTTCTAAGAAACCATTTGATTGATTTTAACAAAATTTCACCAGAATGATCCTTTATTGACCCCTTATTAGATTGCTAAAAAGGAATTTTATTTTTAGAGTTATTCCCCTTTTTTGTTTTTCAAACTTGGATTTTGTCCAGAGCATTTTCTAACAGTGTAATAGCTATGTTCATGAAACATTGTTGATGGATAGATATCATCAAGGGGAAGTGCAGTGCACAATAACTGTAACTATACCAAGGTTATTTTTTATTCATCTCGCTTTTAAGTTATTCATACTTGGATTTTGTTCAGACCATAAATCTGAAAATATATCTTTATGGATTGGAAGATGTCATCAAGGTAAGTGCAGTGCACAAGAACCGTACCTTTTCTTTGCCTATTTTTTTAGTTATTCCCCTTTGTTGGTTTTTATGCTTCCTGAAGGGAGAGCATTCAGCTGCTGCTTTGTCAGTCTGTGATTCCGTCTGTCCGTCTAGAGCAATTTCTCCATATCCCTTGGACCAAATCAAAAGAAACTAATCATGTAAACTCCCTATGATATAATGTGGATGTATTACTCCAGGTTTTTGATTGAGGTCTCGTCATGAAAAAAGGGGACTTAGGTTAAAATATAGTTTTTCTCAAATTTTTCCAAGTCTAATGGTCAGAATTGAATGAAATTTCATATTTGAGTAGTAAATCAGATAACTAAATCAAGGTCATTAGTCAAGGTCATAATTTTCAAATAAACCAAATTTACCAATTGCCAAAATTTCTGGTTACTTTACATAAATGTTGTTTATTAAGTGCCCTAGGTAATGTTTATTTCAATTTTTGACTCAATGAACCTTACCATGCTAAAAGGGGGCTTAATGCCATGCAGCTTTGTATTTTATGTATTTCCTACTCTGAAATAAATCAGTTTATTGTTTATGTAAGACTACTCAAGTAAGAGTCTTCATTTTTTGTATGTAGACATTTTTCATTGATAACTTTAATGGTCAAGGTAAAATATTTAACCGATTACCATATAATAATAATGAATTTTACTAGAATCAGGCCTGTGTAGCCAAACAGATTCCTTCAATGTTTGTCAAACTTCCGAATTTCTTGTGAACTGAACTCTCAAACAATAGTTGCATTCAATAAGAATTTTTTTGTCTAATAATGGCATACAGTTTTGTGACAAAGCCTTATTCGGGCGCATAATCCATCTCTGATGGCTCTTTTCATACTTAGATTTTGTCTGGAGCATATCTCTGAAAATATAATAGAGTAGGTGAATAGATATCATCAAGGAACATATCTTTTTTTTCAAATCTCTTATAGTGTAACAGCCTTTGGTTTTCAATACCTCGTGATAACAAAAAAATGCACCAGAACCATAAGTTATCATTGTGAATTGTTACCCTTTCTTGAATTTGGACTTGAATTTTTTTCCCCTTCCCCAGTGAACATCTAGCAGTGTGACAGGTGTGTCTTGTGACGCTTACATTTTTTACCCCAGTGATGCCCCCAAGAAATAAAATGAAGAAATTGCTTGTGACAAGCAATTTCTTTATTTTACACAATGTTTTCTAGAAAGTTGAAAAAATCCAAAATTTCATAAATTTTTAATTTTCGTCTGCAATTCCTTTCAATTTGGACCAGTCTAAACTTTTGTCAACGGGGAATGGGTTAATGGGTTGGTTGTTTTTTGTCACTTCTTATGTCACTGCATTGTGTCTCCTAGCCCATTCCCACCTAGTGACAATTTTTGAATCCCCTCAAGAGAAAAATAATGTAAAAACATTGTGTAAAATGAACAAATTGTCTACAACAAGCAATTACTTAATTTTCCACAATATTTTCTATCGAGAAAGTTGAAAAAAATCTAAGTTCTTAGAAACTTAAAATTGTTGTTTGCAACTTCTTTCAATTAGACCAGTCTAAAACTTTGTCATCTGCTAATTGGTTAATTAAGCATGCATGAGTCTGTTTTGGTAAACCGTTTTGCTCATCTGTTCTTTTTTTAGTCCAATATTGTGATCCTTTGTTGTTTATCATCTGTCTGTCTGTCATATGTATAATCCGTAAACCTAAGTGAGATAGCAGCTGGAGGCTAGGAAAGGATGTAGTGGTAGTACTGGTGTGAGAAATACCAGGAATCAATTGTAAGGTCTCCAGCCACCGCAATATGACTGAAATACTGTGGCGTTTAACCCCATTCAATCAATCAATCTGTCATACGTTCAATCCCCAGTGGCCTATATCCTTTCTGACATTTGTCTCTCACCAATGGCTGGGTAATCGTAAACCTTAGTAGATAAGTGGCTGGAGGCTAGGAAAGGCTATAATGGTGGTACTGGTGTGTAATACCTGAAATCTATTGTTGTGCTCCAGCCTCCACAATGTGACTGAAAAATTGTTAAAGGCAGTGTTAAAGGGAGGTATCGGTGTTTCTGAAATCTTGATAAGAAATTTGCCAATTGCCTTAAAATACAATCAGATGGACATTTGACACTTGAATATGAGTCAGATATTATCTTTGTGGTAATATGATAGGCTTAAAGTAGATTTTTTTGGTTATACAGGTAAGGTTCAGTGGAATTCCAGGTTTTTAGATAGCACTGAATTGGGTTGTCGACATCCCATGATCTCACCAATGGGGGATAATCACAAACCTAAGTTTGATAGCAGCTGGAGGCTAGAAAAGGATGTAGAAGTAGTACTGGTATGAGAAATACCAGGAATCCATCGTAAGGTGCTCCAGCGGCCATCATATGAGTGAAATATTGTTAAAAGTGGCGTTTAACCCAATCAATCAATCAATTGTTATCACATAACCTCATTTAGATATGGCCCAAAGTCACAGAAGGTAACAAATTGACAAGTGAAACAATCAGAGTCCTAAGTCTTGTCACACAAAATGGTTAGCAAAGTACTGCTGTTAGTGTCTATATATTTGTATTGACGCTTACGTCAGTTCTCGACTAATCTTTACAGAATTGAAGACCACCTAGTGAACATTACTCCTGATGATACGGGAAATACACTGGTTTGTTCTGACAAACAACCTCTGATTTTTGCAAAAACTACTTCTCAGAATATTGTATTGAAATGGTACACTGCTACTCCATTATAACGCGGGATCCGCTTGGCTCCCAAAATTGGGGGGGTGACCATTTTGGGTTGCTGATGCTGAGATATGATGATATGATTTGATCCCAATTTTTTATCCCATCTTCTGACCGCTTGAAAAAAATAAGGGTTGCACATGAAAATCGATAATTACCGAAGCCAGGTAAGTTTTTAACACCTAACAGAGGACATTTGTGGCGATTAATGCATTGGATCAGAGATAATTGCTTTCTTTGATTGATGACACATGTAGTGTTTCAATTCATAAATCGGTTTGATTGTTTGGTCAAACTGTTTGACATTGAGATGATTTATGCCTTAGGTCATTGATATTTTTCAAATCAATAGAGAATAGGCACGCACCTGCGTATCCTTCAGTTACTAACCTTGAAGATGATGCGAATAAAATATCACACTTTGTGTCTCTCTCAGCGTTCTTAGTTTTCTTCAGGCCATGGAAGGACCTGGTTTGAAAGTATTGCATGACTGTGAAATTCGACAATTGACTTGAGCTTTTTTTTATTGCAGGATACTGACTGTAATATAGGAAGTCGAATTTGCTCTTTGCTTCTAGGAACCTGACAACGATCTGAAACATTTTTCCTTGCTAGTAAATTGATTCATAATTTCTTGTAGTATACTATCTGAAAATGTAAGCCCATTCATAAAGAATGACCGCGAAAAGCTGAATCACTGAATGTGCGTAGTGATTAAGGTCAAAACCTCTACAGCTACTTCTATTTATACCATCTTAAACAGTGTTGCATCCAGGCCACTCGTTAGAGGGAATCCTCCAGGTTTGTCATTATGTCAAAAGTTTACATCATTAGAGACATAGAATTATGTATATATATGTCTCTGACATCATTTAATTGACTGCCTGATCATTACAGATTTCATTTAACAAAAAAATGGGTATGGCAGGCCTCGGTGTTCAACGATTCATAGCTCTTAGACATAGTCGAAAGAGAAACTAGACCTTCCGCTGTCTCAGATTTTTTCAATTATTATATTCTTCATTTATAAGATTCTAAAAGTTACCAGCTACAAAGTTTAATCCAGTTCTGTTCAGTCTTAATTCCCGATTTGTAAAATAGAGTTCTTTGTTGATTTATTGTTACCATATTTTTAACATTGTTAAAGAATTAGACCAAGTCCATTACTGGGAATGAGGTTTGAAGGTCGATCAACATGATATTTTCTCATTGCGTCAGTTACCCCATTTGTTCAACAACTCGTCGGTCTCCAAGGAGACATCGCTTTGCAGGATACTTAGATTTTATCCCTTTTGTCTTAGGATGGAAATATTTACGTTGGTGTAAAGCTAAATTTAATTAGATTAATTCCAACAACTATCAATAATAATAAAACATTTCTTGGGTGAAAATTCTAACTTTTAAATATTGGCACGGGCCAAAAGAGAACCACAATTTGTAGACGTGTAGAAATTTACAGATTATTCAATTCCAATAGGCCAGGAAGGTAAGGGTAGAATTTAATTCTCCGATCGCTGAATTATGTCAGTTTCTGCTAATATCTCATAACTACAGTTGTTACTTTTCAAAATATGGGAGAGTGATGCTCCTTAAACAATTCTTCGTATATTTTGTCCGAATTCAACAATTACAATGTTGGTCAAGTCAGTTATGGGCGAGAAAAAATGGTTGGGATTTTGTCGGGGGTGAAGATAGAAGTCTTCAAATGGGATTTCATAATAAGGAAAACTTAACAGACAAATCAGAGAATGACTTCCACTATCATACAAATTGTTAATATACAGTCCTGATGGCATTTGAGGCCATTCAGGCCTTTGAATTATTTCTTTTCATAGTCTGCGGTTATCTGGAGCTCATAGAGGATAGTGGCTTCAAGATAAAATCGCGACAATATGCTTTGAAAATAATCAGTTGTAGTTGCGACTTTCTCACTGAACACAGAAAGGGGGTGAATTTTAATTGTACATGTAACAAAATTAAATGCTTCTCATCCAAAACTTGATAGATAATATTGGTAGATTAAATAAAATACAGTCATTTTTCCGCATTTATTTCAATATTCCGAAATTTAATCTCATTCTGTATGATCAAAGGCTCCGCCACCAGATGTTCAGCTCTTTACGGGAGAGTTTCCGATGTTGACACTTGCAAGACACATACCCCATGAGAATTCTTGGTGACCGAATTTTTAGCTAACCTGAGCACAAAGTGCTCTGGGGGAGCTATTGTGATCGGTCATTGTCCCTCGTCCGTTCGTCCGTACAAAATTACGAAAAAAATTTCTCCTCCTAAACTAACAATGGAATTTCAACAAAACTTCACAGAAATGATCCTTAGGTCATGCTCTTTCAAAATACTTCAAACAATTAAAATCCATGAAGAACTCTGGTTGCCAAGGCAACGGAGTGAAAAAACTTAAAAAATCTTCTCCTCCAAAGCGGTAAGGCCTAGAGGTTAGATATTTGGTACAAATCATCATCTATTGACCCTCTACCAAAATACTTCAAAGATTTACCGTATTCTTAAAATTAGCCCTTTTCTGGGCAATCCCTGATTTTACATTGAAATAAAGAAGGAAATCTTTTAAAATCTTCTTCTCCCAAACCATAAGGCCTAGAGCTTTGATATTTGGTACAAATCATCATCTATTGACCCTCTACCAAAATACTTCAAAGAATTACCGTATTCTGAAAATTAGCCCTTTTCTTTGTGATCCCTGATTTTACATAGAAATAAAGAAGGAAATCTTTAAAAATCTTCTTCTCCCAAATTATAAGGCCTAGAGCTTTGATATTTGGTACATACCGTAATTGGTCCATATATTCGGACACAATTAAATAATTATTTTTTTTCATGTCCGAATACATAGATAATTACTAAAGCCAGTCTCCGAATTTATAGATAAATTGTCGTGCGGCCGGGAACAACCATTGCCGATTTTCATGCTCAGACACTGAGTTCATTTCAACAGTAAATAAACTTGATATGTGTTACGCATTATGTTCGTAAATTTATTCATTATTATTTTATTTTTTTTTTCAGATTGTTTCAAGATACCGGCGAAGACGACGTGAATTAATGATCATTCACTGATTAAAAACCTTAATAAACGATTTACTTTTCTAAACTGTTGTTTTTCTTCGTTTTAACGATTGATAGAATCCCACATATCACCGTAAGAATACGACAAGATCGTAACTGCAGCATGTTCAGGCAAAATTGTTACGACGTTTAGGTAGTCAAAGTCTGATTATGAGAGGATGGTAAATTCTTTTTCTGTGATTTATATACAATCATCGTCGGTTGAATTGAAAAAAAGGGATATTAATATGGAGAGCTAAACAAAATCTTCGCATTTTAATTGTTCATGTATTAAAGTCACCAAGAGATAAGAAGTAATTTGTCAGAATAAAATCACGGCATCCGTCAATTACGGCAGTTTTTCTCTGATCTGCTTCACAAAATATTATCGCGTAATATTGCCCGCAAATTTAAAGCAAATGCGGTGGCCTACCTGTGAGAAAAAATCCTTTTTTTAAATTATATCCGTAATGTTTGAAGAGTATTCAGACAGTCAATTAAACCATGTAAACTTTCGGCATAATGACAAGGGTAAAAATTCGGTCACCAAGAATTCTCACGGGGTACGCGTCTGGCACGTGCCAACTCCGGACACTCCCAAATATAGCTAAACATCTGGCGGCGGCGCCTTTGATCACCTTTCCTCCCTCATAGTAAAATAAACTGTACCGGAGAACCTTTACTTTATATTTGTCGAGACTTGTTACGTGTGTTTTATTGAACAGTATGAGATTAAATTTTCGGATTATTAAAAGAAGCGGGGATATAAAATGGTAATTTATTTTAATCTACCAATATTTTATATCGGATGAGAAGTTAATAATTTTGTGACAAATTAACAAGTAAAATTCTCGCATTTTCCGTATTCAGGGAAAACGTAGCTACGACTGATTCTTCTCAAAGCATATCATTACATTTTTTTTTCTTGATTTGATACGGCCGATGACAATTCCCTCGATAATCTCCGGATACGAGGAAAGTGTAGTAAAATCAAAAGTAGGTTCAGGTCATTCCGTTTGTCGACTAATTTCATAGGGTTGCACATGTTAATCGTAGCCATCCTTCAGAGCAGGTCCTGTCGGTGATAGAAAATGAGGAAATCAGAGAGAGAAACCAAGCGTGATATTTTAATTGCATCACCTCCACGGTTCGTAGCTTAAGCATATCGAGGTGCGTGCCTATTCTCGGTCACTGTTATAAACAATATACACCTATTGACACCTAACCCAGACAGTTTGGAGATACTGATCGCCAAGATTCCAAATTACCCATAATGGATGCGGTATTTGTTAACCTGATATTTTATGTTCGTAAATTTGGTGTCCGAATTTATAGATAAATTCCAGACACCATTTGTCCAAAATGAGAGGCACAAAATTAATTATTTCATGAAATAATTAATGGTGTCCGAATTCTTGGAGTGTCCGAATATATGGACAAATTACGGTATCATCATCTATTGACCCTCTTCCAAAATACTTCAAAGAATTACCATATTCTGAAAATAAGCCCTGTTCTGGGCAATCCCTGATTTTACATAGAATAAAAGAAGGAAATCAATAAAATTCTTCTTCTCCTAAACCATAAGGCCTACAGTTTAAAATTTGGTATACCTCATCATCTATTGACCCTCTACCAAAATACTTCAAAGAATTAATGTATTCTGAAAATTAGCCCTTTTCTTTGTGGTCCCTGATATTGCATAGAAATAAAGAAGGAAATCTTTAAAAATCTTCTTCTCCCAAACCATAAGGACTAGAGCTTTGATATTTGGTACAAATCATCTTTTGACCCTCTACCAAAATACTTAAAAGAATTAAAGTATTCTGAAAATAAGCCCCTTTCTGGGCAATCCCTGATTTTACATAGAATAAAAGAAGGAAAACTTTTAAAATCTTCTTCTCCCAAACCATAAGGCCTAGAGCTTTGATATTTGGTACAAATCATCATCTATTGACCCTCTACCAAAATACTTCAAAGAATTATTATACTCTGAAAATTAGCCCTTTTCTGTGTGATCCCTGATTTTACAAAGGAATAAAGAAGGAAATCTTTGAAAACCTTCTTCTCCGAAACCATAAAGCCTAGAGCTTTGATATTTGGTACATACTATCAGCCATTGACCCTCTACCAAATTACTTACAAAAAATTAGCCCTTATCTGTGTAATCCCTAATTTTAGTTAGGAATGAATAATGATATCTTTGAAAACCCTCTTCTCTTAAACCATTAGGCCTAGAGCTTTTATACTTGTTATGTATTGATGTCTATACTTCAAAGCATTATCATATTCAGGAAATTAGTGGTATATGGTGGGATCATCAATATACCTAGGATTAAAAGAGAAATCCTATACATCTTCTCCAAAATAATTAGACAGAGGGCTTTGCTATTTTGTTTATATCATAAAGCCATGAACCATCATACTCAGGGGAGCAATTTAGGACCATCATGGTCCTCTTGTTTATTCTTGTCGGTATGAAACTATATATTCCACTGTCTCTGATTTTTTTCGATTATTATGTCCTTTCATTTTACTTTCAAAAGTTATCCGCAACAAAGGTAAATCCAGTTTTGTACATGTGCAGGTAGTCGTGTAAATTCCCAATTTGTAAATGACTAGGTTCAGAAAGAGATCTTTGTTGATTTATTGTTACAATATTTTCACAATCGTAAAGAAATGTCCATCACCGCAAAAGAGGTTCGAAGGTCGATCCTCATGACATTTTCCCAATGCTTCAGAAATCCCAGTTGTTCAATAACTCATCAGTCTCCAAGGAGATATCGCTATGCAGGATACTTGGATTTTATCCCTTTTGTCTAAGGAAGGAAATATTTACGTTGGTGTAATACTAAATTCAATTAGATTAATGCCGATGCCTATCATGATGATAAAACATGTCTCGGTTTAAAATTCTAGCTTCTCAATATTGGGGGACCGAAGGGAACCACAATTGTAGACCTGTAGAAATTTACTGATTATTCAATTCCGATAGACCGGGAAGGTAAAGGTAGAATTTTATAATTCTCCACACGCTGAATTTTGTCGGTTTCTGCTAAAATCTCGTAACTACAGTTGCTGTTTTTCATTTCCTGACTAGTAACATGTATAAGATTAAACTTGTTACAGGAGTGTTATCATGAATTATCAGGCGTTTGGTTACGATTCTGATTGTTGTAGTTTTCAGTTACCGTGGGGGGGGGGACTGAAAGGGTGGACAGCGTTACAGCATAATATTTCTGCTTCTTTTACTGTTTTATTTCTTGGACCCAACAAACAGTGTTATAGCAGAGTTGCAGTGTATATGAGAGGGAATAAGAATATTCAAATATTGATACTTACCTTTAAATTCCATTCAAATAATTATCTATCCATCTGTTTTTAGCTCAACTAAGCACAACATGCTCATAGTGAGCTTTTGGCATACTTGATTATCCGAAGTGCGTTGTTACTACTCTACAGGTCATTTTGCCATTATCATTGAAAAAGGGGACTTATTGACAATTTCCTTGTAACACCAATATGGGTCACAATTTTGAATCAATCTTTCTCAAACTTGCTGAAAATGTTTGTATAGTCATAATGAGGAACTTATTGAATATGGTCATTCTGACTAATATCAAGGAAAAAAGGGGACCTATTGAAAATTTCCTTGTCACCACTCTAGAGGTTCAAAGTTGCTGTAAATGCTTATATGAGGGACGGTCAGAAAATATCCAAACTTTTGACTCATTCTCCAAAACCATTCAACATTTTTTAAAAAAATCTTTCTTCTCTAGAATATTCTCCATCTATGTCTAAACACTTTTGCCGTCTTCGTGGGAGCTTTTGTATTCCCACTGTGAACCATGATGTAGACCTACTGTTTTAGGTACTGTGTTACAGCAGATATCAAAGCCTCCCTGGTCTTGTATTTCTTTCCAAGAAGCAATTTTTTCAGTTCTGGAAACAAATAAAAGTTACAGGGGAAAGGGCCTGGGCTATAAGGAGGGTGAGACAACAATTGCTATTTGTAAGAGTTGATAACCTCTACTGTAGCTGTGGTAGTAAGGGAGGTTGTGTTATTGTGAAGAAGGAGGACATTTTTCTGTGCTAACCCGAGACGCATTTGCTTGAGCTTTTCTCTGAGATTTTTCAGAACTACTTAAGAATAGTACTTTGCAGTGACAGTTTAACATTTTAGCATGAAATAAGTGAGTATCATTCCTTGTGAATCCCGAAAGGCACTATGGCTCTTTGATAAAAAATCTTGTGCATTCTTGTATGTAGTTTTTTGTCTGATCTATTTCTCAAAAACGACTGGAAGAATTTTATTAAGAAATTGCATGTACACTCAGTGTCAAGCAAATATGTGCATGTCCTATTTGGTTATGCTCTATTTACTTTTTACAGAGTTATGGCCCTTTGATGAAAAATATTGTCGGCTCATTTTCTCTTAAACTATTTGATGGATTTATTTCTAACTTTGCAGGTAGACTCAGTGTCAGTAAAAATAAGCATATGCTATTTGAGTTTAGGTCCATTTACTTTTATAGAGTTATGGCCCTTTCATAAAGAATCTGGTCTGCTCATTTTCTCTTAAACTATTGATTGGATTTGATTCAAACTTCAAAGGTAGACTCAGTATCAAGCAAAGATGTGCATATCCTATTTATGTTGCACTCCATTTACTTTTTAGCGTTTTTTTTAGGAAAAACCAGTATTTCATATCGATCAACAGGAAACAAGTTCTCACACATTTCCACTCATTTCCACGCATGCTCATAAACATGAAGTGAAAATCTATGTGATCGCCTCCATCTTGTATCATGGCTGATGAAGAAAATGACTTACTTGCTGAATGCCAACAGCCTCCTTTTAATCATGAATATCCAGGAAAATGGTTTAAAACTTAACCCTTTCCTGTTTTGTGAAATTTTAGACTAGTCCAATTTGAAAGAGGTTGCAGACGACAATGAAAAATGCATGCAATTTGAAATCTGACCATCAAATGTGGTAGAAAATATTGTGGGAAAAGGAGAAATTGCCTGTTACAAGCAATTTCTCCTTTTTCCACAATGTTTTCTAAAGTATAAAATCACAGTGACGTAAAATCCCGGGTTTGTCCAGGAAAGGGTTAATATATCCATGGTAAATTGTCTAATTAATTGTCAAAATGAGAGAAATAATTTCCTCGCGTTTCAAGATAGAATCTAGGTCAGTGGTTAGTGGAGTTAGCGACTGTCTGTTAGTGCTTTGACCTGGCAGGGATGGGCAAATTTACACCCATATACACAGTATATGTAACACGTTACAACCCTGTTATATTCAAGCGCCTATTAACCCCATCGAATAAAAAACCTTTTACCTCTCGAATTCGACTAAATCTTTGAAACGGACATTTATCTACTTCAACTGTGATAATAATATGCTCAACGAAAAAAGAATTGAATGTTAGCTTTGATTTCTTTACCTTTTATCATTTAACCTTTTACCACACAACCACAAATTTTCACGCACTTAAGAAGAAAACGTTGCGATTAATTCAAAAAAGCGATTTCGGTAAACAGTAATAGGTCATGATTGATTGAATGGGGTTGAAAGCAACTTTTAATAGTATTTCAATAATATTGGGGCGGATGGAGCTCCTAACCATGGATTCCTGGTAGTTTACACACCAATACTACTACTACATCCTTACCGAGCCACCAGCTGCTTCTCCTACTTATGTGTATGATTTACCCACTCATATTGATGAAAAATGCTCGCATTATTGAGTGCGGATACTGATAAACCAGCAAAACCACTCTCAGGACTTTCAGTCCTTTAATAAAGAAGTTATGACCCATTAATGAAAAATCTTGTCAGCGCATTTTCTCTAAATTATTCCATGGCATTGATATAAGCTTCAAAGGTAGACTGAGTATCGAGCAGAGATTTGCATATTCTATTTTGGTCATTTTCCATTCAGTTTTGCAGAGTTATGTTCCTTCTATCCACTCCTTTTTCTGAAGTTATTGATTTTATTTGATTCAAATGTAAAGGTAGACTCAGTATCAAGATGAGATGTGTATATACTACTTTTGTTACACTGCACCCTTTAATGAAAAATCTTGTCCGCTTATATTCTCTGAAGATATTCAGTGGATTTGATTCAGTATTAAGAAGAGGTATGCATATCCTGTATGGTTATGTTCGATTTATCTTTTAAAGAATTATGGCCCTTTAATGAAAAATCTTGTTGGGTCATTTTCTCAGCTACTGGTAGTTTTGTACTTTACTTCTGGTTGGATATGATTCAAATTTACGAAAAAGTATCAAGAAAAGACGTTAACTTGCTATTATGGTCTACTTTTCTTGGAGGTTTGGCCCTTTGAGGAAGAAAGGCCTTATTCTAGAGACGAAATATATTATCTGTGACAAGGAACCGTGGGGAGTAATTAATCACTTTGAATTTTAAACTGGTCCAATTTGAAAGGAATTGCAGATGAAAATTTAAAGTTTATGAAATGTTATGTTTTTCATCTTTCTGGGTAGAAAACAATGTGTAAAATGAAGAAATTGCTTGTTACAAGCAATTTCTTCATTTACACTATGTTTTCCCAATTGTTTTTCTTGAGGGAGGTCTAAAGGTGTCATTGAGTGGGAATGGATTAATACGACCTTATAATGACGTAAATGAACAAGTGATTCTACTTATGTATAAGACAAAGATCTCATGATGGCCTTTTGCTATACTGATAGAAAAGGGGACAACCAAGTGAGAAATTTGTTAAGCATCAAGGTTTCTGTTTCATCGTTATCCAAGATAAGAAAGAACTCCAGAAATAAAAAGTGATGTTTTTGTCTAGCCTTTTTGCTGTGATCAAAACATAGATTTCAGTATGTAAAATTGTTCTCCGTTTTGAAACAAATTTGTGATAAGCAATTTCTTCATTTCCCACAAAGTTTTCTACTCAGAAAGACAAGATTTTCATCAGCTCTTTCAAAATAATTCAAAGGAAACAAATCCATGAGGAACTTTTGTTGCCATGGCAATCAAGTGAAAAATTTTAAAATCTTATTCTCCCATACAATTTCTTTCTCATTTTGACAAGTTTAAAATTTTTAGTCTGATAATGGATTTATTAGACCCATTCCCACACAGTGTCGCTTTTAACCCTTTCCTGTTTAATCCCTTGTTTTTATGTCCTTGTGATTTTATACTCGAGAAAATATTGTGAGAAAAGGAGATATTGCTTGTAACAAGCAATTTCTTCTTTACCCACTATGTTTCTTAACATGTAGGTCGGTTACATTTCAAATTGCATCCAATTTTAATTGTCGTCTGCAACTTCTTTCAAATTGGACCAGTCTAAAATTTTGAGAAATGGGAAAGGGTTAAACACCCTCTCAATATAAAACTATGGAAAACATTGTAGAAAACGAAGAAATTGCTTGTAACAAACAATTTCTTCATTATCCACAATATTTTCCATCCCAATAGACAATTTTTTAAAGATTTCATAAACTTGAGATGGTCATCTGCAACTTCTTTGAATTTGGACTCGTCTTTATTCGAATTTTATTGTGTGGTAATGGATTTAATTGTACATTTCTATACATTATCTTTACAGGTTAAGGCAGGTGATCGCATTGTATCCACTCAAGTCAAGAAAGTAAAATTTGATGGAATATCAAACTTTGATGTGATAGCTGTGAGGCCTGAGCAGGTGTTGGTCAAGAAAACAGGTAAGTCAGCAAGAAAATGACTAAATAATCCATGGATATAAATTATCAATACAAAATTCTGCTTCACTTGATACACAGTAATTTTCCCAAAAGTTTGTATGGAAAAAAATAATTTCATTTTCACTCTACATACTAATGAAAAAGGGCCCTACCAAAAAACTGTTTTATACAAAATTTTGGTAAAAATAGCATCGTCTGACGCAAAGTCTGTGTGCAAAATTTAGGAGACCAGTTTGAGTTGTTCACCTTAAACTGTCTTTTAATCAGAACTTAAAACATGCTTATACATAGAGATCCTATGACTTTACCTTACTTGATCATTACCAATAGTCTGTAGTTTGGACTCATGATTTCAAGACAAGGGAATTGCCCTTCAAAGTAATTTGGGCTAGGTACCTTTTCTCTTAATAAAATACATTGTCATGATGAAGAAACCCTTGTCGAGAAATGTACGAGATCAATTAGGCAAATAAAACCTGGTAAATACATCTTATTTCAACTGTCACAGTTACAACGTTCAGTCGCCCAATGACAAAAAATCAACAGCTTTCAGGAACTGAGAACAACAGCCAGATTTTTTATCTCGAATGAATGATTTTTTTTCAAAATGCCTGATATGGACGACAATATTAGAAACTTTTGTTGCCATGGCATCCAAGTGAAAAACTTCTTCTCCCATACTATAAGGGCTAGAGCTTTGATATTTGGTATATATCATCATCTATTGAACCTCTATCAAAATACTTCAAATAATTATAGTACTCTGAAAATTAGCCCTTTTCTGTGCGATTTCACATAGTAATAAAAATGAAATTTTTTTAAATTTTCTTCTCCTAAACCATATGGCTTAGAACTTAGATATTTGGTATAAATCATCATATATTTACCCTTTAGCTAAATACTTCCAAGAATGACAGTACTCTGAAAATTAGCCCTTTTCTGTGTGATCCCCGATTTTACATGGGAATAAAGAAGGAAATCTTTGAAAAATTTCTCCCAAATTGTAAAGCCTGAAGTGCTTTGATATTCTATTCACCCTCTACTTCAAAGAATTACCATACTCAGAAAATAAGCCCTTTTCCATGCAATTCCTGATTTTACATAAGAAAAAATAAAGAAATCTTTGAAAATCTTCTTGTCCCAAACCATAAGGCCTAGAGCTATGATGTTTGGTATTAATCATCATCTATTGACCCTCTACTCTTATAATTAACACTTTTCTGTGAATTTCCTGATTTAAGGTAGGAATAAAGAAGATTAACTTTGAAAATCTTCTTCTCCTAAACCGTTAGACTTAGATCGTTGGTTTTTTGGCATGTATCAATCAGCGGAGCGGTAGAGGGCCATCATGGTCCTCTTGTTTTGTTTATAAATCCTGCTCCACCTTGTAATGACACATAGATAGTTACCTCTGTCCATGCGTGTGTGTCTGTGTTTTATTCATGTCCAGAGTATTAATTGGTAGATTTCAAATTTAATTTGGCACAGCTGTTCCCTTTGAGTATTTTGTTTCATGCGAAAAGTTCTGGTAGATAGTTTGAGTTCCAGGTCAGAAGGTCATGACAAGGACTTAAGGGAGGGAAGCATCTATGTCTGTGACATATTTCTAGATATGCAAGAAATTCTCCTTTTTCTTTATTCAAGGTCAAGAGTCTAAATTTTGACTTGAACTATCTTGTCAATAAACCATTACTAGTTGACAAAATTTTAGAGCGGTCTTAGTTCAAAGAGGTCACAGGTAACAATTTCAATTTCATAAAACATGATGATATTCTAAAACCTTTTTCTTTTCTGGGAAGAAAATATTGTGGAAAATGAAGATTTTTGCTTGATTTAAATATGTTTTCCATTATTATACTATCTTTATAGGTTCAACAAAATCTTAACATTAATGTCAGAATTTTTTGTGAGCATCTGTCAGCAGTGTTTTTATACGCCCGTCGAAGACGGGACGTATTATGGGATCACCCGTGATGTCCGGGCGTCCGGTCGTCCGGGCGTCCGGTCGTCCGGGCGTCCGGGCGTCCGGTCGTCCGGGTGTCCGGGCGTCCGGTTGTCCGGGCGGTGTCCACTTCTTTGTCCGGGGCATAACTCTGTCACCGTAAGTCCGATTGACTTAAAACTTGGCAGTTATATTCTTCTCATCAATACGGAGTGCAGTGCGCAATAACCATAACTCTACCTGGCTTATTTTTTGAGTTATTGCCCTTTGTTGTTTTTCATACTTGAATCTTGTCCGGAGTATATCTCTGAAAGTATTATAGCTAGGATCATGAAACTTCATGGGTGTATAGATCTCACCAAGGGGGAGTGCAGTGCACAAGAACCATAACTCTACCTGGTCTATTTTTTGAGTTATTGCCCTTTGTTGTTTTTCATACTTGAATCTTGTCCGGAGTATATCTCTAAAAGTATAATAGCTAGAATCATGAAATTTCATGGATGGATAGAGCTCACCAAGGGGGAGTGCAGTGTACAAGAACCACAACTCTACCTGGCATATTTTTTGAGTTATTGCCCTTTGTTGTTTTTCATACTTGAATCTTGTCCAAAGTATATCTCTAAAAGTATTATAGATAGGATCATGAAACACCATGGGTGTATAGATCTCACCAAGGGGGGGAGCAGTGCACAAGAACCATAACTCTACCTGGCCTATTTTTTGAGTTATTGCCCTTTGTTGTTTTTCATTCTTGAATCTTGTCCGGAGTATATCTCTAAAAGTATAATAGCTAGAATCATGAAATTTCATGGATGGATAGAGCTCACCAAGTGGGAGTGCAGTGTACAAGAACCATAACTCTACCTGGCCTATTTTTTGAGTTATTGCCCTTTGTTGTTTTTCATACTTGAATCTTGTCCGGAGTATATCTCTAAAAGTATAATAGCTAGAATCATGAAATTTTATGGATGGATAGAGCTCACCAAGTGGAAGTGCAGTGTACAAAAACCATAACTCTACCTGGCCTATTTTTTGAGTTATTGCCCTTTGTTGTTTTTCATACTTGAATCTTGTCTGGAGTTTATCTCTAAAAGTATTATAGCTAGGATCATGAAACTTCATGGGTTTATAGATCTCACCAAGGGGGGTTGCAGTGCACAAGAACCATAACTCTACCTAGCCTTTTTTTTTGAGTTATTGCCCTTTGTTGTTTTTCAGACTTGAATCTTGTCCAGAGTATATCTCTAAAAGTATAATAGCTAGAATCATGAAATTTCATGGATGGATATAGCTCACCAAGTATGAATGCAGGGCACAAGAACCATAACTCTACCTGGCCTATTTTTTGAGTTATTGCCCTTTGTTGTTTTTCATACTTGAATCTTGTCCGGAATATATCACTAAAAGTATAATAGCTAGAATCATGAAACTTCATGGGTGTATAGAGCTCACCAAGTGGGAGTGCAGTGTGAAGAACCTTGACTCTACCTAGCCTATTTTTTGAGTTATTGCCTTTTGTTGTTTTTCATACTTTGTTTGACAAAAAATATTTATTCAAAATAACCTGTTCTATTCAAATCCCCAGTTCATATTAAACAGTGTGACGGGCGTATCTTGTGACAGTTTGGCACCTTGTTTAGGATTTGAAAATTGTAGGAAATTTCTGTGAAAAATCTACACAGTTGAGAGTTGTTTGATATTTCATGCTCTTTTTTTTTTATAGAAAAATATCCCCTACTAATGTTGAAAGTATGAGGGATCTTTGAAAAAAGTGGTGTCACACTACAACCTTATACTATCTTTATCCTATCTTTATAAATATGCTCAGATTCCAACCAAATTTCACAGAAATGACCATTCACTTGTTTTTGCAGTTGTTCACTCTGAAGAGTGTTGAGACTTTTCTCGCTCCAGTTAGATATTTCATTTTCTGGCAAGAGATTTGCTTTTCATTTCAGAGATTCCACCACCCCCTCCACCCCCTCCAGAACCAGAGGTTCCAATTGAAAAGGTATGTGACCAATATATAATATAGTAAATTATTATTGTAAATTACATTCATTTCATATTGACATGACTTGAATGGACAAAAACACCTGATGGTTCTGAATATGTTTGTGTGAGATGATTTCTCCTGAGCATGAAGTGCTCTGGTTGAGCTTTTGTGATTGTCTGGCATTCATTGATCTGTCCATCCATTCAAAATTACAAAAAAAGTCTGCTATTAACCCTTGTCATGCTGAACCCGGAATATTCCGGTTTTGGCAGGAGGTGTAGACTAAGATCAGACTGCACTTATATGCAGGCTGATCTTGGTCTATACCTCCTGCTTGTAATTTTCCTGCCAGAGGTGCTTAAGAAGTTGATTTCTAAAAAAATATTGATTTTTAACAACAACTTCTATCAGTGCTATCAGCCCTTTGATTTGACAGCAATTCAGTAAAGTAATTTATACAGCATGACAAGGGTTAACAATGAAATTTCAACAGAATGATCCTTTAGGTATGCTCTTTCAAAATGCTGCAAACAATTGATATCCATGAAGAACTCTGGTTTCCATGGCAGCAGAAAAAATCTTTAAAAATCTTCTCCCAAATCATATGGCCTAGAGCCTTGATATTTAATATATATTACATCCTATTGACCCTCTCTAAAAATTCTTCAAAGAATCAACCTACTCTGAAAATTTGTCCTTTTCTGTGCAATCTCAGATTTACAAAGAAATAAACATGTAAATCTATAAAAATCTCTTCCCAAAACATAAGGCCCAGAGCTTATATATTATGTAGACATCATTGCATATCAACCCTCTACTTAATTGCTTCAAAGAATGACCCTACTCTGAAAATTAGTCCTTTGCAGTGCAATCTCTGATTATATAAAGGAATAAAGAAGGAAATCTTTGAAACTCTTCTTTTCCAATACGATTTAGTTATATACCATCATCTCATGGCCTTCTACCAATTTACCACAAAGAATGACTCTACTCTGAAAACCTATGTTGCATGATCTAAGATTTACAGGGGAATAAAGAACAAATTTCAATAAATCTTATCACCCAAAATGTAAAACCTAGAATTTTGATAGATTGAATAAACATGTATTAACACCTAATGGTTCTTTACCAAAATACTTAAAAAAATTACTATATTTTGAAAATTACCCCTTTGTCGTTGGATCTTGATTGAGCAAAGGGACAAAGGAGGAAATCTTTAAAATTCTTCTCCCTCAAACCCTATGGCTTAGAGCTTTGATTTTTTGGTATATATCATAAAGTCTTGATCCATCATACCCAGAATATTGACATAGAAACATCATTGTCCTATTCTTTTAAATCTCCTCAGAAAGTAATGCACAGATTTCAACCAATTTTCACAGAAATGATCCTTTGGTGACCCTTTATCAAAAAGATTTAGTTGGTAGGAAAGCATAGCTTTTATGGACAGGCTCATTTCCATTTATGGGTACAGTGTATACCGTTGAAAATTTTCTTTTCAGAAACCAGTTGATGGTTTTCTATCAAATTTCACAGGAATGATCCTTAGGTGATCCTTTATCATTGCTGAAAACTTTTCAAGTTTCTTATCAGAACAATCTGATCAGACTTCAATCAAATTTTTGATGAATATTCCTTTTTAGCTCACCTGACCATAAAGTGGTCATGGTGAGCTATTGTGATCTAGCTGTGTCCGTTGTCCATCTTCTGTCTTCCATCATGTGTCAACATCTTGTGTGCACTCTAGAGGCCACCCATTTTGGCTTAAAGTTCTTGAAACTTGGTCAGAATGTTTGTCTCCATGAAACTTTGGACAATTTCAATATTGGGTCATAATGGGTCAAAAACTAGGTCCCTAGGTCAAATATTAGAAATACCTTGTGTGCACTCTAGAGGTCACATTTTTGCCTCAAATGTCTTTAGATGTGGTCAGAATGTTTGTCTGCATAATATCTCGGTCAAGAAGGATATTGGGTAGTGTTGGGTCAAAAACTAGGTCTTCAGGTCATATCTTGGAAAAAGTATTGTGTGCACTCTAAGGGCCCAAATCAAATGATATTTGGTCAGAATGTTTGTTTCCATGTTATCTCGGCCAAGTTCAAATTTAGGTCACATGGTCAAATTTAGGTCAAGTTTGATATTGGGTCACATGGGGTCAAAAGCTAGATCACTAGGTCAAATCTTAGAAATCTTAGAAATACCTTTTGAGCACTCCAGAGGCCATATTTTTGGCTCAATTCAATTTAATTGATATTTGGTCAGAATGTTTGTCTGCATAAAATCTAGGTCAAGTATGATAAAGGGTTATTTGGGGTCAAAAAATAGGTCAGTATGTGAAATCCTAGAAATACCTTGTGTGCCCACTAGAGGTCCCATTTTTGCCTCAAATCAAATGATATTAGGCGTGAATATTTTGTTGCCATGTTGTCTCATTTGGGTCATATGGGGTAAAAAAAGTATGTCACTAGGTCAAATGTTATCATATTATATCCTGTGCTCTCGAGAGGTCAAATTTTTGGCTCAAATGTCTTGACATTTGTTAGAATGTTTGTCTACACTCTAGAGGCCACATTTTAGGCTCAAATGAAATATTTGTTCAGAATGTTTTTTTCCATAATATTAGAGCCAAGTTCAAGTTTGGGTTTCATACGGTCAAAATCTAGGTCACTAGGTCAAATCCTATAGATAATCTTGTGTGCGATCTGTAGGCCATATTTCAGGCTCAAATTAATCGATATTTAATCAGAATATTTGTTTCAATATTATCTCAGCCAGGTTCAAATTGGGGTCAAATGGGGTAAAAACTAGGTCACTAAGTTAAATCTTAGAATAACTTGTGTGCACTCAAGAGGCCATATTTTTGGCTCAATTGAATTGATATTTGGTTATAGTGCTTGTCTGCATTATATCTAGGTCAAGTTCGATATTGGGTTATGTTGGGTCAAAACTTGGTTACTAGGTCAAATCCTAGAAATAATTTAGTGTGCACTTTAGAGGCCACATTTTAGGCTCAAATGAAATATTTGTTTAGAATTTTTGTGTCCATGTTATATTGGTCAAGTTGAATTTGGGTTACATGGAGTAAAAACTAGGTCACTAGGTCAAATCTTCAAATACCTTTAAGCCACTCTAAAGGTCCCATTTTTGGCTCAATTGAAGAATGTCAGAATGTTTGTCTGCATAATATCTAGACCAATTTCAAATTTGGGTCACATAGGATCAAAAACTAGGTCACTAAGTCAAATCTTAGAAATTGATAATCTTGTCTGCACTCTTGTGGCCACAATTTGTGCTCAAATCAATTGATATTTTTGTACAATGTGTTTGTGTCCTTGATATCTCGGCTAAGTTAGATTATGAATGACATAGGGTCATAAATTAGGCCATTAGACCAACTCTTAGGAATACCTTTACATTCCAGATGCCACATTTTGGACTAATTGGTTTGATATTTGCTAAGAATATCTGTTTTCAAAATATATTTACCATGTTCAAATTTTTGTCATTTTGGGTCAAAACTAGGTCAAATCTGAAAAATAAAACGCATTATTTACTCAATTGACTGGATATTTATTCAGATATTTGTCTTCATGAAAATCTTTGTTTAGTTTGATATTTGGTCACATTGGGTCAAATACTAAGTCACAAGGTCTTATACAAAGGAATCTTCTTTCCAATTTACTTGCTACTTTTCTTGCACAAATACCTTGAAACTTGGTAAAAATGTTTGTTCTTGATTTCTTAGACAAAATTTGATGACAGGTCACTTCTGCTGTTTTACTTCTATAGCCATCGACTCAGGTGAGCGCTGTAGGGCCCCTGGTCCTCTTGTTTCTAATTATGGCATTTGTTGCAAGTTTTGAAAATCTTGTTCTATGTCGGTTAATCAAGGTCTGTGGAGGGATATACAGGTGCGCAAACCCCTGTACTGCAAGATATATTAGTGAGATAATTATTTCTGCTGTACTTAGTTACTTTATAACTATCAGTTTATTCTCTTAGGGAAGAATCTTTTCTGGACTGAAGAATTAGTTGCAAATGAGTTGCTTTCCTTGCTGTAAGAAAAAGTTTATTCTTCTCATTAACCCATTACCAAAAAACAAAATTTTAGACTGGATTCCTTTAAAGAATTTTGATCGGATGAAAAATATGGCTTTAACGGGCGGGTCTAATTCCCTATATGGTGAAACCTTTAAAAATCTTCTTCTCCCAAACAATTTGATGGTTTTCAACCAAATTTTACAGGAATGATCCTTGGGTGACCCTTTATCAGATTCCTTCAAAGAATTTTGATTGGATGAAAAACATGGGTAAATGGGGTGGACAGGAAAAAATGATTAATATTTTAAGTGTCCAAAGATTAAGGAAATTATTTTCCTTAATGTCCAAAATTTAAGGGTAACAACTGTACTGCGGCGAAAGTCTGTTATATATGGGTAAATGGTCATGGTGGAAGATTTACGGATGAGTCCTAAGTAATTTTTACAACGCCGACAAATGCGTGATGAACCCTAAATTACCTCATTTAAGTTTCCTGTAATAGAATCCTCATAAGTATCCGCAGCTAGACACTACAATGATATGTCCAGCATAATCAAATACACGTACTTGAAATAGGTTAACCTATGAATATGTTACTGTTTTGCCAAATTTTAGACCCGTCTAAAAATCAAAGGTTTTGCAGACGACAATTTAAAGTCAATTTTATCTTTAAAATAATCATTCAGTAGGATAAAAAATATTGTGGAAAAGGAAGTAAGGAAGAACGTAAAAACACAGGGACGTAAAAACCAGGGATTGAACCGGAAATTGTTAAGGGGTTGCAAATTAAAACCAATATACATGTATATATCGTTGTGAAGCATGGTCATGTGTCCTATCAGTATGTCATGTGTGTACTTTACTTTGATCATAAGAAGTCATCTCTTTGTCACATCTGTGGAATTTAAGTTTTCTTGGTAAATAATTCTTGCAAACCCTTTATTTTCTTGTTTCAGTTTCGTTTAACTTATTTTGGAAACTTAAGAATTTCATTCTTTTTAAAAATATTTCAATCAAAACTGTATTTATACAATTTTTCTCTTTTATCGAAGATAACTTATTTTGACAAAGGTCTAAATTTTATCTCTCATTTGTTTTCGTTTATTTTGATGGATTATGTTTAACTTTGTGCTAATAAATTTTGAAATAATGTTAAAGAAATAACATGATGTATATTATTTAAAGGGGTATTCAAAAAAAAGTCATCATTAGACTTTGACAACATTTTGTTCAAGTTTAATGTGCAATAATTTCTACAGTCTCTGCAATGACTTAAGTTTTGTTTTGAACATTCGCTCATGTATAAAGGGTCTTACAATGTAAGTCAACCTTTTAACCCCTTACCAGGCAAAATCTTAGACTGGTCTTAAATGAAAGTTGCAGAAGGCGATTAATTTTGGGGATGAAAAGGAATTCCTTGCCACAAGCAACTTCTCCTTTTCTCATTATGTTTTCCACAGTTTATGTTCTCTAAAAGAGATAAGAAGGTAATGGGTAAACCAATTCCCACACAATTGCTGCCTTTTGACACCCTTCAAGAAAAGAGATTTGGAGACATTTTGGATAATGAAGAAATTGTTACAAGGTTGAAGCAATTCCTTCTTTGTCCATAATTTTTTCTGCCATAAAGGAAGAATTATTTAATTCAATCAGCTTAAACTTGTCATCTGCATCTCCTTTAAATTTGGACCAGCATATTAATATTTTGTAGTCTAAGAATGGGTTAACCCATTCCCTCACCATCCTACTTTTGTTATGTGGGAATGTGTTAACTAGTTTCCGCTTATTTACGCCCCTAAAGGAAACAACTTTGGAAAACATTGTAGAAAATGGAGAAATTGCTTGAAACAAGCAATTTCTTCATTTTCAACAACGTTTCCTACCCTATACATGAGATTTTTAAATTCTATAAACTTAAAGTTTAATTTGTAACTTCTTTCAATTTGGACTAGTTATATAAGCAAGGATTTATCATCCAGGCAATCATTGGAGTTGAATCTAGTGTTGCTGTTTACTGACAGCTCTTTTTTATACGCCCGTCGAAGACGGGACGTATTATGGGATCACCCGTGGTGTCCGGTTGTCTGGGCGTCCGGTCGTCCGGGCGTCCGGGCGGTGTCCACTTCTTTGTCCGGAGCATAACTCTGTCATCCTAAGTCCGATTGACTTTAAACTTGGCAGTTATATTCTTCTTATCAATACGGAGTGCAGTGCACAAGAACCATAACTCTACCTAGCCTATTTTTTGAGTTATTGCCCTTTGTTGTTTTTCATACTTGAATCTTGTCCGGAGTATATCTCTAAAAGTATTATAGCTAGGATCATGAAACTTCATGGGTGTATAGATCTCACCAAGGGGGAGTGCAGTGCACAAGAACCAGAACTCTACCTAGCCTATTTTTTGAGTTATTGCCCTTTGTTGTTTTTCATACATGAATCTTGTCCTGAGTATATCTCTAAAAGTATAATAGATAGAATCATGAAATTTCATGGGTGTATAGATCTCACCAAGGGGGGAGTGCAGTGCACAAGAACCATAACTCTACCTAGCCTATTTTTTGAGTTATTGCTCTTTGTTGTTTTTCATACATGAATCTTGTCGGGAGTATATCTCTAAAAGTATAATAGCTAGAATCATGAAATTTCATGGATGGATAGAGCTCATCAAATGGGAGTGCAGTGCACAAGAACCATAACTCTACCTAGCCTATTTTTTGAGTTATTGCCCTTTGTTGTTTTTCATACTTGAATTTTGTCTGGAGTATATCTCTAAAAGTATAATAGCTAGGATCATGAAATTTCATGGGTGTATAGATCTCACCAAGGGGGGTTGCAGTGCACAAGAACCATAACTCTACCTAGCCTATTTTTTGAGTTATTGCCCTTTGCTGTTTTTCATACTTGAATCTTGTCCGGAGTATATCTCTAAAAGTATAATAGCTAGAATCATGAAATTTCATGGATGGATAGAGCTCATCAACTGGGAGTGCAGTATACAAGAATTATAACTCTACCTAGCCCATTTTTTGAGTTAATGCCCTTTGTTGTTTTTCATACTTGAATCTTGTCCGGTGTATATCTCTAAAAGTATAATAGCTAGGATCATGAAATTTCATGGGTGTATAGATCTCACCAAGGGGGAGTGCAGTGCACAAGGACCATTACTCTACCTGGCCTATTTTTTGAGTAATTGCCATTTGCTGTTTTTCATACTTGAATCTTGTCCGGAGTATATCTCTAAAAGTATAATAGCTAGAATCATGAAATTTCATGGATGGATAGAGCTCACCAAGTGGGAGTGCAGTATACAAGAACCATAACTCCACCTAGCCTATTTTTTGAGTTATTGCCCTTTGTTGTTTTTCATACTTGAATCTTGTCCGGAGTATATTGCTAAAAGAATAATAGCTAGAATCATGAAATTTCATGGGTGTATAGATCTCACCAAGGGGATGTGCAGTGCACAAGAACCATAACTCTACCTGGCCTATTTTTTGAGTTATTGCCCTTTGTTGTTTTTCATACTTGAATCTTGTCCGGAGTATATCTCTAAAAGTATAATAAGAAGAATCATGAAATTTCATGGGTGTATAGATTTCACCAAGGGGGAGTGCAGTGCACAAGAACCATAACTCTACCTAGCCTATTTTTTGAGTTATTGCCCTCTGTTGTTTTTTCATACTTGAATCTTGTCCGGAGTATATCTCTAAAAGTATAGTAGCTAGAATCATGAAATTTCATGTATGGATAGAGCTCACCAAGTGGGAGTGCAGTGTACAAGAACCATAACTCTACCTGGCCTATTTTTTGAGTTATTGCCCTTTGTTGTTTTTTCATACTTGAATCTTGTCCGGAGTATATCTCTAAAAGTATAGTAGCTAGAATCATGAAATTTCATGGATGGATAGAGCTCACCAAGTGGGAGTGCAGTATACAAGAACCATAACTCTACCTAGCTTATATTTTGAGTTATTGTCCTTTGTTGTTTTTCATACTTTGTTTGACAAAAAATATTCATTCAAAATAACCTCAGTTCTATTCAAACCCCCAGCTAATATTAAGCAGTGTGACGGGCGTATCTTGTGACAGTTTGGCACCTTGTTGGTATCTTACAAAGGTTCGTTCACCTCTGAGTGTGATTGCATCATACCTTTAATAAAATGTGTTTGCTTTAGGAAACATTTCGACTTTTTTACTTACATGTGCATTTCAACTCATTAATTACTATATTTCTTTATTTTTCGAAGAAAGCATAAGATTTGCTATTCAAAACAGATATGGTGTACACAAATGAAATGTGAACTTCAAATGCAGATTTACATGCAATGTAAAGGAACATATTTCCTAGGAACATTTTTGAAGTTCACCTATATTATATCTGAAAATGTCGTCCATAACTAGAGTTTGAAACTCGCCCTTTTTTTTAGCAGCGAACTTTAGTGATGGTGCCGTATCCATCGTCTGTCATGATAGATTGGCCATCAACAATTTTTAGTCGATAATTAGAGTATACGGAACAATAAACTCGTTTTTTCTGGGTAGATTTAATTACTGCCTTATTATCTGCCATTTCTTTTATATAAATTTGCTACCCTGAAGTAAAAATGGGACATTTTTGTAGTTTTACCACATGGGAGAGTATTCAAGCGCAATAACTCTTTCAATGTATTTTCGGAATGGGCTATAGTGAAAACTTTTTTCAGAAACCATTTGCTTGATTTCAACCAAATTTCACAAGAATTATACTTTGGCGACCCTTTATTGGATTTCTTCAATGAATTTGATTGGATGAAAATCATGGCTTTATGGTGGGGCAGAACTTATTTCCATATATTATGGAATATATTCTGAGAACTTTGAAAATCATCTTCTGAGAAAACTGTTGAGGGATTTTAAACAAATATTGCAGGAGTGATCCTAAGGTGACTCTTTTTCAGGTTCCTCTATATAAATTTGATCCATGGCTTTTATTGTCATAGTTTGTCCGTATTTGATTAACAGTGAAAGTTTTGTAAATACCTTTTCACCTAAGTTAGTAAATGAATTTTACATAATCCGACTTGACTTTATAAAACAGTGAAATCTTTGAAATGCTTCTTCAGAACTATTTCAAAGATTTTAGTGAAAAAAAAAAAAAAACTCTTAAGAGTTATTTCCTTGAGCGAGGATACCCGAAGGATATATTAGATGATTGTGTGAACAAAGTTTCCAGTTTATCCCTAGAACAGACTCTCGAAAAAAAAACCAAAACATCAAAATCAGTGATTCCCTTTACAGTTGAATACAATCCTTCTCTACCAGAAATAGGTAGATTTATCCACAAATATTGGAGTTTATTTAACCTTTCCAAAAATGACAGCGTAAAAGAAATGTTCAGCACATCTAAACCTATTGTGGCATTTAACCGTCCTAAAAATTTGCAAGACATTCTAATGTCTTCAGTATTTAAAGGTGACAAATTTGTAGAATTCCAATCTCAAAGTTGCAACAATAAACGTTGTTCACATTGTAATAATATAGGTCATTCACGGACATTTACTAGTACTAGTACTGGTGAAACTTTTCAGATGAGACACAACACAAACTGTAAAACCAAAGATGTTGTATATCTGATCACCTGTAATCAATGTAAAACTCAGTATGTCGGACAGACTAAACAGCCGGTTTCAAGACGCATGAATAGTCACAGATTTGATATAAATAACTTTACAGATCCTGTTTTTTCTTCTACAGTGGCATCTCATTTCAATGAATCTAACCATAGTAATGATGATTTCACTTTCATGCCCATTGATATTATCGAAAATGATATGGATAGATTTTGCAAAGAAACCTTTTGGATACACAAGCTTAAAACCATGAACCCCAAAGGCTTAAATACAAAGCTGTTATATGAAATATAATTCTTAAGTATATGAGGTGTTTTGAAGTGCTAATCGTTTTTTCCTATTTGTCATTTTTTTAAATAACATTTTTTTATATAGGATTTTAAGTATATCTATTATCCGATAAGCGCTTCTATGTATCACATTCTGCTTGGTTTTGTGTGCTATATAGATCAGTATTAGGTTGCACATATGTGCACTTATTTATGATTTGTATTTCACCCTTACCTGTTTAACACAGTATGTTATGAAATAAATATTAGAAAATTTTATATGGGTCCACAAATCGTTTATTTGCTGCTGAATCACCGAATTCCAGCATGGATGGGGGCTGTAGTTTCGATGTTTTATGGCATTTTAATGTTTTTGTAAATATTGCCATTTGTTACGAAACCGCACGCTCCTACACCACGCCCGGTAATCTCGGGCTCCATCTCTTTTTGGAGAACAGTGCAAAAAGGAGACAATGATACTTCCGATATGGAGCCAAGGACCGGAACTGAACAGAAAAGGTAAATAAAACAGTGCACCTCGCGTACAATTTGATCTCCCACTAACCTATTATACATTTTCCCAAAACGTCCAGAGTTTCATACCACATAGAAATTATTATATTATCAGTTGGCGGTGATAGATTTCAAAAATAATTCCGTTTGTGAATAGAAACTTGAATCAAAGTTTTGACATCGGACCCGATCAAACACGAAAATGCGTGTTGAAATCGTTCAAATCCATGTTATCAACAGTTCTGAAAGATTTAAGTGGTAATGACTGTGAAATGAGTGATAACGTGTTGATGTAAAATAATGTTACCACAAAGAACTGCGTTTTCCTACCCTTTTACTGATTTTCTTAGATGAGAAGGAGACCAGGATGCGGTGCGGGAGACAAAATTCGGAGTGAGAGGCGATGCATATATAAATGTACTGTAAAACTTCTAATAGAACCCCATACTCTTATGTAACCCCAGCCCGCTTTTGGACGTCAAAACCTACCCATTTTGTATGACTTTCGGAAAACTTATAGCCTGTAATAAACCCCAATGCCCTACAAGTCAATGCCACAATGAATTCAATAGAGGGCGAATGTAACTGTTCTCAACCTAATGTTCCCCTTTTGTGCTGGTTCAATGCTTAGATAATTGATTTGCTTACAGTTTTTTATACGCCCGTCGAAGACGGGACGTATTATGGGATCACCCGTGATGTCCGGGCGTCCGGTCGTCCGGGCGTCCGGTCGTCCGGGCGTCCGGGCGTCCGGTCGTCCGGGTGTCCGGGCGTCCGGTTGTCCGGGCGGTGTCCACTTCTTTGTCCGGGGCATAACTCTGTCACCGTAAGTCCGATTGACTTAAAACTTGGCAGTTATATTCTTCTCATCAATACGGAGTGCAGTGCGCAATAACCATAACTCTACCTGGCTTATTTTTTGAGTTATTGCCCTTTGTTGTTTTTCATACTTGAATCTTGTCCGGAGTATATCTCTGAAAGTATTATAGCTAGGATCATGAAACTTCATGGGTGTATAGATCTCACCAAGGGGGAGTGCAGTGCACAAGAACCATAACTCTACCTGGTCTATTTTTTGAGTTATTGCCCTTTGTTGTTTTTCATACTTGAATCTTGTCCGGAGTATATCTCTAAAAGTATAATAGCTAGAATCATGAAATTTCATGGATGGATAGAGCTCACCAAGGGGGAGTGCAGTGTACAAGAACCACAACTCTACCTGGCATATTTTTTGAGTTATTGCCCTTTGTTGTTTTTCATACTTGAATCTTGTCCAAAGTTTATCTCTAAAAGTATTATAGATAGGATCATGAAACACCATGGGTGTATAGATCTCACCAAATGGGGGAGCAGTGCACAAGAACCATAACTCTACCTGGCCTATTTTTTGAGTTATTGCCCTTTGTTGTTTTTCATTCTTGAATCTTGTCCGGAGTATATCTCTAAAAGTATAATAGCTAGAATCATGAAATTTCATGGATGGATAGAGCTCACCAAGTGGGAGTGCAGTGTACAAGAACCATAACTCTACCTGGCCTATTTTTTGAGTTATTGCCCTTTGTTGTTTTTCATACTTGAATCTTGTCCGGAGTATATCTCTAAAAGTATAATAGCTAGAATCATGAAATTTTATGGATGGATAGAGCTCACCAAGTGGAAGTGCAGTGTACAAAAACCATAACTCTACCTGGCCTATTTTTTGAGTTATTGCCCTTTGTTGTTTTTCATACTTGAATCTTGTCTGGAGTTTATCTCTAAAAGTATTATAGCTAGGATCATGAAACTTCATGGGTTTATAGATCTCACCAAGGGGGGTTGCAGTGCACAAGAACCATAACTCTACCTAGCCTTTTTTTTTTGAGTTATTGCCCTTTGTTGTTTTTCAGACTTGAATCTTGTCCAGAGTATATCTCTAAAAGTATAATAGCTAGAATCATGAAATTTCATGGATGGATATAGCTCACCAAGTATGAATGCAGGGCACAAGAACCATAACTCTACCTGGCCTATTTTTTGAGTTATTGCCCTTTGTTGTTTTTCATACTTGAATCTTGTCCGGAATATATCACTAAAAGTATAATAGCTAGAATCATGAAACTTCATGGGTGTATAGAGCTCACCAAGTGGGAGTGCAGTGTGAAGAACCTTAACTCTACCTAGCCTATTTTTTGAGTTATTGCCTTTTGTTGTTTTTCATACTTTGTTTGACAAAAAATATTTATTCAAAATAACCTGTTCTATTCAAATCCCCAGTTCATATTAAACAGTGTGACGGGCGTATCTTGTGACAGTTTGGCACCTTGTTTCTTTATATTTAGAAGGCGCTGTATCCTAGATTATGTCAAATGGTCAAAAACTTCACTGCTACAGCTAATAACACCGTGAAATTGACAGTTTTTGGATGATTTGGGAATGATTTCAGAATGAAATTGAATGAGTGGGAGGAGCGAGTTTTGATCGAATTTAAAAGTATGTAATCCAAGATCGCTAATTTCGTCAGAATTTGCGATATTATTACCCCAACCCCCCCCTTTATTAAAATATACGTGATTTTGTGTTTGTGTGTCCTCACGGACCAATCAGACGCTTTAAAACCCACAGCATCCAATAAAAATTGTGGAAAATTGTTATCGATTTGAATGAAATGCTGCACATTTTTGGACGGTTTTAAAATGTTTTTGAACGATTTTGAGCGTTATTCATGATTTGAGTGAGTGTTTGGAATGGATGATTGGAGCGCTGTGTTAGTGATCATGTTTTGATAGATGTAAATGTCAATTTCACTATTTTACTAACTGTATACTATGCTAACTGTAAATTCATTCCATTCATGAACCACCTTTGGTTTCAACTTTACAGTTGAAGTAAATCTTCGTCCCCCCCTTTTTTCCATCTTAACATCTGTAGCCTGCAATTAACACCCTTCCCCCTTTTAAAGAAGATTGAAAATTCTAATAAACCACCGGTGTTGTTATAGAGCTTTTACCACATATAAGGCACAGAACGTCCGTTTATTGCAGATCTGAACTCCTTCCGCGTAACATATTTCTAAGAACCTAGTGTATTTTTCAAATTTTGTAATGACCTGAATTCTCAAATAAGCTATTTGTCTTTCTTTGAAAATGATTCGTTAAAAAAGATTTACAAGAATTATTACACGTTCACGGGTTTTATATTCACCATTGTGGCCCGGTACGTCAGTTTGGAAAAAGGAGAAAAATATAGACCAGATATAAATATGGCTGTTCTAGAGAATCTAAGAGACATATTTACTGTGTAAAAGGGAAAGGAAAGGTGTCCTGTAATATTAATAAAGTTACAGTCCTAGAAAATCATTAGCTGTATTCTTTTATATGCATCGCCTCACCCTCTGAATCTTGTCTCCCGCACCGCATCCTGGTCTCCTTCTCATCTAAGAAAATCCGCAAAAGGGGTAGGAAAACGCAGTACATTATTTTATATCGACACTTTATCATTCATTTCACAGTCATCGCCACTTAAATCTTTCAGAATTGTTGATTACGTGGATTTGAACGAATTCATCACACATTTTCGTGTTTGATCGAGTCCGATGTCAAAACTTTGATTCAGGTTTCTATTCACAAACGGAATTATTTTTGAAATCTATCACCGCCAATGGATAATATAATCGTTTCTATGTGGTATGAAACTCTGGACGTTTTAGGAAAATGTATAATAGGTTAGTGGGAGATCAAATTGTACGCGAGGTGCACTGTTTTATTTACCTTTTCTGTTCAGTTCCGGTCCTTGGCTCCATATCGGAAGTATCATTGTCTCCTTTTTGCACTGCTCTCCAAAAAGAGATGGAGCCCGAGATTACCGGGCGTGTACACGCGTAATTTTTTTTTCCGCTATTTTAACGTAGCGTTAATGACGTCATGTTTGTTTATTTGTTTTCATTATTATGTACTCTGAAGAAGGCGTATGCCGAAACGTTGGTACTTGAAAAAGAAAGAATAATAATACTAATTATACGTGTTGTTGTAGTTATTTTGAGAAAGATTTTAGTGATAAGATTTATTTGCCAAATATGGCAAAGACAATTCAGTTTATAATAAATTCCGGAAAATACCATTTGCTTAATCAGTACATTTAGGTCTTTGGAGTGATACAGGTGCTCAATCACCTCTAGTTTCAATATCCACAATGTTTTCTACCCCAAAAGTTAAAGATTTTAAGAAATACATGTACCAGTACTGAGAATTGTTGTCTGAACCTTTTTGAATTTGGACCAGTCCAAAGTTTTGTAGTCTGTTTATGAGTTAAACCCTTCCCGAAAACTATATATTGTGATTATTTATTTGAGACTGTTCTACAGAGAATATAGGTATAGGGCAAGGTGATTTATATTTTTAACCCATTACCAAATGGCAAAATTTTAGACTCATCCAAATTGAAAGGAGTTACAGATGATAATTTAAAGTATGTGAAAAGTTTAGATTTTTACAACTTTCTAGGTTGAAAATATTGTGTGAAATGAAGATATTGCTTGGTTTAAGCAATTTCTTCATTTTACACAATGTTTTCCTAATTGCTTTCCTTGATTGGATTCAAGAAGCGTCATTGTGTGGAAATGGCTTAAATGCAGATGACACATCAAAACTTTGCAGATTTTAGAATAAGTCCTAGATAGTGCAAAAAACATTTAGAGAAAAGAAAAAATCCTTTGTACAAGCAATTTCATCTATTCCTGCAATGTTTTCCAATGTCAATTTCCTGTAGCTTGTGAAAAAATGGGACTTTGTGGGAATGGGTTAAATATTTCAATCTGAAATACCTTCTGCGCTTACAACTCTGAGCCTTGCTGTATGTCTGTTAATCAGAGATCCGCAGAAGAAGCCATACCTGTAGATGAAGAGATCATAGTACCAGAGATAGCCAGCTTGTTGGGCAACGACGAAATAGATGAAGGGGACCCACCACCTTTGGAAGGTATGAGAAAATACATTGTATGTGAAAATCAGGTAAAAATAAATTATATTTCAAACCCTAGGTCCAAGGAACTGTGCAGAGCAGATTTCAGTGTACAGGAAAAGGTTAAGCCAAGCATGAAGTGCTCAAGGTAAACTACTATGATCGACCGGTGCTAGTGATCCATTGGTGTTGTCTATTGTTGTGCTTCTGTCAACCCTCTTGGAACCAGGGGGCCATCTTGATGAAATGTGACAGGGATGTTGAAACTCTTCCAAAATTATTCAAATAATTCTAACCCATCCTTAGCTCTGATTGCAATGGCAATAAAAAAGTGTGAACAAAATGAAATCTCTAAATTCAAAAGACATATATCTTTAATACTTAATTTGCTACACTGCGTAGGGGTCCTTTATCTAGCTACATCATGTCCCTTGGGCCATATTTGGGCCCTGCACTTAATGCACACCCTATTTTTGCATTGAAACAAAGAATGAAAACTTGAAAAAAAAAATCTGTCTGAAACCAGAAATCCTAGAACATTGATAGTTTCTATATAGAGTCTTATAGGGAAATTCTACAAAGTTTGATCATGTAATGCCTTTTGAGTCGCGCGTCAGACTGTCAATCTAGAGGTCCCGGGTTCGATCCCCGACGGCGGCACTCATCCTTTCCGACTATTTGTCTCTCACCAATGGGTCGATAATCGTAGACCTATGTGGGATAGCAGCTGGGGGCTAGGAAAGGATGTAATGGTAGTACTGGTGTGAGAAATACCAGGATTCCATTGTTAGGTGCTCCAGCTGCCACGATATAACTGAAAGATTGTTGAAAGCGGCGTAAAACCCCATTCAAACAAAGCCTTTTGAGTCATATTTGGGCTCTGCTCTGGTTAATCCTATTTTAACATGGAAATAAAAAAGGAAATTGTGTAATTTCCATCTGAAACCAGAAATCCAATGAGAATTGATATTTGGTCTGTAGTACAAATATTGTTCATGTCATACCATTTGGATCATATTAGGCTCCACCCAGGCACACCCTATTTCGGTTTATATTTTGGCTATACAAGGGCAATTCCTATTTACATAGAAACGAAAGGAGAAATCTTGCAAAATATTCTCCCAAACAAGAAAACCTTAGATTTTAGCATATCCTAGTACGCTTTGACTATCAAGAGTATGTCTTAACGGGAATCAAAATCTTCCTATGACAGCTCACAAAGCTTCAAGGTTTCTTATAATGCATAGGACATCAACCTAGCATTCTCTTTTTGCAAAATTGTCCCATGTTTAAAATTCCTACACCTTGACTTAAGAGTCAATGGACCTCTTGTTACATTAATTTACCTTTCAAAATCTATACAATTGATATTAGAGGATAGTTTCCTTTGTAATATAATCTTAATAGTACGAGAAACTATCAGCTATGTAGAGGACTTAACTTTAACCCATTCTTGCAAATGAAGCTTTTTGATGCCCCTCACAGAAAACATTGTATAAAATGAAGAAATTGCTTGCAACAAGCAATAACTTCATCTAACACAATGTTTTCTTGCCAGAAAATTGAAAAAATCAAAAAAAAAATTTAACTTTAAATTGATGTCTGCAACTCCTTCCAAATTGGACCAGTCTAAATTTTTTCCATCTGGTAAAGGCTAGAATACCAAAAGGGTACTATGGCTAAAGAGATGCTTCTGAAAATTTAAATTGCTATCACTGCAAAAAAATAATTCCTCATTCACTCACAATGTTTTTACCCTAAATATCAATTATTTTTGTAGTTTTAACTCTCTTTGAAATGCATATATGACCTTTTTCAATATGGACAAGTCCAAATCAATGTTGTTTGCAATTGGTCAAATTGTTTAAAACTGTTAGAGAGCAGTCTACTGACCCCAAAACATTGACCCACATTATGGCTTACATAGACAGAGATAAGTCTTTGGTAACCAAGTACATTTAACCCATCATAAATGAATGGGCTTTTTTTTTAAAAAGGTGGGGGGGATATACTGGAATCAACTTGTCTATCAGTCAGTCTGTCTGTTAGCAAAAAAAACACAACAAACTAGACTGTTTGCAGAAAAATGATATCCCCTTTAACTTAGATACTTTTTCAAAGACCAGACTCATTCAATTAATTTGTGTTGTAAAGTCCTCCTACAATTTTGGTTCCAAAGTAATACATACATTGATGACAGATTGGAGTTTTGCAAAACACTTTTTTTAACCCATTCCCACTTAATCCCTCCTTTTTACGCCCCTCAAGAAAATAGCTTTGGAAAACATTGTGGAAAATGAAGAAATTGCTTGTATCAAGCAATTTCTTCATTATCCACAATGTTTTCTATCCAAAAAGATGAAAAAAATTAAAATTCCATCAACTTGAAATTGTCGTCTGCAGCTTCTTTCAATTTGGACCAGTCTAAAACTTTGCTGTGTGGGAATGGGTTAAGTATCAACTTCCCCTTGACGAAGAATTTTCTCCTCTTAAAATTTGAAATTTTTCAAAAGCAAGGCTCATTCAGGTAATCTTGTGTTGCAAAGTCTTCCTACAATTTTGCTTCCAAAGTAATAAAACTTAATACATACGTTGATCACATGTTGAGGTTTTGCAAGACACTTTTTAAAGGTTTCTTCTGCCCCCTTGCAGAAGAATTATCTCAGCTTGAGCTTGGACACTTTGTCATAAATAAGGCACTTGCCTGGGTATTAAGTAACCCCTGTAACAAATTGAAGTGAATAAGATGTATGACCTATTTTTTCAGAGGAGCAGCATCTGATTGGTCATTTTAAGTTAATGGTAGATGTGACATATGAAATGAGTCCTGATGCGAGTGTTATTGTATATTACATGAGAGATGACGGCGAAATCATTGCTTCTTCCATCAAGTTTGATATTCAACCTTGCTTTAGGAATAAAGTAAGTTGAACTTGTATCATTCAAGCATTTCCTGTTTTGTAAAATTGTTGACCTGTCCAAATTCAAAGGTTTTGCAGGCGAAAATTTAAAGTAGAATTAATTTGAAAAATAACCATCCAGTAGGGTGGAAAAGTTTGTAGAAAAAGATGAAATTGCTTGTTACAAGCAATTTCTTATTTTTCCACAATGCTTGTCTCAATTATAAACTCAGAGGGATGTAAAAACCAGGGATTGAACAGGAAAGGGTTAAAACTACATTGAATATATTCATTAATCCATTACCAGATTGCAAAATATTAGACTTGTCCCATTTCCAAAAACAAAGGTACAGATGACTGTTTAAAGTGAATTTAATATGAAAAATGATATTGTAATTAGTAGAAAACATGGTGAGAGAAGGAGAAATTTCTTAGTACAAGCAATATCGTCTTTTCAATACTTTTCAAAGCTATTTTACTTGAGGATGTCAAATTGTTGGATTGTGCGGCAATTAAATGGCTTTAACACATTACCAGATGGCAAACTCTTAAACTGGTCCAAATTGAAAGAAGTTGCAGACGACAATTGAAAGTTTATTGAATTTTTTATTTTTTCAACTTTCTTGGTAGAAAACATTGTGCTTGTAACAAGCAATTTAGAAAACTTTTTTTATTGAGGGCGTCTAAAAGCGTCACTGAGTGGGAATGGGTTAAATTGATGAAATTTGAGAATCTTTTTCTTTAGGGTAGAAAACATTGTGGACTCAGAAGAAATTGCCTGTAACAAGCAATTTCTTCATTGTTCACAATGTTTTCTTGAGCTTTATTTATGCTATCTGAAGGGCTAGCATATAGTTGATGGAGGCTTGGAGAGGATGTAGTGATATTTACTGGTGTGAAAAATACTAGTAATCCATGGTTAGATGTTCCAGCTGCTGTGATATGACTGAAATAGTGTTAAAAGTGGGATTAAACCCCGTTCAATCAATCACAAATTTTCTCATCTACAATATTTTTTTCAATTAGATGCAATTTGAAAAGCACAACTTTTTTGAATTTTGACTAGTCTAAAATTAAGTCATCTGGTTCTGGGTTAGAGGAAATGGGAGAAGAAATATCAATAGGACAGGATTGTTGCTTTGAAAATTCATTTCAAACTTGGAGCTTCCTGCCTGTGTTTTGTATTTCCACAAAGAGAATGTTGAAAGCCAACTTTAGTAACCCATTCCCACACAGTGACGCTTTTAGACCCCCCTAAGAAAATAAGCTTTGGAAAACTTTGCGGATAATGAAGAAATTGCTTGTGACAAGCAATTTCTTCATTATCCACAATGTTTTCTATCCAAAAGGATGAAAAAATTCAAATTCCATCAATTTGAAATCATCGTCTGCAGCTTCTTTCAATTTGGACCAGTCTAAAATTTTGCTGTGTAGGAATGGGTTAAACAAATAATTTGTAGACAGATGTAAACAAGGCTATGCCAAGTTTTTAACTAGGCTGTTTTTTGAGAAAAGTACAGCTGTAGCCTTATCTTTGTCCGATTTGTTGTTGTTCAAATATTTGAAATAAGAATAATTTTTGCCTCGAAGCTATTGTCATGGTGTTATTTCTGTTATGCGGTTGTCTATCTGTCTGTCCCTCTGTCCGTCCTTCCATTCATCCATCCATAAACTTTTATTTTAACCCTTGTCATGCTGTATAAATTACCTCACTGAATTGCTGTCAAATCAAAGGGCTGAAAGCACTGATAGAACCTGTTGTTCAAAAATCAGTATTTCTTTTAGAAATCAACTTCATAAACAACTCTAATAGGAAAAGTACAAGCAGGAGATGTAGACTAAGATCAGCCTGCACATAAGTGCAGTCTGATATTAGTCTACACCTCCTGCCAAAACCGGAATATTCCGGGTTCAGCATGACAAGGGTTAAATATCTTCTTCATAGAAAGTACTGATTCGAATTGAACAAAATTTCACAGTAATGCTCATTAGGTGACGCTTTATCAGATTCCTTCAAAGAATCATAACCAGATTAAAAATGTGGCTTTAATGGGCGAGGCTAATTTCCATATATGGTGAAACCTTTAAAAAAATTCTTCTCAGAAACTATGAGATGGATTTCAACTAAATATTACAGGAATGATCCTTGGGTGACCCTTTATCAGATTAATTCTTCGAAGAATTTAGATTGGATGAAAACATGGGTTAATGGGGTCACCGTGGGCTAATTTCCATATATGGAAAAAGCTTTGAAAATCTCCCTCTCTGAAACCAGTCAATTGTTTTCAACCTTATTTCACATGGATGATCCTTTGGTGACTTTTCATCAAATTATATAAAAGAATTTTGATTACATAAAATCATGGCTTTAACCCATTCCCAGATGAGAAAATTTTAAACTGGTCCAAATTGAAAGAAGATGAAGACTACAGTTTTAGGTTGATGAAATTCTAAAATTCTTTGTCTTTTGGGGTAAAAAAAATTGTGGACCAAGCAATTTCTTCAATGTCCACAACGTTTTTCAAGGCTTTTTTCTAGAGGGGCGTAAAAAGGAGGGATTGTGTTGGAATGGGTTAATTGACAGGGCTAATTTCTCTACATGGTATATAGTGACAACTTCAAAAATCTATTTTCACAGAAACAATTTGATTGGTTTCAACCAAATACAGAAATAATACTTTGACAACCCTTTATTAGATTTCATCAATGAATTTAATTAGATGAAAATCAAGGCTTTGGGGAGATCTTATTTCCATAATATTGATTATATTCTGAAAATTTTGAAAAGCTTCTGATGAGAAACCTGTTGAGGGATTTCAAACAAATATTACAGGAGTGATCCTCAGGTGACTCTTTGTCAGATATAAATTTGATCAGTTTAAAAACATGGATTTTATTGTCATGGCTTATGTCCATATTTGATTAGCAGTGAAAATTTTGTAAATACTTTTTTGTCTAGGTTAGTAAATTAATTTTACATCAACTGACTTGACTGTTGTAAAACAGCATAAACTTTGAAATGCTTCTCCAGAACTATTTAAGAAATATTAGTGACCAGATTTATTTGCAAGGTATGGCAGTACATTCAAGACCGTGGAGCAATACAGGCACTCAGGCGCCTCAACTTAACTGGTTGGAATAGTGTTTCAAACCTTACTGAAGATGAGGTATTTTTAGCTCGTCTGCATTCAGGCATGTTTTGAGACAACAAGAGACGTTGCTATCGCCTGCTTCAACCTTATATAGAAACTTTTATATGCCTGTTGCTATTTACCAATTACCAGTTGGCAAAGTTTTAGACTGATCTAAATTAAAAGGAGTTGCAGACAACAATTTAAAGTTCATGAAAGTTTAGATTATTTCCCTTTTCTGAGTCAAAAACATTGAGGAAAATGAAGAAGTTTCTTCATTTTAAAGAATGTTTTCCTAATTGTTTTTTGACGGGTGTAAAAAAGCGTCATTGTGTGGGAACGGGTTAAGAATATTCCTGCTTTGACAATGACTTTGGAAGGTATATAGCCTACGCTACCTGCTTAATTCTGTTGTTGGGAGACAAATCTTGAATACAAGATTGCTCTAATAATGTCAAAGTTTTCAAATATAGTGAAAATAAGAAAAATATTCAGTAGGACAAGGGTTAAGCTCAACTATATAAGACAAGTTGCTTGTAAGGGATATAATACTGACAGCTCAAGTTGAAGATGGAATAATCCCAGTAAAAAACTGCCTTTCCTATGTTAAAAAGACATTGAGGAATATATTCACCTGCATTGATTGCTATAGTTATGTATAGACTTATACTAATTGCCAAAATCATTGAGCCTCTTATAACTGATTATCCTTATTTTTTAAGGTTGAGATGGATTTTCAAAAAAAGACCCTACTGCCAGGCAGTGAAGCTATGTTTACACTGAAAGCTTCTCGAAGTTCAACTTGCTTTGTAGGAATGGTAGACAAAAGTATAAACTTACTTGGAGGTCAAAATCAGATCACGTCAGCTCAGGTAAGTTAGTATAAGCTTAGCTCTAGAGGTCAAAACCAGATCACTCCTGCTCAAGCAGAGCTTCATATTATTTGAAAGGTCTGTTGGTCACATGACTCATCAAGCAGGATTTTGAGGGGTCATTTTCTAAAACAATGGGTCAGTGTCAAACTCAGATATCCATACTCCAAATTATTAAGTATCAAAAAAGAGTTTTTAATAGCTGTGGGAAAAAAGAAATTGTAAACTGTATGCAGATTTTAGCTCAACTGAGCACACAGTGCTAAGTGGAGGTATTGTGATAAGTTATTGTCCGACGTCTGTCAATTGTCCGTCTATCAACAATTTCTTTAAACATCGTTTCCTACTAAACCATTTGGCACATAAATTGAAACCGGTAGGCATATTTCTTGGGTGAAACTCTACCAAAGTTATTAGAATTTAATTCCATGAAAAACTGTGGTTGCTATGGCAATAGAAAGCAGAAAATGAGGAAAATCTTTAAAAATGATCTTGTGAGATACTGCGAGGCCCAGAGGACCCAAATATTGCATGTGACATTGTCTTGTGACCCACTACTAAAGTTATTAAAGTAATGCCCCCCCACACTTTAGAATTCTTCAAAATTCTTCTAGAAGTTTTAACTTTGCATGTGACATTGTCTGATGAGTGTGCTAAAGTTTTTAAAGTTGATGCCCATGGGGGTCTCACTTGGGTTCCACCAGGGTGCGTCCTAAAAAACAAAGAAGGAAATCTTTAAAAATCTTCATGTGAGAAACCATAAATGAAATAATGCCCCTGGGGTCTCATTTGGGCTCTGACTGTGCACACCCAATTTTACATTGAAACAGAGAAGAAAATCTTTTAAATATTCTTGTGAGGAACGGTATTATGGCCCAGAGGTTCCAAATTTTGCATGTATGGTGGTCTGGTGACCCTCTTAAGTGGTTAAAATAATGCCCCTGGGGTTCTCTCTTGGGCTCCACTGGGTGTACCCCTTTTTTACAAAGAAACAAGGAAGGAAATCTTTAAAATTCTTCTTTTTAGAAACCATAAGGCCTAGAGGTTCCTGATTTTTCATGTGACATTGTCTAGTGATCCTCTACTAAAGATGTTAAAATAATACCACAGAAGTCTCCCTTTGGCTCTGCCCGTGCTTACTGAAGTGGGATTGGTGGATGTTAACTTTATCATGTGTGTGCAATTTCTTCTACAATTCTTGACAGATTTTGATAAGATTTTTACCAAATGTTTGTTTTCATGTCACCACATACAGAAAGGGATGCATTTATATGGAAATCCTTAGACCGGATTATTTGCAAATCCAGAAATATTTTGCTGGGAACGGATTTTTTTTCATAGGTCATACCTCATAATCCAGAAATTTGCGTTCAAGAACTAGACATAAATGATCAGGAACGAAATATTAAAATTCTGAATGAATATGATTCCGTTATCCCGATTAAGCTTTTATCATCTGAACGTATTGTTTTGGTTGGACTATTGACTGGTATGAATAAACAAAGTCTGTCTCGTCACTTCCAAGTTTGGGTTGTGCAAATTAAAAAATGCATGGAAATACTTTATTAAGAATACATAAATATTGGTGTGTTGACTATATTTTGTTAATTAAAACAATCATCTTTCTTTATTTTGTACATTTTATGTTGCCATTTTCATAAGGAGACGCATCAATGTATCATGACGGGGTTGTAACACCCCCCCCCCAAAAAAACTGATTTGTGTTAAGCAGCCAACTGTCGTATGTGGCCAGTTTTGATCTGTCCCTTGGCTGGCTGCATACGACAAGTAAGACTGATATCGCTATTCACAGTAATTTTAAAGAGCAAATTGCACGGGGGGACCTGGGATGGCCGTTATACGCAGATTGACTGCTATTCTCAGGTGACTGCTAACACAGTTTTGACTGTACCATCATTATAGTTATGACAGTTTTCTCTTACCAGCGTTAAAATTGTAAGGTCTGATATTCATACAAAATTGCTTATCCGTAAATACGCTTACTCCAGACAATAGCACCGGGAACCAAAGTGTTATGGATTAACTGGTCATGACTGTATTTGGTGTTCTGTAATTCAATGCTGCATCATGATAAAAGGAGACATATTGTCAAAGTTCTTGTTTGAACAACTTTGAATTATTGTAAGATCTTGATGATATTTTCACCAAATGTTTGTCATCAAGCAACCTGCACCATATTATCATTGTTTTGTGATTCAGATCTGTGTCATGAAAATAGGAGACTTATTGTTGAAATAATTGTATGTGCAGCTACTCCAACAAATATATTTTGAATGAATTTTCCCCATTTGTTTTCCTTCATGTGACCTTACCTATATTATCAGTGTTTTGTGAGTCTTGACAAGATTTTAATGATGCCATTGAAAATCTTTTGACTTGTGACATCTTTTTCTCTTATTAGCTCCCCCTGCCTGTTTTTAGGGAAATTTACTTTTATTCACACTGAGACTGAGGTGATTAAGGACCATCATGGTCCTCGTGTTTAGGTCACCTGATCCAAGGTTATGGTGACCTATTTAGATCGTATTTCCACCATAGTCATGAGGTAACTTTTAACATTTTCAACTTCTTCTTAAGAAACATTTTTGCAGGAAACATCCCAATTGGAAGTTGCACCACATAATTCAGTCTCTCCTTGGGCCCTATAAGGGGCAAATAGGGGGCAAAATTGGGTAGGCCTGAAATATCTTTTTGACATTAACCAGCAGTTGGATTGGATTCACATTCTGTTATTGTAGTCTTAGACTAAAATCCATAAAAAACGGCTGCGTTTGGGGATTATAAAATGCTGAAAAGGTGCAAATTTGCTCAAAATCCATAACATTTATGTCTGCTAAATTAAGTCCGCAGCACCTGAAATACGCCTTTGAGTATGACAAAAATAGTGTTTTTGTATAATGGAACATAACTGGGTGAAGATGGAATCTCTATGAAATTTGTTGGGGTTAAACCATCAAATCCTAAAAGAACCACATAAGTTGTTGCCATGGCTCAATGTCTGTTATCCTTCAGAATTTATTCTCATGTATCAAAAAATTATGATAGTTGCTTGGTGTCATAACTACAGCTTGAATGACTTAAAAAATTAGCTTAAAATTACATAACTTTTTGTATGCCCAATTCCTCCAACAGTTTTATAATAAATGAACTGAAACTTTTCTTAATGAATCTCTTCCATGCTTGGTTGTGCAAGAGACCTAAAAATCATGATCTCTTAAAGTGCTTTAGATTTATATGCCCTTGACTTGAAATGGCTTAAAATTAAAGTTTTTTCTGTGTGTGTGCACCTATGCCTTTCCAAAAGATTTTTCAACACCCCTTATCAATTAAGAAGAAATATTGGAAATATATGCTTTACTGATAAGTCCATTCGGAAAAGCTGTTGTTTAGCCATTTCCTGTTTATTCCCTGGTTTTCACATCCCTGTGATTTCATACTTGAGAAAACATTGTGGAAAAAGAAGAAATTGCTTGTAACAAGCAATTTCTTCTTTTTCCACAAAATTTTCTACCCTACTGAATGATTATTTTTCAAATAAATTTGACTTTAAATTGTCATCTGCAAAATGTTTGAATTTGGACCAGTCTTAAATTTCAAAAAATGGGAAAAGGTTTAAACTAGCTTTACTCTTCAAACAAATGAAATATTACTGATCCCACACACAAACTCAACTTTTCTCATGCACTTTGATACAAAACAGCATTATATTTTGCAGAATGTTTTGGCCAGTGAAATGATCAAATATGTGGTTTGCGAACCTAGACATTGTAACTACAGTTTGAATAAGATGTAGTAACTACAAGTTTAATAAGATGTAGTATCTACAGTTTGAATAAGATTTAGTAACTACAGTTTGAATAAGATGTAGTAACTACAATTTAAATGAGATGTAACTACAATTTGAATAAGATGTAGTAACTACAATTTAAATAAGATGAAACTACATTTTGGATAAGATTTAGTAACTACAATTTGAATAAGGAGTAGTAACTATAGTTTGAATAAGATGTAGTAACTAAAAGTAACTAAAATTTGACTCGATTGAATAAGATTTAGTAATTTAAATAAGATGTAACTACTGTTTGAAAAAGATTTAGTAACTACAAGTTGAATAAGATGTAGTAACTACAGTTTGAATAAGATATAGTAACTAAAATTTGACTACAGTTTGAATAAGATTTAGTAACTGCAATTTTCATAAGATGTAGTTATACAGTTTGAATAAGATTAAGTAACTACAATTTGAATAAGATGTAGTGACTATAGTTTGAATTAGATTAAGTAACTACAATTTGAATAAGATGTAGTAACTACAAGTTGAATAAGATGTAGTAACTACAGTTTGAATAAGATTTAGTAACTACAATTTGAATAAGATGTAGTAACTACAATTTGAATAAGATGTAAAAACAATTTGAGTAAGATGTAGTAACTACAATTTAAATAAGATGTAACTACAGTTTGGATAAGATTTAGTAACAACAATTTGAATAAGATGCAGTAACTACAGTTTGAATAAGATGTAGTAACTAAAAATTGACTCGATTGAATAAGATTTAGTAATTTAAATAAGATGTAACTACATTTTGAATAAGATTTAGTAACTACAATTTGAATAAGATGTAGTAACTACTGTTTGAATAAGATATAGTGACTAAAATTTGACTACAGTTTGAATAAGATTTAGTAACTGCAATTTGCATAAGATGTAGTAACTACAGTTTGAATAAGATTTAGTAACTACAATTTGAATAAGATGTAGTAACTATACTTTGAATTAGATTAAGTGACTACAATTTGAATAAGATGTAGTAACTACAGTTTGAATAAGATGTAGTCGCTACAATTTGAATAAGATAATTAGTAACTACCGTTTGTATAAATTGTATTAACCCTTGTCATGCTGTATAAATAACCTTACTGAATTGCTGTCAAATCAAAGGACCGAAAGCACTGATAGAACTTGTTGTTCAAAAATCAATATCATTTTTAGAAAACAACTTCATAAACAACTCTGGCAGGAAAAGTACAAGCAGGAGGTGTAGACTAAGATCAGCCTGCACATAAGTGCAGTCTGATCTTAGTCTACATCTCCTGCCCAAACCGGAATATTCCGGGTTCAGCATGACAAGGGTTAATTACAGTTTGAATAAGATTTAGTTACAATGTTTAAATCACCAAACCAACAAAAATGCTTCACATGAATATCGACCAGTGTCTGAGTTTTAAGTTTACTTCTGGTCTAAATGTATGATTTGATTGATCAGTTGATCCTTTGATTGACAACTGCCATTGATCAAATAGGATATAAAGCAGATAAGTCATAGCACTTAACTCTTAATGGACAATGTTTAAAACTTAACTTTTGTGCTGAAAAAATTGAATTTGTAACATGGAAAAAAATAAGAATGAAAAAACATAAAAAAATCAGTTATCAAATTACAAAGATGAACATGTTTTTTCATCTTATTTGCCAATAAAGATACACTGGTTTGTTTTAAGCCATTCCCTACCAATCCCACTTTTACACACACACATATTCACAAAATGAAAAAGCTTTGTAAGTGATTGTCAAAAATGAAGGAAAAGCTTATAACAAGCAATTTATCTACAATCTGAAATACAAGGATTTTAACCATTGTCATGCTGAATAAAATACTGTTTTGACTATAAAATCATATATATACAATCATAAATATTTACCCTCTGCCAAAACGGAAATATAGGGTTCAACATTGTAGGGGTTAAAATTTCATCAAATTAAAAATGTGGTCTTCAACCTCTTAGAATTTGGACAATGGTCTATAATTTTGTTGTCTCAGAATAGGTTAACTAATCTATTGCTAGAGGACAAAATTTTAGAATGCTTAAAATTCGATGATAAAATTTTATAATTGTTCATTTTCTTTTTGACATTATAATAAATGCAGAACACATCTTAGTCTACTACTTTTTCTGCTCCCCGAAGGGAGAGCATATAGCCACCGCTTGGTCTGTCAGTCAGTCATTCTGTCCGGCTGGAGCAATTTCTCCGCAAAATATATTGCCGATGGTTTTTGGATTTGAGGTCTCAGCACAGAAAAAAGGAACTTGGGATAAAATATAGTTTTTCTCAAATTTCTCCTAGTCTAATGGTCAGAATTGAATGAAATTTCATATTTGAGTAGCAAATCAGATGCCCTTGACCATAAACTATTTGAAATTTGAGGAAATAAGATGCGTCATGAAAAAGTGGGGCTTAAAGTTTGTTAGCTTTACAGTAGCTCTCTTTTTCTCCACAACAACAAACTTACATTTGCGATAACTTTTGACAAATAAGAGATAAAGCTTTCACATTTAACATGTACATTGTTTATGACATTGTTTATGACAAACCTTTCTGTTGGTACTAAGGTCAAGGTCATCCGTTAAGGTCAAGGTCATTTCTCAATGTCAAATTTTCAACATTTTTTTTTTTTTACATTGGCCATAAGTTTACAATGGTAAGAGATATAGCCTTCATATTACACATGTGCATCACTTATGACATGACCTTTCTGTTGGTATTAAGTTCAAGGTCATCTGTCAAGGTCATTTCTCAAGGTAAAATTTTGAAAATTTTAACTTTAGCATTGTCCATTGGTTTACAATGGTAAGTGATATAGCCTTCAAAACATGTGCATTGCTAATGACATGACCTTTCTGTTGGTACTTAGTTCAAGGTCATTGGATAAGGTAAAGGTCATTTCTCCAGGTCAAAATTTCAAAAAAATAGGTTTAACATTGTCCAAATCTTTAAAACGGTAAGTGATACAGCCTTCATTTTTCAAATGTTTATTACTTGTGACAAGACGTATCAGTAGATACCAAAATCAAGGTCAGATTGTCAAGGTCATTAATTTTCAAATATATCTCCTTTACCAATTGCCAAAATTTCTTGTTACTTTATGTAAATGTTGTTTATTAAGTGCCCTAGATAATGTTTATTTCAATTTTTGACTCAATGAACCTTACATCGCTAAAAGTGGGCTTAATGCCATGTAGCTTTACATTTTGTATAGTTCCTACTCTGAAATAAATAAGTCTATTGTTTCCGTAAGACTACTCAAGTAAGAGTCTTCATTTTTTGTATGTAGACATTTTTCATTGATAGCTTTGATGGTCAAGTTAAAATATTTAACCCTTTACCATGTAATAATAGTTGCATTCAATAAGAAGTTTTTTGTCCAATAATGGCATACAATTTTGTGACAAAGCCTTATTCAGTGAGCATTAAAAAATCTGTCTCTAACGGCTCTTGTGTTTTTTGCAGGTTTACCAGAAAGTGAGAGATGTTTCTCGAGTACATCGTTGGAGTAGATGGGAAGGAGATTATGGCTATTGCCGACGTAAATACGGAGAGAGTAAGTTGTTGTATATCTTTTTCTAATTAATGAAGGGAATATTTTCAATTTAATTAAGGTGTGATCATAAACAAGAGAGACAAGATGGCTGTAGGTATGCTCATCTGAATTTTCTTTCTCAAGCTTACTAATTAATTCAAATCAGATGATAGTGCGATATTTTCACACAGTCAAATGGATATAAAATCAAAAGGTTGTGATTTGATGAGCGGAAAACTGGTATTGCCAGTTTTTACTTCATATAACTTAGAATGACACTGTATTCAATGGGGTTCTTCTTTTATGACAAAACAAGCATTTATAGCAAGTTTTAGAAAGATTGATAAAATTGAGAAGTAACAAGGAAATAGTCATTAAGTTTCTTTTTCCCTTGATGTTAATGTGAATGTTATGATATTCAATAGGATTCTTTCTCATGACCATATAAAAATTTTCAGCAAGTTTGAGAGAGATTGAGCCAAAATGTGACCTTAAGAGTGGTAACTAGGTAATTTTTGATAGGGCCCTTTTTCCGATATTGTCCAGAATGTCAACATATTCAGTTGGATTCTTCCGAACGACTATACAAATATATTTTCAAGTTTGAGAAAGATTGAGCCAAAATTGTGACCTGTATAGTGGTAACACGGAATTGTTGAAGACAGTCAATGCATAACTAATGGATGAAAGATAGACAAAAGCTCATCATGAAGATGTTTTGCTTAGGTGATATTTGGTCATGTGGGGCACTAGGTCAGCTCTTAGAAATAATTTGTTTACACCCTAGAGACCACATTTTTGGCTTATAGGATTTGATATTTGTTCAGAATGTCTACCTTCAGAATACCTTAACCATGTTCAAGGGTAAAAAATTAGGTCACTATGTTCAAATCATAGAAATACCTTTTAAAAACTTTAGAGGCTGCATTTGTTACCTAAATAACTTTTTATGCTTTTCTCCAAAAAATATCTGTTAAGTTGGATTCATGTCATGTGATGTGACAAACTAAGTCACTCGGTCAAATCTTAGGAAAACCTTGTGTGCACTCTAAAGGCTACATTTTTGGCTTAATTGACCTGATATTTCTTCAAACGTATGACTTTATTAAAATCTCTGTTAAATTTGATATTGGCTCACATGGGGTCAAAATCTAGGTCACTAGGTCTATAATTAAGAAATCTTTTTTTAGTAATTTACATGCTACTTTTCTTCCTGAAATATCTTTAAACTTTGTAAGATTGTTAGCTCTTGATTTCAAGACAAGATTTGATCACAGGTCATTTTTAGCCAAAATTAATTCACTTTGGCTTTTTAGTTCACCTAATAGTGAATTGAGTGAGCTATTGTAATTTGTCATCGTCCCAGAACCATCTGTCTATATGACTGCTCACAATTACAAAAAAGACTTTCAATATATTTAAAAAAATTACTATATTCTAAAAAGTTAGCCCTTTTCTATGCAATCCCTGATTTTACATTTTATACACTTTAGGAATAGATAAAAACCATAAGGCATAGAATTTTGATATTTGTTGTGAATCAATACGCATTGACCCACTACTAAAATACTTAAAAGAATTAACATACTCTGAAAATAATCTCTTTTTACTGAAGAAGGAAATTTACATATATGGAGAATGCTTTGAAAATCTTCCTCTCAGAAAGTGCTGAACAGATTTCAACCAAATTATACAGGAATGATCCTTTAAATAATTTTGCTTGAATGAAAAATATGGCTTTAATGTGAAGGGCTATTTATGATGAAGGCTTTGAAAATCTTCTCAGAAAGCAAACAATGGATTCCAACCAAATTTCGTATATGGTAAAAGTTTTGAAACTATTCATCTCAGAAACAGGTCGATGGATTTCAACCAAATCTAAAGGAATGATTCTTTGGTGACCCTTTATCAGATTATTCAAAAGAATTTTGTTCAGCTGAAAAATATGACTTGAATGGCCAGGGCTAATTTTCATATATGGTATATACTAAAAACTTCCCAGAAACCTTTTAATGGATTTCAACCAAATTTCACTGACATGATCCTCAGATGACTCTTTGTCATATTACGCTATATAATTTTGTTTGGTTGAAAGACTTGGCTTTTATGGTGGTGGCTTATATCCATAGATGGTAAACAGTGAAAATTTTATATTTTATTATTACCTTTACATCAGACTTAGTAAATGAGTTTCATAGAATTTGACTTTTGTAAAAACAGTGAGAAGTTTGAAATGTTTCTCTTAAACTATTTCAAAGATTTCAGAGAGTAGATTTATTATCTGGTTATGGCAAAGATGTTTCACATTATATTGAATTCCTGAAAGCATTGCTTAATAAGTACATTCAGGCGTTCAAGAGCTTTGATTTTTGGTATATGGCATCATCTGGTGGACCTCTAGATTGTATGAATTACAGCCCAATGGTCAAAATTAGCTCGTTCCAAGATGTCACATGCTCAACATAGGCTTATTCAGTGAAAACATTAGAAATATTTTTTCTCCCAAACAGAAATGCTGAAAGCTTTGATGTTTGGTATGTAGCATCATCTAGTTGACCTCTATCAAGATTATTCAAATTATGGCCCCTGAGTCCAAATTGGCCCAGGGAGTCACAAGTTTAACGAAGGCTTATGAAGGGAAAATTTTAAAAATCTTTTTCCCTATAGAAAGGCCCAGAGCTTTATTGTTGAATCTAGAGTGTGCCATAGGCCCAATAAAATCGTTATGGGAATAGGAATCCTTAACCAGGCGGAGGAACAGGATTTAAATCGGCAAATCCTAGAAGAACTATATGAGCTGTTGCAATGGCTCAATGTATTGTTTTTCAGATCTCCAGTTGTTCTCTTTGGAATCAGGTGACTGATAAAGCCCTATCCTCTTGGTATTGGATTCTCTTTAAAATTTTACAGAATGATTGTGCCATCATAAGGAGTGTTCCTTTCTAAATTCAGTTTTTTTGGATTAGTAGCATTTGAAAAGGGGTCATATAAAAGTTTCATTTAAAAATCCTTTTTTACACAAAAAATCTATATTTTTCATCAGATTCTCTTCAAACTTTCATAGAATGGTTATACCATCTTTACTATAGTTATTTTGACATTGGATCTCGGATCTCTCAAGTATCACATAAAATGTTTAAGTATTCTAAAATATTAAATATTCTAGTTAATATAATGAAGTCCCCAGATTTCATCAGATTCAATTCAAACTCTCTTGGAATGATTGAGTGTATCTGTCTTACAACAGGGGAAAAGGGCTCTTATATATTTTCACTCAAAAAATTATTCAGTCCATAATTATTATCAGATTCTCTCGAAACTTTAACAGATGATTGCTAGGTCATATGGAAGATTCCTTGGAAAACACAGGAAAAGGGGCTTTTTGTTTTTCACATAGATTATTCTTATTTATGTGATAAAGTCCACAATTATTATTCAATCCTCTTCAAACATTTACGGTTAATTGTAGAGTCATAAGGATTGGAAAATTTCCTTTGGAAAATGTCAGAAAATACAGGAAAAGATGCCTTACAGATTTTTGCCCAAAATAAAATGAGGGGACAAAGTCCAAATTGTTGTTTCATGTTAAGTATTATTTAAACAATTATTTTGCTTAAATATTATATCAAATTAAGGAAAAACTTGATAGCCAGTAGAGTTTCTTAGACACTCGTTGACCTCTTTTTTTCAGGTAGTATGTATGGTTATTACCTGACAGCCATTGGTGTCGATGCAAGCAAATCTTTCAAGGTAAACTCTTAATTGATTAACAACCAATCAACACTTTTTTGTCGAGCCCACTTGTGGTTAGCAAGACATAGTTGTCACAATTTCACTTCAGTGTTAGTGCATTAGTGGGTGGATGTTAGTGCATGCATGCGCTAGTGTGTGCTTGTGTCAGTCTAGAATTTTAATGGAGTATAACTCCTTCATTGATGGATGAATTTGAAAATAACTTGGCACATTTGTTCTTCTTGATGAGTGCTAGTGTCATGCGAAATGTATGTTGTAATACGTCCAAGGTCAAGGTCATAGCTGAAGGTGAAACGATAATAATTACCTTGTCCGCAGCTTAACTACTACATTTATGGATGGTTTTTAAAATAGTTTGACACTCTTGTTCTACTTAATGAGTGCTAGTGTCATATGATAGATATCTGTGAATTGATTTCTTCAATAATCCTAAAAAAACTTTGTCAAATTGTAAATAATCTTAAAATCTTGGAGTTATCTGCCCCTGAATTTTTTAAAAAAACTGCTATTTTTTCACTTTGTTAACACTAAAGTGCCTCAGTTTCTTACTAATGCCAGTAATACTACATCTAAATGTAAATGATCATTAAATCTTTCATGGGGTTGATTTGCAGCCTAATTTGACTAGTAAGTCTAGATTTATCTCCTCTTGAATTTAAAAAAAAAAATCCCATATATTACCTTTTGAGCTCTTAACCCTTTCCCACCCAATCCCTTATTTTTATGACTCTAAATGAAAAGGTTTAGGAAAACATTGTAGGAAAAGGAGAAGTTGTATGTTACAGTTATGGGTCAAGTTTCAACATGGGTCATTTTCATCTTTAAAATAGGTCATGTGGTCAAATCTTAGTAGAAAATTGTGTGCACTCTGTCAGCCACATTTTTTGTCCAATGTTAATCATACTTTGTCAGATTATTTTTGCTTATTGATACCTCAGTGGAATTCCAATATGGGTCATGTGTGTTCAGAAAGTATGTTACGAGGTTGGATCTCTAAGAAAAACATGATATGGAGCACATTCAAATCATCAGGCTTGACATGTTGACCCTGGACAACCTATTTCTCATTTTATTCAGGCTATGTAATGGCAATAGAAATATAGAATTACCTCTATGTGTTTGGGAGAATTAGGCTTGTGGAGGTTGTGTGCTTCTGTGTGTTTGAGTGTTTGTGTCCAGTTCTTGTCTAGATGGCAAAATTGTAGACTGGTCCAAATTAAAAGAAGTTGCAGATGACAATTTAAAGGGAGGTATCAATGTTTCTGAATCTTAGATAAGAAAAAAATACAAAGTGCCAAAAAATACACTCAAACGAACATTTAATACCTTAAGTTGAGTCAGGTATTGTCTAGGTGGTAATCTGATAGGCCTAAAGTGGCTTTTTGTAGTTATATCGGAATGGTTCAGGGGAATTCCAGGTTATTTTTAGATATCAGGGAATTTGGCTGTCGACATCAAATGACCTCATTTGCATATGACCCAAAGTCAACTGAAGGTAACAAATTTACTAGCGAAACAGCCAACGTCCTAATTCATGTCACATGAAAGGGTTAGCGCAAAACTACAGTAAGTGTTTATATTCACAATAACGCTTAGGACAGTTTTGGACTGATCTTTACAGAACTAAAGACCGGCTAGCGAACATAACTCCTGATGACGTAATGGTGACGTTGGTGTAATGTAATTTAAACAAAATTCAAGGATACAACGGTTATTCGCACCTCATGAATGATCATTTATTCTTCGCAACGGTCTCGGATTAATCTAAAAATAGATTAGGCTAATTAAGGAAATACCCTGCTTTTTTCTGAAAAGCGACCTCAGATTTTTGCAAACTTACCTTTTGGCATATTATATTCAAATAGTATACGAGAGGAAATAAAAATGATTAAAATTTGTGACATGAAATAAACATTGATACCTACCTTTAAAGTCCGATTAGTTCAGTTTGCAGAGCACTTGACTTCAAACCTCAAGATCACAAGTTCGAGCCCTGGGCTGACCATATCAACTAACAAACTAATTGTCTTTAGGATGAGAAGTTAAACTGAGGCCCTGTGTGACGGTGCTATCCACCAAGCACGTTAAAAAACCAGGAGGAGCTCTCGGCAGTTTCGTCCTGTATCGTTGCACTATCCTCTGTAACAACTAACCATCTTCTGGGGGCATTGCTCATATGCGCATGTGCTACGGTAGCGACAATAAATAAACACATGATTGAAAGTTTATAGAATTTTAGATTTTTTCAATTTTCTGAGAAGAAAACATTGTGGAAAATGAAGAAATTGCTTGTTAAAAACAATTTCTGAATTTTACTCAATGTTTTCCCAACCATTTATCTTAAGGGGCGACAAAAAGCATCATTGTGAAGGAATGGGTTAATTAATGGACTTCAAATGACCTGTCATAGTTGCACACTTTAAGAGTACTAGTGTCATTCTTAAAGTTTTACACAATGTTTTCCCAATCATTTTTCTTAAGGGGCGGCAAAAAGCATCATTGTGAGGGAATGGGTAAATTGATGGACTTGTCACAGTTGTTTCACTTTAACCCTTTCCTGCTTATTGAAATTTTAGACTAGTCCAAACTGTAAAAGGTTGCATACAACGATGAAAGCTGGGTGCCATTTGAAATGAAACCATCCTATGTGGTAGAAAACATTGTGGAAAAAGTAGAAATTGCTTGTTACGAGCAATTTCTTCTTTTTCCACAATGTTTTCTCGAGTATAAAATCACAGGAATGTAAAATCCCGTATTTGAACGGGGGAGGGTTAAGAGTGCTTAGTGTAGTTCTTAAAGTTTTATTTGATACTCCTAGATTCAAGGTCAAACCTGAAGTTCATGTGACAACTAAATATGTGGCGCATCCTTGTCTGTGACACATGTTACAGATGACAAATTAACCCATTCCGACACAACAAAATTTTAGACTGGTCCAAACTCAAAGGAGTTAGACGACAATTTAAAGTTCATGAAATTTTAGATTATTTTAACTTTCCGAGAAGAAAACATTGTGGAAAATGAAGAAATTGCTTGTTACAATTTCTTCATTTTCCACAATGTTTTCCCAATTGTTTTCCTTGAGGGGCGTCCAAAAGTGTCACTGTGTGGGAATGGGTTAACCCATTACAAAAGTTCTAGACTAGTCCAATCAGGCAGGTGTTTTGGAATGCTATGGGCCCCATAGCATAAGTTTAGCAGCTACAAGTAAGCCTAAAAGTAAAGGGATTCCCCATCAAAATCTACTCAGAACTGGTGGTTGGAGCAATGTTTCAACATTTGCAAAATTTCCTGATAAAGTCATTGAACATGACTCCTCAATACAAGATAGTCTCTTACAGTACGGTAGTATGACACTGTAAATTGTACATATTAATCTTGCATTTGTCATGTCAACTAGTAGATTACATATATGATATTTTAATATATCTTGTGTTTTGGGTTAATCATATAATTGCAGCTTGAACAGAGTGTCTCTAAAATCTCTGTGAAGCCCTTATAAGAGTATGACAGACGATGGAATTAGATGATTACACTAGACTTACCGACAGCGGAGGTAAGTTGCTGTTTGATCTGGATTCCATCATCTGTCAACTCTTGGAAGGGCTTAACACCCAGCCCTTCCCTACCCATTAGTTTATTTATCTGTTCAATCTTAAATATTGTTGTCAACTTTGTGTCATCATAACAAACTTGACCTCCAATGGACTCTAAAGGCTGATTTCTGCTGGCAAGCCACGTTATCTCTGTTAAGCCCTTCCAAGAGTTGACAGACGATGGAATCCAGATCAAACAGCAACTTACCTCCACTGTCGGTAAGTCTAGTGTAATCATCAAATTTTACACAATTTTCCCATTCATTTTTCTTGAAGGTAGGTATCGATGTTGTTTTCATGACACAGTTTTTAATTTTTCTTATTCCCTTTCATACACTATTTCTGAAAAGTAGTTTTGTTAAAATCAGAGGTTGTTTATAAAAATAAACTGTGGTATTGCCCTTATAGCCTACGTAGGCTGTTAATCTATTTTTAAATTAAGCCTAGACAACTACAATGAATATTTGGTCATTCACCTGCTGCTTATTACCGTTGAATCCCGCATTCAGTTTGAATTTGCTCAAATCTAAGTCATGGTTATGTCATCAGGAGTAATGTTCACTAGCGGGTCTTTAATTCTGCAAAGATCAGTCGAAAACTGTCATAAGCGATAATACAAATATAGACACTTACCCTTGTTTTGCGTTAACCATTAGACGTGACATTATTTAGGACATTCGTTGTTTCGCTTGTCAATTTGTTACCTTTTGGTAACTATGCGTCAAATGCAAATGAGTTCAGTGAGAACAAATGAATTCCTTGATATCTTAAAATAACCTGAAATTCCGCTGAAACTTTCCTATATAACCACAAAAAGCCACTTTAAGCCTATCTAATTACTACAAAGATAACGTCTGACTCAAATGTAGTTATTAAATGTTTGTTATTATTGGCATTTGGCAATTTTTTTCATCTTGGTGTCAGAAACATCGATACCTCCCTTTAAGGGGAGTCAAAAAATGTGAGTGTGGAATGGGTTGATTAATGGACTTAAATAACTTGTCATAATTGCTTCACTTAAAGAGTACTCGTGTAATTCTTAAATTTTTATTTGATACTCTCAAGTTCAAGGTCACAACTGAAGTTCATTTGACAAGCAAACATATTGGACATTCTTGTCTATGAGAAATAACAGGCAGTTGGTAGTGCGTCTGACTGTCAGTCTAGAGGTCCTGGGTTCAATCCCTGACAGCGACACTCATCCTTTCCGACTATTAGCCTCTGATCAATGGGTCAATAATTGCAGATCTATGAAGGATAGCAGCTGGAGGCTAGGAAAGGATGTAATGGCGGTACTGGTGTTAGAAATACCAGGAATCCATTGTTAGGTGCTCCAGCCGCCGCAATATAACTGAATGATTGTTGAAAGTAAGAGAAAACCCCATTCAAACAAACAAAGCTTCAGCTGCTGTGATATGCAGGCCTTCTTGTAAAACCTTTAAAAGCTTCGAAAACCTTAAATTTCAGAGCAAACCTTTTAAACCTTTATGTTTCCTCAGAAAACCTTTAAAACACCAAAATAGCCTGTAATTTTCACTCAAAACCTTTATATTTGCTCTGACTGGTTGCCGTGGTAGCCCAAAGCAATTAATGGATTTTGTTCTGCATTTTCCCTTCTTTTATGTGTAGTTAAACAGAAAATTGTGGTATACACAATAGATAAGGTACCATAAAAATCCTATTGAATGCCCATGCTCTAATAAATGCCTACCCCCTACTTTGGATGTTAAAATTGACCATTTTTGTTTGATTTTCGAAATCTTGAAGCCTCTAATAAAAGCCCAGGCACCAAATCTGGTTTTTGAAATTCGGATACACATTTTTTAAGAGTTGATTTATAATACAAATTGCCTTTCAACTTTTGTTCAGCGCTGCTGAAGCTTAGGTATGGCATAGAAAGAACGAGAATAAATGTGATTGATCACAGAAAAAAAAATCTTTTTAAGTCTGAAGAATTCTGCATATTCTGCATATATTTGTTTATTGCCAAAAAAACAAAAAATTGTGACAGAAAACATATCAAAAAACTATTAGTCATGATGTTTAGTAAAAACTTAAGCACGAATTACTACCACTAGAAACGCCAATCACATCCATCAAATTTCCGTACATTGTTTTTAGCTCACCTGAGCACAACGTGCTCAAGGTGAGCTTTTGGTATCACCTTTTGTCCGTCGTGCGTCGTGCGTCAGAAGTCGTCAACAATTCTTTAAACATCTTCTCCTCAGTAACCACTGGGCGGAATTCAACCAAACTTGGTAGGAATGTTTCTTGGGTGACCCTTCTCAAAAGTTGTTCGCGGATTTTTGATTGACCCCCAAATATGGGCGTGGCAGGGCGTGGCAGTTTTTAACTTAGAAATTTTTAAACATCTTCTCCTCAGTAACCATTGGGCCAAATTTGGTATGAATGTTCCTTGGGTGACCCTTTTCAAAAGTTGTTCGTGGAATTTTGATTTATGCCCAAATATGGGCGTGGCAGGGCGTGGTAGTTTTTGACTTAGGAATCTTTAAACATCTTCTCCTCAGTAACCATTGGGCCAATTTCAACAAAATTTGGCATGAATGTTCCTTAGGTGACCCTTTTCAAAAGTTGTTCGTGGAATTTTGATTTACGCCCAAATATGGGCGTGGCAGGGCGTGGCAGTTTTTGACTTAGAAATCTTTAAACATCTTCTCCTCAGTAACTATTGGGCCAATTTCAACCAAACTTTGCATGAATGTTCCTTGGGTGACCCTTTTCAAAAGTTGTTGGTGGAATTTTGATTGACCCCCAAATATGGGCGTGGCAGGGCATGGCAGTTTTTGACTTAGAAATCTTTAAACATCTTCTCCTCAGTAACCATTGGGCCAAACTTGGCATGAATGTTCCTTGGGTGACCCTTTTTAAAAGTTGTTCGCAGAATTTTGATTTATGCCCAAATATGGGCGTGGCCGGGCGTGGCAGTTTTTGACTTTGAAATCTTTAAACATCTTCACCTCAGGAACCATTGGGCCAATTTCAACAAAACTTGGTATGAATGTTCCTTGGACGACCCTTTTCAAAAGTTGTTTGCAGAATTTTGTATCATGCCCAAATATGGGCTTGGCAGTTTTTGACTTTGAAATCTTTAAACATCTTCTCCTCAGTAACTATTGGGCCAATTACAACCAAATTTGGAAGAATGTTCCTTGGGTGACCCTTTTCAAAAGTTGTTCGCAGAATTTTGGTTTAAGCCCAAAAATGGGCGTGGCATTTTTTTTAACTTTGAAATCTTTAAACATCTTATCCTCAGTAACAGTTGGGTCAATTTCGACCAAACTTTGCATGAATGTTCCTTTGGTGACCCTTTTCAAAAGTTGTTCCTGGAATTTTGATTTATGCCCAAATATGGGCGTGGCAGGGTCAGACACTTTTTTGACTTTGAAATCTTTAAACATCTTCTCCTCAGTAAGCATTGGATCAATTTCAACCAAACTTGGCAAGAATGTTCTTTGGGTGACCCTTTTCAAAAGTTGTTTGCAGAATTTGGTTTCACGCCCAAATATGGGCGTGGCAGTTTTTGACTTTGAAATCTTTAAACATCTTCTCTTCAGTAACTATTGGGCCAATTCAACCAAATTTGGTATGAATGTTCCTTGAGTGACCCTTTTCAAAAGTTGTTCTAGAATTTTGATTGATGACCAAATAAGGGCTTGGAAGGGTAGGGCAGTTTTTGACTTTGAAATCTTTAAACATCTTCTACTCAGTAACCATTGGGCCAATTTCAATTTTGAATCATCTTACATTAGTCAGGTGAGCGATTTTAGGGCCATTCTGGTCCTCTTGTTTCATAAATAATGCTACAAGGTATTGAAACAAAAAAAAAAATTGCAAGAAACTTATCATTAAAATCAAAATATTTTGGAATAAGTGTGTTTATTCACTTGTTCGGACATTTGACTATTAAAAAAATAAGTCTAGATTGTGATCATACTGGAAATACAATGCTACATTCACAAATACCAATGGATAAACATTGTTCCACTTGATTTGAGCAAAATTGAGAAAAATGCCACATTTGTCATAGACGGCAACCTTCATAATGGACGCAATTCAGGTTTGTATTTTACTTTTAAAGTAGAGGTTACCTGTTGCATGAAAGATTCCCAAAGAGAATGTCCGCTAAAATTATACAATGACAAGGGTGTATCTTCTCACAAGACACGCATGTCAACGCCGGAAACTTGCCCCGAAATAGCTGAACACCTTGCGTTGGCCCCTTTTTTCACCTGCTCTACCCCTTGCAGTAAAATAAGGCTACCCAAATAATGCATTTCCATGATTGCCTAATTTTATAACTCTATTTAGACTTGGATTGGATTTATTTTTTTAGATATAGAGAGAATGTAAATTTACCCTAATCTTTTAGTATTTTCTCTTGATATCTAGCTTGTTCCAAATATTTATTTCATCCTAAGAAATTGAATAATTGGATTACAAAAAAAGGAAAGTGTGATAGAATATAATCTATTCTTTTATATGTTTAACCAAAAACGAACATTTCTGATCCCGGTCTGCTTGCGTAAACCTGGCAAGCTCATCGGTGTTGTAGACCAGTCTTGCTGTAGACTTTAACAAAGTTGGCTTTTTTAAAGTCAACAGCGCCACCAGTATAATTAGCGATGATTCTTTATTTGTTAGGACGGATCTTAATTTTACAAGTTAGTCACCATATTGACACGACATTTCAGGACTTAACTTTTTTTCCTGTGTTCAGTGAAGATCGTACATGATATTTGATATTTTTATTGCTTTTTTAACGTCTCAAAAATCTATAGCCTCTGATAAACACCCACCCCCTTCCTTCGTAAAATTTGTGATTCTGATAAACGCCAGGGCTTCTATTATAAAACATCAAAAACATCAAAAATGACTTGGGTATGACTGTAGGTTTAATAAAGAAATGTGAACTTGGACGAAATTATTAGCATTTATTTATTCTTTATTTTTTTTTATATTTTACACTAAAGACCTTTATAATCACGCATTGGAGCCTTTATAGAAACCTTTATTTTTATTTTGGCCTGCCAGGAGGCCTGGAAATGACTATAATATTGTTAAAAGTGGCATTAAACCCCATTCAAATAAATAAATAAACAATTGACAAAACTGAAAGTTACAGATGAAATATTGATGATAATTAAGTCTACAAACTATTAGAATTTTAATAGTAGAAACATTATTATGGACAGTTGGCCACTGTTTATCAAATTATTGATTTGGGAAAAATCAAATATTTATTTCCCTTATATATGGCTTGACTTAATTTTAAGTAAAGCTTATTCGATCTTTAGCAATTTAGATTGCCCCATCAATGAATCACTTTATGTTTCATGTTCTCCACCATATATTTGATATCTTAACCCATTTTCACACAGTGAAGCTTTTGAACGCCCCTCAAGAAAACCAATTGGGAAAACATTGTGTAAAATGAAGAAATTGTTTGTAACAAGCAATTTCTTCATTATACAAAACATTTTGTATCTAAAAAGTTAAAAAAAACTAAAATACCGTAAACTTTAAATTGTCATATGCAACTCCTTTTAATTTGGACCAGTCTAAAATTTTTCAGAATAGCATTGAAATAAAAGGGTTGAAAGCACTAGTTGTTGGTCAGCATTTCTTTTACAAAATGATTTCATAAACAATTTTGGTTTCAGCTGGACAAACAGGAGATATAGACAATGATCAGACTGCACATATGTGAAGGCTGATTTTTATGCCCCCGCATTGATAGGTTGGGGGCATATTGTGTTACCGGTGTCAGTCCGTCTGTCTGTCGGCCTGTCTGTCTGCAAAACTTAACCTGCCAACTAAACATTTTCCTTTAACTTCAATCCTGATTAAGTTACAATGCTTATATTTGGTATGTAGATAGGTCTCAACAAGGGACAACTTGGGAAGGTCATTTCATCAAGGTCAAGGTCAAAATTTTAACCCTTTTCCCTAAAACAAAGAAAAAGCCCAATAAAAATCACCCGTTTCCAAAGAATTCCTGTTTTGGGGGCATAGTGTTTCACTAACACATCTTGTTGTCTATATCTCCTGCCAAAACAGGAATATTCTAGGATCAGCATGACAAGAGTTATCCAAACTGCATTGTCAGAGGCCAGTGGCTGGTTCCAGTGATTCTTACATTAAGGTAGCTGAAAATGATTACCGCATGACAAGATGTTGGACTAGTCCAAATTCAAAGAAGTTACAGATACGGTGGATAATTTATAGTTGATGTCATTTAGAAGCTCTTTGTCTTTTAGGATTTGGTTGTAACTTAAATTTTTTCTATTTTTCACAATGTTTCCCAAAACTCTTTTCATGATGGGTTTAACCCTTTCCCGTACAATCCCTGGTTTTTACGTCCATGTATTTTTAGGTCACCTGACCGAATGGTCATGGTGACCTATTGCAATCATCGTTTGTCCGTCGTCGTGCGTCGTCCGTCGTCCGTCGTGCGTCGTCCGTCGTCCGTTAACTTTTAAACATTTTCATCTTCTTCTCAAGAACTACTGGGCGGATTTCAACCAAACTTGGTAGAAAGCATCATTGGGGGATGCCAATTCAAGTTTGTGAAAATAGGGGTTCTGGGGGTCATAGGGGCCCAAATAGGGGCCAAAAAGGGCTTATTTTTGGTACTTCTTTAAAAATCTTCTTCTAATAAACCGTTAATGCCAGAGCTTAAATATTTTGTGTGCATGACAACTAGGACAGGTATATTATAAATTGTGAAATTCATGCCCCTGGGGTCATGTATGGGGCCACACCCAGAGGTCAAAGTTCATCATGTTAAAAAATTCACATTTTCATCTTCTTCTGATGAAGTACAAAGCCAATTTCAAACAAACTTGGTGAAAAGCATCATTTGGTAGTTGTTATTCAGATTTGTGAAAATAAAAAGGCTGTGGGGTCAGGGGGCCCTAAAATGGGGACCAAAAGGGGGTAGTTTTTGGTAACTTTTAAACATTTTCATCTTCTTCTCAAGAACTTCTGGGCGGATTTCAACCAAACTTGGTAGAAAGCATCATTGGGGGATGCCAATTCAAGTTTGTGAAAATAGGGGTTCTGGGGGTCATAGGGGCCCAAATAGGGGCCAAAAAGGGGTAATTTTTGGTACTTCTTTAAAAATCTTCTTCTAATAAACAGTTAATGCCAGAGCTTAAATATTTTGTGTGCATGACAACTAGGACAGGTATATTATAAATTGTGAAATTCATGCCCCTGGGGTCATGTATGGGGCCACACCCAGAGGTCAAAGTTCATCATGTTAAAAAATTCACATTTTCATCTTCTTCTGATGAAGTACAAAGCCAATTTCAAACAAACTTGGTGAAAAGCATCATTTGGTAATGGATATTCAGATTTGTGAAAATAAAAAGGCTGTGGGGTCAGGGGGCCCTAAAATGGGGACCAAAAGGGGGTAATTTTTGGTAACTTTTAATTATTTTATCTTCTACTCAAGAACTACTGGGCGGATTTCAACCAAACTTGGTAGAAAGCATCATTGGGGGATGCCAATTCAAGTTTGTGAAAATAGGGGTTCTTGGGGTCAAAGGGGCCCAAATAGGGGCCAAAAAGGGGTAATTTTTGGTACTTCTTTAAAAATCTTCTTCTAATAAACAGTTAATGCCAGAGCTTAAATATTTTGTGTGCATGACAACTAGGACAGGTATATTATAAATTGTGAAATTCATGCCCCTGGGGTCATGTATGGGGCCACACCCAGAGGTCAAAGTTCATCATGTTAAAAAATTCACATTTTCATCTTCTTCTGATGAAGTACAAAGCCAATTTCAAACAAACTTGGTGAAAAGCATCATTTGGTAATGGATATTCAGATTTGTGAAAATAAAAAGGCTGGGGGTCAGGAGGCCCTAAAATGGGGACCAAAAGGGGGTAGTTTTTGGTAACTTTTAAACATTTTCATCTTCTTCTCAAGAACTTCTGGGCGGATTTCAACCAAACTTGGTAGAAAGCATCATTGGGGAATGCCAATTCAAGTTTGTAAAAATAGGGGTTCTTGGGGTCAAAGGGGCCCAAATAGGGGCCAAAAAGGGGTAATTTTTGGTACTTCTTTAAAAATCTTCTTCTAATAAACCGTTAATGCCAGAGCTTAAATATTTTGTGTGCATGACAACTAGGACAGGTATACTATAAATTGTGAAATTCATGCCCCTGGGGTCATGTATGGGGCCACACCCAGAGGTCAAAGTTCATCATGTTAAAAAATTCACATTTTCATCTTCTGATGATGAAGTACAAAGCCAATTTCAATCAAACTAACTTGGTGAAAAGCATCATTTGGTACTGATTATACAGATTTGTGAAAATTAAAAGGCTGGAGGTCAGGGGTGCCTAAAATGGGGACCAAAAGGGGGTCATTTTTGGTAACTTTTAAACATTTTCATCTTCTTCTCAAGAACTACTGAGGGGATTTCAACCAAACCTTTTTCTAATTCTTTCAAACAAAATCACTTGTCTTGGTGCTCTTTTACTCAGGTGACCGTTAAGGCCCACTGGGCCTCTTGTTATACCTGAGAAAACATTGTAGAAAAAGAAGAAATTGCTTGTAACAAGCAATTTCTTCATTTTCCACAATGTTTTCTATCCAATAGAATAATTATTTTTCAAATAAAATAAATCCCATATTGTCGTCTGCAAATCCTTTGAATTTGGACAGGTCTAAAATTTTGAAAATCAGGAAAGGGTTAAAAGACGGGATGGTTTGGGAATGTGTTAATCTTGCTCAAATGAAGGCTTAAATGCATTACCAGACAACAAAATTTTAGATTACTAAGGTATAAATTGATACAGGTCCAGAAAACAAATCAAATTGTACTTACATTGAAAAATAAGTGCCAAGGAGGGTAGAAAATGATGTAGCAAAAGTAGAATTAGCTTGTCACAATCAATATTTTCTGTTTTTCTGTTGTAGCCAGGTTAGAAACTTTTCTTGGAGTTATGGCCCTTTATTGAAAAAAGGCTCTATTCCAGTGGAGGCTATTATCCCTTTCCAGTAACAAGCTGGGATTTTATGATTCTTTGATATTATACTTGAGAAAACATTGTGGAAAAAGAAGATATTGCTTGTTACAAGCAATTTCTTCTTTTCCCACTATACTTTCTCATTGAATGATTTCTTTTCAAATTGCATCCAATTTTTAATTTTGTCTTAAACCTCTTTCAATTTGGACTGGTCTAAAATTTCAAAAAAAAAGGAAAAATGATAATTACATTCAATAATAGATTTGTCTTGTTTTTCAGGACTTTGATTTGTGGGTTGAAACTGATGGAATTCTTGAAACCCGACCATGTAAGAAGGAACCACGTGTTTATTATTATGATCGTAAGTAGCAATTTAAGGTTTGTTTACATAAAATTATGATGTCAGTGATTACGTTTTAACTAGTCATTCATACAACTAGTTAGGTCACGGGTATTAACAAAATCATCCGTAAAATGTAGTCATCAGCGCCTATGCAAATAACAGTCAATGGAAAGATTGGTGACATTCCTGGTGAAGAATTGGGTCCTTTCAACTTAATCTCAAAATGTAAACAAAAAAAATAAGTTGAAATTGATAGGAAAAGCCAAAACACTCAATCCAGGGAACGTCACTCATACACTCCTTTTGCATATTGAAATTAAGAACGCTCTTGTTTGCTTTTGAGTGACCAAATAAACGATAGATAGTTAAACTATTTTTCCTGCCTTGGAGGGGAGATATGGCTTTAAACTGCATTCGTTTTCTGCAATGTTTACAAAGGTTTTGATTGGTCGAAAATTATGGACTTTGACAGCCCTTATTTAGTAAGTTTGATTATAGATTTACAGATGGTAATAGCTGCCACATCTAGAGGCCACAGTTTTAGCTCAAAAGACTCAAAACTTGGTCAGAATGATTGTCAGCATGATTGATATTTTGATATGAGGGGTGAAAAACTAAGCCAATAGGTCACATCTTAGAAATACCTTGAGTGCACTCTTGAGGGCACATATCTGCCTCAAATATTTTCACCTGAACTGCATTAAAGTCAAAGGGCTGAAAACACTGAAAGTACTGTTTGTGGATTGATATCTACAGTCGAACCTGTTGCATGCAGCCAGCCATTAGTACAGATCTGATCAAAATTGGCCACATACTGCAGTTAGCTCTTAAACACAGATGAAATTTTTTCTACCAGGGTAGTCATGATACAAGTACAGTAAAACCCCTCCTTACGACCACCCAAGAAATACGGGCACCCCCCTATTACGACCGATTTTTTACAGAATGGAACTTTTTGTTCTTTATTTCAATGGTCGCGAACCCCTCTAAAACGGGCACCCCGCTATTCCGAATTACGACCACTAAATTCAGTACCAACTATAGCTGATACACTATTTTGAACCCCACTAAAACGACCAGTAACTTCACACATTGAGACCGACCACACAAATTTCACACTTGACAAGAGCGACACTAATTGGGTACAAATACATTGTAAATACATTATCGGATTTTTGATTATGTGATATCGAACCCTTTTTATAATAGGTGTTATGATTAAAGTGGCCGATCACTTTTAGAAATTATAGCTCGTATTATTTTTAATTGTTATTTAAATGTGTCACAGGTTTTGACTCGAGTGATATATTCGAAAGTGAAAACATATCCGAGAAGTTACGATTAGTTTGTTTACGGCGTTCCGAACTTTTAATTAGCAATTAAATTTTGATTTCAACGTAATTGATGCTTGGTATTCGCATTGTAGTAGATATGATATCGACATTTTGACACTTTGAACCTGTACTTACGAATAAATAATCTGAGGTCAGACTTCTGAATTGGATGGATCAAATGGAGAATAGCGAAAGTAGAACTTATCGAAGATCGTAAATTTGAAAATGACATAAAATTTCCCTGTAATACATGTTCTTATAGTTTCATTTTTGTATTTATAGTATTAATATATTCAAATAACGAAAATAAAATAAACATGAATTACTTGACAACAAACGACCAAACCTCAGTATTACGACCACCCCGCTATTACGACCACTTTCAGAAAGTACCGCAGGTGGTCGTTTTAGAGGGGTTTTACTGTATTTCTTTTCTTATCAGAATGGAAACATAAAATGTATATACAAGAAACAAGTGATTTTATTAACAGAGTATAATAAATACATCAATATTACATTTATGTATTCTGAATAAAGTATTCTCCATTTATTTTTAGCTCACCTGTGCAGGAAGTGATCATGGTGAGGTATTTTGATCGGGCTCTGTCCGTCGTGGGTTGTGCGTCGTCCTTCATGTGTCAACAATCTTTAAATGACATCTCCTCCAAAACTGCTGGGCGGATTTAAAAGATATTTGACAGGGATGTTTCTTGGGTGGTGCCCTTTGAAAATTGCTAAATGAATTGAAATCTGTTAAAAACTCTGGTTACCATGGCAACAAAACTGAAATATTAATAAAAACTTTAAAAATGATCTCCTCCTAGGAGGCATAGAGCCTTGATATTAGGCATGAAGCAGCAGTACATTGACCACTTTTAGAATTGCTAAAAGCATCACACTTAGGTACCCAAGGCAGAGCCCAGGGTGTGTTTGGCTAAAATGGAAATAAAGAAGGCTTTTTAGAATGATATCTTCTCCCAGACCACATGGCGGATTTCAAACAAATTTGGCAGAAATGATCCTTGTGTGGAGCTCTATGAAAATTGCTAAAAGAATTGTTATCCATTAAAATGTCTGGTTGCCTGGCAACAAAACTGAAATTTTAATGAATACTTTAAAAATTATCACCTCCTGACCCAGAAGGCATTGATATTTGGCATGAAACAGCAGTACATTGACATCTTTCAGAATTGCTAAAATCAACACCCTTTGGTACCCAGGGGCGGAGCTCCAGGGGGGGTTTGGGCTTATATAGAAATAAAAAAGGATTTTTAAAACGACATCTCCTCCAAAACCACTTGGCGGATTTCATCCAAATTAGGCAGGATTTTTCCTTTGGTGATGCCATATGAAAATTGCTAAAAGAATTGAAATCCATTTTAAACTCTGGTTGCCATGGCAACAAAACTGATCTTTACAAAAACTTTAAAAATTATCTCCTCCTAATCCAGAGGGCCTAGAGTCTTGATTTTCACATAAAGAAGCCGTACATTGACCTCTTTCAAAGTTGCTAGAATCTTACCATTGGGCCCCCAGGGACAGAGCCCAGGGAGGGGGGCTCCTAAAGAAATGAAGAAGGATTTTTGAAACGAAATCGCCTCCCAAACCATTGGGCTGATTTCCACCAAATTTGGCAGAAAAGTTCCTTGTGTGTAGCCATATGAAAATTGCTAAAAGAATTGAAATTTGTTAAAATCTCTGGTTGCATTGGTAACAAAACTGAAATTTTAAAATAATTTTTAAAAATTATCTCCTCCTTCATCCAGAAGTTGAAGAATCTTGAATTTTGCATAAATCATCAGTTCATTGACCTCTTTCAAAATTGATAAAATTTTAGAGCCACAGGGTAATTAGACTTGAATAGAAATAAAGAAGGCAACCCTTTCAAAACTATTTTGCCAATTTAAACCGAATTGGCCAGAAATATTTTGGTTTGCCCCGTTTTAATAATTACTGAAATATTTGAAATTAGATGAAAGCATTGGTTGGCATGGTAACATTAGTTGATTTTAGTAAAATGTTAAAGGAGGTCTTCTCCCGACCCAGTTTGTATTAGGCCTTGAAGGTAAAAAAAAGCCTTATCTCAGGTGAGCACCAGGGCCACTGGCCCTCTTATTTAATTGCCTTACCCCAAATGCGGGAGCAAAGACCGACTGCAATCAAGAAGCTAAAGAACATTAACTTGTTATGGTCAGTGTATGACAATTTGTTGCAAGATAAAATGTCAAATGACGTATCAATGAAACCAATGTTATGTTGAATTATATTTTCTTTGAAAGTTCGCTGAAAATATGTTTCAGATATTCCATTAGGACTGTATGTTTCCTAAATAATGGTATATAATGTCTATGAACTGCCCGGTGAAAGAATATTTGGATCCAGTCTCATTGAAAACTACCCATCAATGAAACTTACAAACTTTGAATGTAATTAGACTTTGTATTAAATCCGTCAAATTTGATTAATTATAATCAACATAAATCAGCACTTGTTATCTGATTGCATTCATCGAAACACATGTTAACAGGGTACAACTTTTAAGTGGCATGTTCATGTTTATTTCTCCCCGGCAGTGGCACATGTTCTTTCCGACATTTGTCTCTCACCAATGGTGGACAATTGTAAACCTAAGTGGGATAGCAGCTGGAGGCTAGGAAAGGATGTAGTGGTAGTACTGGTGTGAGAAATACCAGGAATCCATTGTAAGGTGCTCTAGCAACCGCTCTATGACTGAATTACTGTTTAAAGCAGCGTTAAACCCCATTCAATCAATCATGTTTATTTTACTTGTTGAAAAGTTTATGCACAAGATTAGTCAGGCACGTTATTGATATTTTACACAACACCTGTCAGCAGTTAGTCGGGTCACCTGACCCTTTAAAGGGATATATAAAGTCTAACTTAGACAATTAAAGATGACTGCTGGTTACAAATGAGATAATACTGCTATTAAAGGTTATTTTAAACAGCAAATTGTACAGGTTGACCTTTGATGGCCATTATACAAAGATTGGCAGCTTTTCTCAGGTGACTGCTTCAACTTTTTTTTGAAAATTTATATCAAAACAACTTTGTCTTAAAAGGGACAAGCAGCTGGTGTAGACAAAGATCTGATCACACTCAATCCAGTTAGATATTGGGTCGTATGGGGTCATAAAGAAGGTCAGAAGGTAAAATGATAGAAATACCTTGTGTGTGCTCTAGACCTCTTATTTTTTGGCAAAAAAGTCATCATGTCTTGTCAAAATTTTTGTTTGAATGATATTTTAGACAAGGTCATTATGGGATCATTTGTGGGTTAAAAACTGGGTAACTAAGTCCAACCTTTGAATAACATTGTACACAGGATAGAAGCTAAATTTCTGGCTCAAGTATCTTTAAATTTGATATAACCCTTTCCTGTTTTGTAAAATTTTAGACTTGTTCAATTTCATAGGTTTTGAAGACAAAAATTGAAAGCAGATTTAATTTGAAAATTAACCATTCAATAGGGTAGAAAATATTTGGGAAAAAAGAAATTGCTTGTTACTCCCTCTGTATTTGTCTAGACAATTACTCCTACATTTATTGATGGATTTCAAAATAACTTGCACAATTATTCTCCATCATGAGTAGATGTGCCATTTGAAAGAAATTTTGGGATAGTTCTAATGTCAAGGTCACAGCTCAAGATCAAACACTAAAATTATGATTGTCAAGAGCATTTCTCCTACAATTATGAATGGATTGAGTATAATGTGCCATTTGAAAGAATTTATGGATAGCTTCAAGTTTAAGGTCAAAGCTCAAGGTCAAACACTAGAATTGTGCATGTCTGGAGCATGATGCTTACAAAACTTTGCAGGCTCGACAGCAGTTGTCCTGGGACAACCATCTAGTCTGGCCATTTTTGCCACTGACTTGGGTGAGCACTTTAAGACCATTGACCATCCTGTCAGTAGATTTAGGCACTCAAGTCCCTCTTGTTGTTTGTTATTGTTCACTTATTCTAGATCAGTGTCATTTATCTAACAATAAGATATGCTGAGTTTAACCATTCTTAACACTTGTCATGCTGTTTTTTTAAGGGTTGAAAGCACTGATATTGCCTGTTGTTCAATGGCCATTACTTCTTTTGAAAACTAATTCCATAAACAATTCTTGTACTTATGTGCAGTCTGATTTTTGTCTGTACCTCCTGCAAAACCATAATATTCTGTGTTCAGTATATCAAAGGTTAAATTATGTGTATCCTATTGTACAGATCCTAGACCAATTCCTCCTATCTGTCAGGAAATTATGCCAATTTAAAGCATTCTTATATCTATTCCATGCAATTGTTTAACAGATTCTAGAAAATGTCATTTATCTTTTAGAAAGTATGCTGAGTTTAATGTTTGTCATTCTGAATATTTTTTCTCTTTTCACAACATTTGAAAACTTTGACATAATTTGATCAGTCTTATGTTCAAACATTTCTCTTAAATCAACAACAATGAGCAGGTAGTGTAGGCTAAGATCAAGCTGAATGTCTGTGCAGGCTGATCTCAGTCTATACACATACCAAAGCAATTGTCAAAGCAGGAATTTTCCAGGATCAGTATCACAAGGGTTTACCATTCGGAAAAAATTTGTATGCTATTGTTTTACAGATCCTATGCCAATGCCATTATTAAATGAAGGAGGCATGCCAGGTATGTCAAGTCCACGAGGTGTATTTCGAGAATCGGCTATGGTTGATTTAAGCAGTATTGAAGAGACAGAAGAAAGGATGGAAGTGGTGGATGAAGAAGAAGCCCCAGAACCAGATAGAATTCGAAGTCTTTTCCCAGAAACCTGGTTATGGAATATTTATCCAGTTGGGTTGGTGAAATTGACAGATTTTGGCTGTTAATCAAACAGTCAAACAACCAATCAAATCATTCATTTAAACAGGAAATGAACTTTGAACTCCGACATATGTGGTGCATTTCGGGGGCGGGGTTGACCATTTAAATGTTGTTACTACAGCTTATTCAAGCTGTAGTTATTATATTTAGGGTTGCCAACAAACCATTTGTCTCTTAACCCTTTCCTATTTTTCGAAATTTTAGACTGGTCCAATTTGAAAGAGGCTGCAGACAACAACAAAATAAGCATGCAATTTGAAATCTGACCATCCTATGTGGTAGAAAATATTGTGGGAAAAGGAGAAATTGCTTGTTACAAGCAATTTCTCCTTTTTCCACAATGTTTTCTCAGGTATAAAATCACAGTGACGTAAAATTCCGGGTTTGTCCAGGAAAGGGTTAAGGTACTAGCCGTAAATTTTGAAAATATCTGGGTAAAACTTCTTGTCAGGTTCAGTGGGCATGGCCAATTATCCATTAAAGATACTATATTTCCCCTAATTGACCAATCATGGCTGTCAATCAAGGAATTAACTGACCAACCAAATAATTTATTCAGCCCTGACCTAGGCTTTCAACTCCTTACGTTTGATGCAATTTTTGTTGACCTTTTTGTTAGTTTGGCGACTTAAACATCGTAGCTACAGCTTGATTAAGCTGTAATTACAAGGTTTAGGTCACCAACCAACCATTTTACTTTGTTGTTACATGGTACTGGTAATAAATTCTGCAGAATAACACCGTTAAAAAATGAAGCGAGACTTTCTGTTTGAGTCCGTGGGCATGGCCAACAAAGTAAGTGAATGTGGCCAGCGATTGGTCAGTAAGAGCTCTATGAAGATAACGTTTTCAAATCATAAATACTCTATTTGAATAAAAAACAGCTGGTGTAGACAATAATCAGATTGCATGTGTGTGATGACTGATCTTTGTCATTACCTTTTGCCAAAACAGGACTATTCCTGATTCAGCTTGACGAGGCTTAATTTCACACCTGATTATATTCCTGCCATGAAATGGCAAAAGGGCTTATTTCATAACCTCTGTGGGAGTATGTTTGTCTGTGTGTCCATTTTTGTTTCTGAAAAATATTTTCTACATTCACAGATAGATTTCAAAATACCTTGACTCAGTTGTTTTACTAATCACTAGTACTTGTACCAGTGTCATGCAAAAAGTTTGTTCAGATATAAGATACAGATTGCATTGCAAGGTCAAGTGTTAAAATTGACATTTTCCAAAGAAAATCTTTTACATTTCAGTCTTGATATAATTTGACCCTTTTCATGCTGGTCCCGAAATATTCCTGCTTTGACAATGACTTTGTCAGGTGTAGAGGCTAAGATCAGCCTGCACAGATGTGCAGTCTGATCTTACCCTACATAACCTGCTTATTGTTGTTGTTATGAGAAAATATTGAAAACAAGATTGATCTAATAATGTCAAAGTTTTCAAATATAGTGAAAAGAAGAAAAATATATTTAGCATGACAAGGGTTAACAGTTATTCCCCCCCTGACAATTGATAGGTTGTTGGCTCGACCACTGAGCTCCAACTTAGCCCTTGTCATGCTTGATAAAATCCTTATCTGAATTTGCCTAAAAATTAAAGGCCTGAAAGCACTTGAAGCTCTAATTCAGGGAGAAAGTTATTTTTGAAAATTATTATTTAAACAACTCAGAGTTTCAGGGGACAAACAGGAGGTGAAGACTAAGATCAGACTGTGCAGGCTTATCTTAGTCTATACCTACTGCAAAAACAGGAATATTCCGTAATCAGCGTTACAAGAGTTAAAGTTTGACTTGGAGAGGTAATGATGTTATTTTTCAAAATTTATGGCCAGTAACTTGGATGAAAAAAACCCAACTGAATAGTAACTGTTTGTAATCTTAATGGCGTAACTACAGTTTGAATATGCTATAATTGCAAAGTTGAAGATGCAACACCAATGAAATGCTTCAAATGTCAACCTATGTTGGAGTCAGAAGTACACTTCTAGTATGTATGTATGATTTGATTGGTTTAACTTTTTATCCTAGTTCAGCTGTTTTTGGAGTAAACTTGAGGTAATGCTATAGCCATTGATTGGTTTATCTATTTATCCTAATTCAGCTGTTTTTGGAGTAAACTTGAGGTAATGCTATAGCCAGTCAACGTCTGCATCCATATTATTCAAAAACTTTGTCATTTTGTAATTTCTCTGGAATTACTGAATAATTTCACTTGAAACTCAGATTATATGTTCACAATCAAAAGAGCAATCTTTACCAGCAAGGGGAATAATTCAAAAAGCATTTTGAAAGAATGATGTCCTTTTTACCCCGCTGTTTTGGCTAAGGGGATATAGTAATGGTTTCTGCCCATCATTCTATCACTAAGCTTGTCCTGAGCATATCTCCTAAAGTAAAAATGCTACCAACTTGAAATTTCATAGGTGGATAGATCTCATTGAGGAGAAGAGCAGTGCACAAGAACCACAACTCTTGCTTGCATAATTTGGAGTTATCAACCTTTTTTATTTTAAAGATTTAGATTTTGTCCAGAGCATATCTCCTAAAGTATAAATGCTACAAACTTGAAACTTAATAGGGGGATAGATCTTATTAGGGAGAAGTGCAGTGCACATAAACCACAACTCTTGCTTGCGTAGTTCAGGAGTATTTGCCCTTTGTTATTTTAAAGACAAAGATTTTGTACAGGGCACATCATTGAAAGTATAATAGCTTTTTACTTGAAACTTCATAGTTGGATAGATCTCGTTGAGAAGAAGTGCAGTGCACAAGAACCACAACTCTTGCTTGCATAATTTTGGACATATTGCCCTTTGTTGTTTTATATACTAAGATTTTGTCTGGAGCATATATCCTAAAGTATAAAATGCTATCAACTTGAAACTTCATAGGCGGATAGATCTCATTCAGGAGAATTCCAGTGCACAAGAACCACAACTCTTGATTTCATAATTTTGAGTTATTGCCCTTTGTTGTTTTTAAGACTTTTGTCCAGAGCATATCTCTGAAAGAATTATAGCTATTATCGAACTCATTGAGAAGAAATGCAGTGCAAAAGAAGCCTAAATCTAACTGGCTTCGGTTTACTATCAAGCTTTTATGGAGTGGGATGGCCATGTCTGACATGGCTTTTGTTTGACTTAAAAAGATTTTAATCACTATCAAGCACTTGAATAGATGAGCATTCGTGTTCAGATGTGGTGGTCTTCTTTGATTGACAGCCGTGAATTACTAATGACATGTGAAAAAAGGTCAAGTAAAAAAACAGTTATCACTTCTTATGAATTGTTTCAAATTATTTCCAAGTGTATTCCTTGTTTGTATATGTCTAAAATCAAGTTACAAGAAAAGTTTTTAAGTAACAAAATAGACTTTTTCAGGAGAATATTTTCACTATTCTGAAGAGTTTCCAATGGAAAGTTTGGCAGCACCAAAGGTCCAAATGGAAAGTCAAATGCAAAAAATAAACTAACAGTAGTATCTTTAGCTCACCTGAGCATAACATGCTCAATGTGAGCTTTTGTGAATTTGCTGTGTCCAGCGTGCGTTGTCCAGTGTCCACCAACATCTTGTGTGCACTCTTGAAGTCACATTTTTAGTTCAAATGTCTTGAATTTTGGAAAGATTTTTGCTTTTATTAAATCTTGTTCAAGTTTTATGTTGGTCACATAGGATAAAAAACTTGGTCAAAAACTTGGTCACAAGGTCTTATTTTAGAAAAACCTTGTTTACACGCTAGAGGCCACATTTATGGCTCAAATGTCTTGATATATGGTCAGCATATTTGTCTCCAGGAAATCTTTGTCACCCTCATTATTTGGTCATATGGGGTCAAAAACTAGGTTGCTAGTTCAAAGTTTAGCAAAACCTTATGTGCACTATAGATGCCATATTTCAGCTTAAATGTCTTGTTTTTGGGTCAGAATGTTCGTTTTCAAAAAATGTCGATCAATTTTGATATTTGGTAACATGGGGTAAAAACTAAGTCACTAGATCTAATCTTAGAAAAACCTTGTGTCAACACTAGAGGCAACATTTTTAGCTGAAATGTCTTGATATTTGGTTAGAATGTATGTCTCTATAAAATCTCAGTCAAGTTTGATATTTGGTCATGTGGAGTCAAAATCATTGTACAAGTTGGACTAAACTTGGCAGAAATGTTCCTTTAGTGACCTTTATCAAAACTTGTTCATAAAATTTTGATTCCTAAATATAATGGGGCATTGCAGGGCTGGCTTTATCAGACATAGAGAAATAATTCTCCGTGAGTGATTTAAGGCCATTTTGGCCCTCTTGTCATGAAGCATCAGTACATTGACCTCTTTTGGATTTCCCAAAATCATGATCCTCAGGTCTGAAGGGGCAGAGCTTGAGGTGAGTAGGGCTTACATAGAAACAAAGAAACAGTACCTTGCCCAATGTCATGTGACTGCCTCGATGGCAGAGTGGTATAGGTGCTTGACTCATGATCTGAAGGTAGTGGGTTTGAGTCCAACCATCATGGGTGTGTTCATGGCAAGACACTTAATGGCCAGTGTCAGTCTACCCAGCTGTAAGATTGGATAGCAATGGATTTAGCCAATGCCTCACTTTCAGGGATGTGAAAACATCTGGGTTGTGGGTTTGAGAGCGACTTTAAAAGCTTATAGCTTTTGTCGCAATCAAACTAAAATAAATTAGTATAAACTAAATTCTAGTAAAAAAAGTTTGAAAAATATACAATGTATTGGTACAAGGCCTGTCATTGGAAAAAGCAACTTTGTCTATGATACATTTCTAGCTGGTCAATTTTATGTAGAGGCTTATTTGGAAATAAAAAATATATATAGGCCACACCGTCAAAACTCACAAAAATCTTACCCCTCCATGTCATAATTATATTGAATCTATCATTGTATTATTTTTTAGAGTATTTCAATATAACATGGGTGAATGTCACTGGATCAAATCTTGATGATCCACTAGAGGCTATATACAACTTTGTCTTTGTAGGAAAATTGTTCTGAATGTTTATCTCAGTGAAATCCAAAAATTTTAAACCATTACTTTATGACAAAATGAAAACTATTGCAGAAAACAATTGTGGCAATAAATAGCAACTTGTTGGGTTGAAGACCTTAATATGGTGACTACAACTTGAATCAACTCTAGGTATAAATTTATTACGAGACAGCAAAATTTTAGGCTGGTCCAAATTGAAAGGAGTTGCAGACAATTTAATTTTTATGAAATTTTAGATTGTTTGAAATCTCTTTGTAGAAAACATTGTGTGCAATAAAGAAATTTTTTGTAAGCACTTTCTTCATTTTGCACAATGTTTTCAACCCAGAAAGTTGAAACAATCTAAAATTTCATAGATGTTAAATTGTCATGTGAAGCTCTTTTCGATTTTGACCAGTCTATATTTTGACATCTTGTAATGGGCTACCATCTTTTTATTACCATAGTGATGAAGGGGAGACCACATTATCCACAACCATACCAGATACAATCACAGAGTGGGTGGGGAATAGTTTATGTACAAACCCAGTAGATGGTGTTGGTGTATCAGAAATGACCTCGGTCACAGGATTCAAACCTTTCTTTGTATCATTGACCTTGCCCTATGCAGCAGTTCGTGGGGAAACTTTGTCAGTTCCTGTGACTGTATATAATTATTTGGATAAATGTGTACGGGTGAGTAGTTGTAATCAAAATCCCTTGACCATTTACAAACAACAGAATTTTAGACAAGTCTAAACCGAATTATCTTTCAGACAACATTTCCTATTGTAGTAATATTGATAAAAAGTGCCCAAAACAGTTGATAAGTTTATTGGAAAAGGAGAAGCAAACTTTTTAAACACAATTTCTTCTTTTCCCACTTGGTTTTCCAATTCTATTCTTCTTCTAATGAAAATTGTATTGTGATGGGTAAGAACTTTACTCTAATTCTGAATTTCAAATCATCAGTTTACAGCTTCCAACCCCTAAAATTAGAGATTCACAGCAAACACGGCTACATTAACCCAATACCACAAAATAACATTTTAGACCATTCCGAATTCAAAGAAGTTAGTCTGACAACAATTTTCATAGAATGAAATCTTATAAAAAATAATTACGTGCCCGACGGTGATCATATTAAAGTGACACTACATATCAGTCCTTTTGTGTATTGGGAGCCTTGAGTTTCATTATCATGCATTTACCCATTCACACACAATCCTACATTTTAACGGCTCACAAGAAAAACAGCTTTGGAAACATTGTGGCAAGCAATTTTTTTATCTTCCATTCTTTTCTAATCAAAAGACAAAGATTTTTAAAGTTTCATCAACTAAAGATTGTCGATTGAAACTTCTCAAAACTTTGGCCTATCTGAAAATTGTTAATGGGCTGATATTCTAAATTATGATAAAGGTCTCACTTAGAGGTCAAAGGTAATCTTGTCTACTATAAAGCTACCGGTATCACATTTATGGATAGATTTTCAAATCTTTTTGCAGATATGTTTAACCAAAAGGATATGGTTAGATCAAGGTCACAATAATTTTTAGAAGTCAGAGATAATAAATGGGCTTTACCATTCATGTGTGCTACTTGCAAAGATTCACCCATTGCCAGATGGCAGAATTTTAGACTGGTCCAAATTGAAAGAAGTTGTAGACGACATTTTAAAGCTTATCAAATTTGAACTTTTTTAACCTTTGAGGTAGAAAACATTGTGGATAATGAGGAAATTGCTTGTAACAAGCAATTTCTTCATTTTCCACAATTTTTTCCAAAGCTTTTTTAGCTCACCTGAGCACAAAGTGCGAGGTGAGCTATTGTGGTTGGTCGTTGTCCGTTGTCCGTCCGTCCGCCTGTCCGTCCATCCACAATTTCTTTAAAAATCTTCTCCTCCTAAACCAGTAGGCCAATCAAGCTGAAACTTTGCAGGGATGTTCCTTGGGTGAAGTTCTTTAAAAGTTGTTAAAAGAATTTAATTCCGTCAAAAACTCTGGTTGCCGAGGCATTTAAAAATGGGAATCTTTAGTAATTCTTTAAATATCTTTAAAAATCTTCTCCTCCTAAACCAGTAGGCCAATCAAGCTGAAACCTAGCAGGGATGTTCATTGGGTGAAGCTCTTCAAAAGTTGTTAAAAGAATTTAATTCCGTCAAAAACTCTGGTTGCCGCAGCATATGAAAATGGGAATATTTAGTAATACTTTAAATATCTTTAAAAATCTTCTCCTCCTAAACCAGTAGGCCAATCAAACTGAAACTTTGTAGGGATGTTCATTGGGTGAAGCTCTTCAAGAGTTGTTAAAAGAATTTAATTCCGTCAAAAACTTTTGTAATAGCGGCATAATTTATGAAAATTGGAAATTTTAGTAAATCTTTGATATTGTTTATTTCATAGACTACAAGGCCAAAGGCCTTTATATTTTGGAAAGAGCTTAATCATATGGTTCTCTACCAAGTTTTTGAATATTTAATCTCTGGGGTCAAAAATGGCCCCGCCCCTGAGGTCCGAAATTTGGAAAAATTCTTAATAAGAGCAATTTCAAAAGGCTTCTCCTCTTAAACTATAAGGTCTAGGATATTCATATTTGGTATGTAGCATAACTAGATGGTTTTGTACTATATCACAAAAAGTTTTCATCCAAGGGTCAAAAACTGCCCTGACTAGGGGTCCAAAAAATTGGAAAAAACGCAAAATTTGAGTATGTTGAAATAAATTCTTCATTTTAAGGCGGAGGGCATTTATATTTTGAGTGTAGTATAGCCTGGCTGTTATCTATCAATTTTGATTATACCTGTAGGTTAAAAAACACCCCTTCCCTGGGTGTCCAAAGTTCTTAAAAATGCTCAATTAGACCATGTTCAACAGTCTTCTCCTCCCAATCTACAAAGTCTAAGGCATTCATATTTGATTTATAGCATAACCATATGGTTCTCTAGTATGTTAGCTAAAATCTTAGCCCTGGGATAAAACATGGCACTGCCCCAGAGGTCCAAAATTTTGGAAAACACCCAATTAGAGCAGCTTCAAAAGTCTGCTCCTTCTGAAATATAAGATGAAGGGCATTCATATTTGGTATGTAGCATGACTAAATAATTTTGTACTATGTTACAGGAAAATATGCTCTTAGGATAAAAAATGTCTCTGCTCCTGGGATTGAAAATTGCATAAAACACATTGAAAGGATTCTTCTTAAATAGAACTGGAGAAATTGCTTGCTTTCTCACAATGCTTTTTTAAACCTTTTTCCCTGAGGGTGACAAATTAGTTTGGTAATGGATTAAAAAGCATCACTGGATTGTTTTGTACAAAGCCCAAAATCTTATATTTGTTTTATTTATTTTGCTCAAGTTGTGTCTTTTTTATACAAAAAAGTACTGTAATTTGCAGATGCCTCAGATGAGCGATTTAGGACCATCATGGTCCTCTTGTTTTCTTTGGGGTGTCAAAAACGTTTCTGTGTGGGAATTGGTTAATGGATTTTCAAATCACAGAATTCTTTATCATCTTAAGAAGATAATAGTGTAATTACAAATGACTGGGTTGTGATATGGATTCAAGGATATTAGTTCATTGTTGACGGACCAAGGTCAAACTCTTGGTATAATATTTTTTCTAATCGTGTAATTCCTCCTTTGATTTATTATCATATAACTGGGCATTATTTCCACCTTAGATTATATACATTGACATGTTGACCCATTACCAGATGACAAATTTTAGACTAGTCCAAATTGAAAGGAATTGCAGATGACAATTTAAAGTTGATGAAATTCTAGATTTTTCCACTTTCTTGGAAGAAAACATTGTGTATAATGAAGAAATTGCTTGTTACAAGCAATTTCTTCATTTTACACAATTTATTTCCAATTGTTTTCTTGAGGGGTGTCCAAATGCATCACTGTGTGGGAATGGGTTAAGGTGTTATTTCACTGGTGAAGATAAATAATTGAACGAATGTTAACAAAATTTGCGTTATAATTTGATTTAATTTTCAGCTGGACCTAAAAGTTGAAGGAGAAGAGACATTTAACTTGCATGGTAAAAGTAACGAGCGATTTTGTTTGTGTGGCAGTGAGGCACATACAGTGAAATTCAAAATTACACCATTGATAATTGGTGAGATTGAACTCCTGGTGAAGGTAGGTTAACTATGAATTTTCATGTGACTCATGGATTCCTGTACCCATCCAATGACCTCTGAAAGGAAGTTTGGCTGTGATATTAACCCAATACTAGACAGCAAAATTTAAACTGGTTCAAAGTGAAAGGAGTTGCAGACGGCAATTTAAAATTTATGAAATTTGAGACTGTTTCAACTCTTTGGGTAAAAAATATTGTGGAAAATGAAGAAATAGCTTGTTCCAAGCAATTACTTTTATTTTACACAATGTTTTCTCAATTGTTTTTCTTGAGGGGTGTCAAAAAGGGGCATTGTGTGGGAATGGGTTAACTGGCTTTATTTTAACATAACTCATGGGCAGTAACATGTAACAAATTGTAGATGTTGGTAGATGACCTAAACCTCTTAACTACAATTTTAGTCATTACCAGATTGCAAGTTTTTAGACTGGTCCAAACTGAAAGGAGTTGCAGACGACATTTTAAAGGCTTATGAAATTTTGGATTTCTTTTATTTAAGGGGTAGAAAACATTGTGGATATTTTCCAAGGCTTTTTTCCTCGGGGGCGACTAAAAGCGTCACTGACTGGGAATGGGTAAGATTAGCTTGGTTATGATGTTCAAGTCACCAAACCATCAAAATTACTTTACATAAATGTACACCAATGTCAGAGTTCAAAGTTCTATTCCAGTCCAAATTTATGATTTGATTGGTCTATTGATTTTCGTTTGATAGCCTTGATCCGTCAAATGTACAATCATTTGATCAATCTTAAGACCTTGGCTTTAAGGTCCGGAATCTTGCTCATCTGTATCCTGTAAATTTTCAGGCAGTATCTATCAAGGATAATGGAGCTTGTACAAACTTTGTCATGACAGAGGATTATTTAGGTGTATCCGATGGTGTACAAAGGCATCTCCTCGTTGATCCAGAGGGCATTCCTCAAGAGAAAACCATTAGTGAATATGTGTGTGTCTCAGGTAAAGAATTTAGAACTGTAGAGAAAATATCTGCAGGCTAAGAATATCCTCATCAAAACTTACCACATTACACTTTATTCATGGGACAGAAGGGATAGGCAGTCAGCAAAATTGATATTAACCCATTCCCACACAGCAGAATTTTAGACTAGTTCAAATTGGAAGGAGTTGCAGATGACAATTTATAGTTTAAGAAATTTCATAATTTTTCAACTTTCCAGAAAACTTTCAGTAGAAAACATTTTAGAAAATAAGGAAATTGCTTGGTTCAATCAATTTCTTCATTTCCACAATGTTTTCTCAATTGCCTTTCTTGTGCGGCGTCAAAAACCGTCACTGTGTGGGAATGGGTTAAAACTTCAGCTTCTTCAAGCTGTAGTTACAATGTTTTGCTTGCCAACCAACAGTACCATGTACAATATTAATATATCAGAATTCAAATGCATTTACCCTTTCCCATACTATCACTTGTGTGGGAATGGGTAAGTGGCCAATTGATTCAAATTTCATTCACACACTTTGTGTTGAGAAAAGAAACTTTAGTTTTCCTTCATTCAGAGTAAAACTGTTATGGCCCTTTGTTTGAAAATATTGTATGTTCATTTTCTCTTTTATCAATTTATAGGATTTGATTCAAATATCACATTTTCTCTAAGTATAGGTTAAAGATTTGTTTTTTCGATTTTGGAAATGATCCATTTAGTTTTCATGGAGTTATGAGTGATAAAAACTTTTTTCCAGTGACAAAATGTTTTTTCTGTGATATGGAGCTATATGGCGATAGCTTGTGCCAACTGTCAAAGGACAAATTGAGTCTAAAACAACATTTCACAGAAATGATCCTTGGATGAACATTTATTGAATTGCCTCAAATTATTTTGATCGGATGAAAAATGTAGCTTAAATGGGCGGGGCTTAATTTCCATATATGGTAAAAGCTTGGAATTTATTCTTCTCACACCAGTACTACCATTACATCCTTTCCTAGCCCCCAGCTGCTATCTCACATAGGTTTTCGATTATCGACCCATTGGTGAGAGACAAATAGTCAGAAAGGATGAGTGCTGCCGTCGGGGATCGAACCCGGGACCTCTAATTAGTTGAACAAATCTAGAAGCTCACAAACTTTGAATTGTCATCTGCAATTCCTTTCAATTTGGACAAGTCTAAAATTTTGACGTCTGGTAATGAGTTAACCATCATTAAAGATTAGTTTTCTCTTGTTTTTTTAAGGCCATTCCCCAGGAATCTTATTATCTTACACATATAAGAGACATAATACATTGCTCAGAGGTTGGGGGTTTATAATGGACTTGTATTATAAGAGGAATGGTAAAAAGTATGGCTTTGCCTGTTATTACTTAACTAATTGATAAGACACATGAAAAGGCAGACACACTTTGTTTGATAGATTTTCATTATGCTTCCCTTGTTTCACCATGTTTGTCTGTCTGTCTGTCTGTAATTCTGTTAGTCTTTAGACTTTTTATACGCCCGTCAAAGACGGGACGTATTATGGGATCACCCGTGATGTCCGGGCGTCTGGTCGTCCGGGCGTCCGGTCGTTCGGTCGTCCGGGCGTCCGGTTGTCCGGGCGGTGTCCACTTCTTTGTCCGGGGCATAACTCTGTCACCGTAAGTCTGATTGACTTTAAACTTGGCAGTTATATTCTTCTCATCAATACAGAGTGCAGTGCGCAATAACCATAACTCTACCTGGCTTATTTTTTGAGTTATTGCCCTTTGTTGTTTTTCATACTTGAATCTTGTCCAGAGTATATCTCTGAAAGTATTATAGCTAGGATCATGAAACTTCATGGGTGTATAGATCTCACCAAGGGGGAGTGCAGTGCACAAGAACCATAACTCTACCTGGTCTATTTTTTGAGTTATTGCCCTTTGTTGTTTTTCATACTTGAATCTTGTCCGGAGTATATCTCTAAAAGTATAATAGCTAGAATCATGAAATTTCATGGATGGATAGAGCTCACCAAGGGGGAGTGCAGTGTACAAAAATCACAACTCTACCTGGTCTATTTTTTGAGTTATTGCCCTTTGTTGTTTTTCATACTTGAATCTTGTCCAAAGTATATCTCTAAAAGTATTATAGCTAGGATCATGAAACACCATGGGTGTATAGATCTCACCAAGGGGGGGGGGGTGCAGTGCACAAGAACCATTACTCTACCTGGCCTATTTTTTGAGTTATTGCCCTTTGTTGTTTTTCATTCTTGAAACTTGTCCGGAGTATATCTCTAAAAGTATAATAGCTAGAATCATGAAATTTCATGGATGGATAGAGCTCACCAAGTGGGAGTGCAGTGTACAAGAACCATAACTCTACCTGGCCTATTTTTTTAGTTATTGCCCTTTGTTGTTTTTCATACTTGAATCTTGTCCGGAGTATATCTCTAAAAGTATAATAGCTAGAATCATGAAATTTCATGGATGGATAGAGCTCACCAAGTGGGAGTGCAGTTTTCAAGAACCATAACTCTACCTAGCCTATTTTTTGAGTTATTGCCCTTTGTTGTTTTTCATACTTGAATCTTGTCCGGAGTATATCTCTAAAAGTATAATAGCTAGAATCATGAAATTTTATGGATGGATAGAGCTCACCAAGTGGAAGTGCAGTGTACAAAAACCATAACTCTACCTGGCCTATTTTTTGAGTTATTGCCCTTTGTTGTTTTTCATACTTGAATCTTGTCTGGAGTTTATCTCTAAAAGTATTATAGCTAGGATCATGCAACTTCATTGGTTTATAGATCTCACCAAGGGGGGTTGCAGTGCACAAGAACCATAACTCTACCTTGCCTATTTTTTGAGTTATTGCCCTTTGTTGTTTTTCAGACTTGAATCTTGTCCAGAGTATATCTCTAAAAGAATAATATCTAGAATCATGAAATTTCATGGATGGATATAGCTCATTAAGTAGGAATGCAGGGCACAAGAACCATAACTCTACCTGGCCTATTTTTTTAGTTATTGCCCTTTGTTGTTTTTCATACTTGAATCTTGTCCGGAATATATCTCTAAAAGTATAATAGCTAGAATCATGAAATTTCATGGATGGATAGAGCTCACCAAGTGGGAGTGCAGTGTGAAGAACCTTTACACTACATAGCCTATTTTTTGAGTTATTGCCTTTTGTTGTTTTTCATACTTTGTTTGACAAAAAATATTAATCAAAATAACCTGTTCTATTCAAATCCCCAGTTAATATTAAACAGTGTGACGGGCGTATCTTGTGACAGTTTGGCACCTTGTTTGTTTACATGCTTTAACTCTAGAACCAAGTGACAAACAACCATGAGACTTCATACAATTTTTGCCAGTTGTTCAAGGAAGTGCCCTATAGTTCTTGGGTCACATTGGTCAAAGATTAAAGTCAAAAATGAACTTTGAAAACCATTTCTGTGCTTTTTAGCTCATCTGACCACAGAGTGGTCATGGTGAGCTTTTGTGATTAAGCTGTGTCCGTTGTCAATTGTCCGTCATGTGACAACATCTTGTGTGCACTCTAGAGGCCACAATTTTTGCTCAAATGTCTTGAAAATTGGTTAGAATGTTTGTCCCCATGACACTTTGGACAAGATCATTATTGTGTTATATGGGGTCAAAAACTAGGTCAAATCTTAGAAATACCTTGTGTGCACTCTAGAGGTCACATTTTTGCCTCATATGTCTTAATATTTGGTCAGAATGTTTATCTACATAATATATAGGCCAAGTTCCATATTGGGTTATTTGAGGTAAAAAACTAGGTCACTAGGTCAAATCTTTGAAATACCTTTTGTGCACTCCAGAGGCCATATTTTTGGCTCAATTGAAGTGATATTTGGTCAGAATGCTTGTCTACATAATATATAGGTCAAGTTCCATATTGGATTGTGTAGGGTAAAAAACTAGGTCACTAGGTCATATCCTAGAGATAATCTTGTGTGCATTTTTTTTAAGGTTCAAATTAAATGATTTTTGGTCAGAATGTTTGTGTCCATGATAAAGTTAAAATTTGGGTCTAATGGGGTCAAAAACTAGGTCACTAGTTCAAATCTTAGTAATATCTTTCATGCACTCTAGAGGTCCCATTTTTGGCTCAATTTTAGTGAGATTTGGTCAGAATGTTGGTGTCAATATGTAAGCCAAGTTCAAATTTTGGTCACATGGGATCAGAAACTAGGTCAATAGGCCAAATCTTAGAAATATCTTGTTTTTACTCTAGAGAACCTATTTTTGGCTCAATTGAATTGATATGTGGCCAGAATGTTTGTGTCCATTACATCTGGGCCAAGTTAGAAATTGGTTGACACAGGGTCATAACTAGGTTACTAGGCAAAATCTTAGAAATACCTTTACACTCAAGAGGCCACATTTTTTCCTAATTTGTTTGACAATTTGTCAGAATATCTGTTTTCATAATATTTCTACCATGTTCAAATTTGGGTCATTTCGGATAAAAACTAGGTCAAATCTGACATCATTTTACTCTAGAGGCCACATTTTTTACTCAATTGACTGGATATTTATTCGGATGTTTGTCTCAAAAAAATTATCATCAAGTTTGATATTTGGTCACATGGGGTAAAATACTAGGTCACAAGGTCTAATATAAAGAAATCTTCTTTCCAATTTACTTGTTACTTTTCTTGCACAAATACCTTGAAACTTGGTAAGAATGCTTGTTCTTGATTTCTTAAACAAGATTTGATAATGGGTCACTTTTGGCTAAAATAAGGTCACTTGTGCCATTCACTTGTACAGTCATTGACTCAGGTGAGCGATTTAGGGCCAGTGACCCTCTTGTTATACAGCTGTTAACCATGTTCAAGAAGATGTGCTATTTTTTTTTTTGGGGGGGGGGGGGTAACATAGGTCAAAGATTAACTGTGCAACTTGTGAGACAGAATGCTAGTGGGAGGTACAAGTCCGCTTTGTAACAATTCTAGTTATATCTCCTTTTGCATTACAGATAATGTAACTTTTTCTATGCCTGTGAAGTTCAAATTCCCACCTAGACTTGATCTTGACTCCAAGGGAGAGCCTATGTATCTGTTGTGGCAATTCTAGTTATATCTCCTTTGTGTTACAGATAATGTACCTTTTTCGATGCCTGTGAAGTTCAAATTCCCACCTGGACTTGTTCTTGACTCTGAGAGAGCCTATGTATCTGCTGTGGGTAAGCAAAAATTGTTATATTACCAAAACAATATTTATACCCCCGCAAAACGAATGTAATGGGGGTATACTGGAATCAGCCTGTCTGTCCTTGTGTCCGTCTGTCTGTGTACAAAATACCACCAATTTTTTGTTAGGAACTCCTCCTTCAGTTTTGCTTCAATACCATTGAAACTCCATACAATGATTAACCACCTGTTGAAGTTTTGCAAAAGGCAATTTTGAAGTCTTAATACCCGCTGGTTCAAGAATTATCCCCCCTTCAACTTAGACATTATTTATCCTTTTGTAGACATATACAGCTAATTATACTACCAATTTTGTTTCACGAACATCTCCTTCAGTTTTGCTTCAATACTATTGAAACTTTATACAAAGAGTTACCACATGTTGAAGTTTTACAAAACTCAATTTTGAAGTCTTAATTCCCCTTGATTCAAGAATTATCTCCCCTTCAACTTAGACACTATTTGTGTAGACATATACAGCTTATTATACTACCAATTTTGTGTCGTAAACTCCTAGGCTTTCTAGAAAGTCATTAGCTTGTCCTTGTATTGTTAAAGCTCTCATTACACTTGCGGGGGTATTAAGCCACATACTGTAACAAGTTCTACTTATTCCATTACCAAATGACAATGTTTTAGACAGATCCTTGTTGAAAGAGGCTAAGGACAATTTCATAAAAATCTTATTTCTTGGTCAAATACCTTGTGGGAAATGAAGATTTTTCTTAATTTTTCCACAATGTTTCCCATAGCTTTTTATACGTCCAAAAGGTTGGATTATATTAGGGCAAGTTATCCATCTGTTAGTCTATTTGCAATTTTTTGCATGTGCATTCTCTCCTACAGTTTCACAGCCGCCGTCATAGCGCAGTTGGTAGCGCGTCGGACTTTCATTCAAAGGGTCCCGGGTTCGATCCCCGACGGCGGCAGTACTCTTTCCGACATTTGTCTACCACCAATGGGCAGATAATCGTAGGCCTATGTGGGATAGCAGCTGGAGGCTAGGAAAGGGTGTAGTGGTAGTACTGGTGCGAGAAATACCAGGAATCCATTGTTAGGTGCTCCAGCCGCCGCGATATAACTGAAAGATTGTTAAAAGCGGCGTTAAACCCCATTCAAACAAACAAACCTACAGTTTCAATTGGAATGAAATGAAACTTGCCACAATGAATCTTTATTTCTATCTAGTTGAAGATAGTTTGATGCCTTTGCAGCGTGTTCTACTCAAACATTTTCAATTGAAATGAATTGAAACTTGTCCTAATATTTCTTTTTCTAGTTGTGCCTGAGACGAAAGTATTTTGATCCCTTGGGTCATTTCGTAATGACTTGAAATTATAGCTCATAATTACATTGTTTTTTTTCACTGATAAGCGCCTTGGGTTGAATATGTGCCACTCTGTGAAGCTCTTTCTTCTTGATTTACAGAAAAAAGTAGAAATTTGTGGGAATGGGTGAAAATTGGTAGTAATTAACCACTTTGAAATATGAATATTAAAAGATATCAATATGGTAATAGTGTTGTTTTTAGCCTAATATAATTTCTAGATGAAGCATAATAAGCAGAGAATTACTTTCATTTTTAGCACACTTAAGTACAAAGTGTACTGCAACTTCTCTATAACGCTACACGGCACAGGGCTGACTCCATTATTAAGCGGGGTCCGCTTGGCTCCTGAAATTTTCTTGGGGGGGGGGTCATTTTTGGTTGCCTATGCTGAGATACAACTTTGACGCGGATTTAACTGCAAATTTTTTATCCCATTTTCGATCAACTTGAAGAAGAAGGGTTGCAAATAAAAATCGATAATTACCTGTAGCCAGGTAAGTTTCTCACACCTAACAGTGGACGGTCATGGCGATTAAAGCATTGGATTAGAGATAATTGCTTTGTTTGATTGATGACACACATAGTGTTTTAATTTATAATTTGGTTCCATAGTTTGATCAAATTGTTTGACATTTAGGTGAATAATGCCTTTAGTCATTGATAATTTTAAATCAATAGAGAATAGGCATGCACCTAGGTATCTAAGTATCTTCATTTACTAACCTTGAAGATGATGTGATTAAAATATCACACTTTTTTTCTTTCTTGGCAATTTTAATTCTCTTCGGTCCCCGGTAGGGCCTGTTCTACAGATAATGCGTGATCGTGAAATTAGACAAATTGACTTGAGTCTACTTTTGATTTCACTTATCCGGAGCTCATAGAGGGTAGTGGCTTCGGTCGTAACAAATTAAGATAAAATCGCGACAATATGGTTTGAATCCAATCAGTTGTAGTTGCAGCTGAATACAGAAAATGCTTGAATTTTAATTGTATATGTCACAAAATCATAAGCTTCGCATACGATATGGGATAGATAATGTTGGTAGATTAAAATAAAATACCCTTATTTTTCCGCATTGCTTTCAATAATCTGGAAATTTGATCCGATTCTGTTTGATCAAACACACGACTAAAAGCTTATTGACAAATATGAAGTAAAGGTTTTTCGGGGACAGTTTATTTTATTAAGAGGGAGGAAAGGTGATCAAAGGCACCGCCGCCAGATGTTCAACTATTTATGGGACAGTTTCTGGAGTTGACACTTGCCAGACATGTACCCTTTGAAATTTCTTGATGACCCAGATTTTACCCTTGTCGTTAAAGAATCAACTGCCTGAACTTACCCTCATTACTGATTTCATTTAACAAAATTCGGTATTTTTTCTCACAGCAGGTAGGCCAAGACATTCAGTGATTCGTCGGTTCTGGCCATAGTCGAAAGTGAAACTAGACATTCCGCCCACTTGGATTTTTTTCGTTTATCATAACCTTCATTGTCACAATTAAAAGTTACCCGCTACAAAGTTTAATCCATTTTAATATGCCGGTCAAAGACGGGACGTATTATGGGATCACCCGTGGTGTCCGGGCGTCTGGGCGTCCGGGTGTCCGGGCATCCGGTTGTTCGGTCGTCTGGCGGTGTCCACTTCTTTGTCCGGAGCATAACTATGTTACCTTAAGTTCGATTGACTTTAAACTTGGCAGTTATATTCTTCTCATCAATACGGAGTGCAGTGCTCAAGAACCATAACTCTACCTAGCCTATTTTTTTAGTTATTGCCCTTTGTTGTTTTTCATACTTGAATCTTGTCCGGAGTATATCTCTAAAGGTATAATAGCTAGAATCATGAAATTTCATGGATGGATAGAGCTTACCAAGTGGGAGTGCAGTGTACAAGAACCATAACTCTACCTAGCCTATTTTTTGAGTTATTGCCCTTTGTTGTTTTTCATACTTGAATCTTGTCCTGAGTATATCTCTAAAAGTATTATAGCTAGGATCATGAAACTTCATGGGTGTATAGATCTCACCAAGGGGGGGTGCAGTGCACAAGAACCATAACTCTACCTGGCCTATTTTTTGAGTTATTGCCCTTTGTCGATTTTCATACTTGAAACTTGTCCGGAGTATATCTCTAAATGTATAATAGCTAGAATCATGAAATTTCATGGATGGATAGAGCTTACCAAGTGGGAGTGCAGTGTACAAGAACCATAACTCTACCTAGCCTATTTTTTGAGTTATTGCCCTTTGTTATTTTTTATACTTGAATCTTGTCTGGAGTATATCTCTAAAAGTATTATAGCTAGGATCATGAAACTTCATGGGTGTATAGATCTCACCAAGGGGGAGTGCAGTGCACAAGAACCATAACTCTACCTGGCCTATTTTTTTTAGTTATTGCCCTTTGTTGTTTTTCATACTTGTGTCTTGTCTGGAGTATATCTCTAAAAGTGTAATAGCTAGATTCATGAAATTTCATGGATGGATAGAGCTCATCAAGTGGGAGTGCAGTGTACAAAAACCATAACTCTACCTAGCCTATTTTTTTAGTTATTGCCCTTTGTTGTTTTTCATACTTGAATCTTGTGGGGAGTATATCTGTAAAAGTATAATAGCTAGAATCATGAAACTTTATGGATGGATAGATCTCACCAAGTGGGAGTACAGTGTACAAGAACTATAACTCTACCTAGCGTTTATTTTGAGTTATTGTCCCTTGTTGTTTTTCATACTTTGTTTGACAAAAAATATTCATTCAAAATAACCTCAGTTCTATTCAAACCCCCAGTTAATATTAAGCAGTGTGACGGGCGTATCTTGTGACAATATGGTAACTTGTTGTACATGTGCAGCTGGTCGGTGTAAAACCCTGATTCGTAAATGACATGGTTCAGATAGAGTTCTTTGTTACTTATTGTTACCGTATTTGTAACGACGGTAATCAAATTAGACCAAGTACATTACCGCCAAAAAGGTTTGAAGGTCGATCCACGTGCATTTTCTCAAAGCGTCAGTAACCACAGGTGTTCAACAACTCGTTGGTCTCCAAGGAGACGTCGCTATGCGGGGCACTTAGATTTTATCCCTTTCATTTAAAGATGGAAACATTTCCGTCGATGTACAACTATTTTTGATTAGATAAAAACGCCAACAAGTATCAATGATAATAAAACATGTCTCAGGTGTCTTGGGTGAAAATTCTAGCTTTTTATTAATCGGGGACCGAAGGAGAAAAAAAAATTGTAGACCTGTAATAATTTACAGATTATTTAGTTCCGGGAAGGTAAGGGTAGACTCTACTAATTTTCAATTTGCTGAATGCCATCAGTTTCTGCTAAAAAATCGTAACTACAGTTGTTGTTTTTAGCTCACCTGAGCACAAAGTGCGAGATGAGCTATTGTGATCGGTCGTTGTCCGTCCGTCCATCTGTCTGTCCGTCCGTCCACAATTTTATTTAAAAATCTTCTTCTCCTAAACCAGTAGGCCAATCAAGCTGAAACTTTGCAGGGATGTCCATTAGGTGAAGCTCTACAAAAGTTGTTAAAAGAATTAAATTCCGTCAAAAACTCTGGTTGCCGCTGCATTTGAAAATGGGAATCTTAAGTAATTCTTTAAAAATCTTTAAAAATCTTCTCCTCCTAAAGCAGTAGGCCAATCAAGCTGAAACTTTGCTGGGATGTTCCTTGGGTGAAGTTCTACAAAAGTTGTTAAAAGAATTTAATTCCATCAAAAACTCTGGTTGCCGCCTCATTTAAAAATGGGAATCTTTAGTAAATCTTTAAAAATCTTTAAAAATCTTTAAAAATCTTCTCTTAAACCAATCAAGCTGAAACTTTGCAGGGTTGTTCCTTGGGTGAAGCTCTTCAAGAGTTGTTAAAAGAATTTCATTCCTTGAAAAACTCTTGTAACCGTGGCATATGAAAATGGGAAATTTTAGAAAATATTTGTTGTCTTTATTTTCCACAGACTACAAGGTGAAAGGCATTTATATTTTACATAGAACTTAATCATATGGTTCTCTACCAAGTTTTTAAATATTTAATCTCTGGGGTAAAAAATGGCCCCGCCCCTGAGGTACAAAGTTTGGAAAAATGCTTAATTAGAGCAATTTCAAAAGACTTCTCCTCTTAAACTATTAAGTCTAGGATATTCATATTTGGTATGTAGCATAACTAGATGGTTTGTACTATATCACCAAAAGTTGTCTTCCTTGGATCAAAAACGGCCCTGCACTAGGGGTCCAAAATTAAAATTCATTTTAAGGAGGAGGACATATATATTTTGAGTGTAGCATAGCCTGGCTGTTATCTATCAGTTTTGATTAAATTATGCCTGTAGTTTAATAAACACCCCTTCCCTGGGTTTCCAAAGTTTGTAAAAATGCTCAATTAGACCATGTTCAATAGTCTTATCCTCCCAATCTACAAAGTCTAAGCCATTCATATTTTGATAAAACATGGCACTGCCCCGAGGTAAAAAAGTTTGGAAAACACCCAATAATAGAGCAACTTCTGAAATAAAAGGTGATGGGCATACATATTTGGTATGTAGCATGACTAAATAATTTTGTACCATGTAACAGGAAAATATGCGCTTAGGATAAAAAATGTCTCTGCTCATGGGGTCGAAAATTGCGTAAATCGCATTGAAAGAATTCTTCTTGAATTTAGGTTCTAGAGCATTTACATTAAAAACATAGGATAACATTATTGTTATCTACCATGTTTATATCCTTTGGACAAACATGGCCCTTCCCAAGGCATCCAAAGATATGAAAAACGCTCAATAAGAGCATGTTCAAATATCTTCCACTCCTCATGTATAAGTTGTAATGCACTCATATTTTAATTTATAGTACATCCAGATTGTTCTGTACCAAGGTTGCGAAATTACACCCATTGAAGTTGCAGACAGTAATAAGAGTTTGATTGAAATCTAAATACAAAGAATTTCAGGTAGAAAACACTTTGAGAAATGGATAAATTACTTGTCACTCCCTTTCTCACTATGATTTTTTTCAAACCTGAGGTTGACAAATTCTTGGATAGTTTGGTAATGGATTAAACTTTAAAGCCAAAGGAATTCATTCTTATTGTAAAGCATTACTGGATTGTTTTGTACAAAGCCCAAAATCTTATATTTGTTTTATTTATTTTGCTCAAGTGGTGTCTTTTTTATACTAAAAAGTACTGTAATTTGCAGATGCCTCAGGTGAGCAATTTAGGACCATCATGGTCCTCTTGTTTTATTTCCTGACTAGTAACATCTATGAAATTAAACTTGTTGCATTATAGTCAATGTGGTAGTGTTATCACCATTTTACCGGGTTTTTGGATCTGACGGTCGAGTTAATCGGGCGGGGGGGGGCAGTGTTATAGCATAAAAACTCCACTTCTTCCACTGTTTCATTTCTTAGACCCCACCAACAGCGCTATAGTGGAGCTGCAGTGTAGGTGAATTATTGTGATCGGTCATTCTCCAGCCTACGTCGGTCAGTCTGTCTGTCTATCCATCTGTCCATCTGTGCATAATAACAAAAAATCTTCTCCTCCTAAACCAACTGTGGAATTTCAACCAAACTTCACATAATTGATACTTAGATCATGATCTTACAAAATACTTCACAGCATTGATGACGGATATCAAAAAAGAACTCTGGTTTCCATGGCAACAGAGTAAAATAGAATAAATTCTCCCAAACCATAAGGCCTTGGGCTTTGATATTTAATATATACCATTGCCTAATATCCCTCTAACAAAATACTTAAAAGAATACTCTACTTGGAAAATTAGCCCTTTGCAGTGCAATCCTTGATTTTATATAAGAATAAAGAAGAATCTGTAAAAACTTTTTCCAAAAAAATATGGCCGATAGCTTTTACATACCATGACCTGTTGACCCTCTACAAAAATACTTCAAAGAATTACCCTACTTTGAAAATTTACCCTTTGCTGTGAGATCCCTGAATAAAGAAGGCAACCTTATGGTCTAGAGCCTTGATATTTGGTATATACAAACACTGAATTACCCTTTACCAATTTGTATGAAAGAATTACTGTACTTTGAAAATTAGACCATTGCTGTGCAATCTCAGATTTACTTAGGAGTATAAGAAGAAATCTTTTAAAATCTTCTTCTCTAAACCCAGAAGGCCTTGAGCTTTTATGTTAGGTACATATCAATGCATATTGAGCTTAAAGAATACCCTCAAAATCTGAAAATTTGTTCCTTGCAATTGTTCTTTGATTTTATATAGGAATGAAGAAAAAAAAAAGTTGAAACCAATCCATAAAACCAAGAGCTTCAATTTTAGTTACACACCATCACCTCATGACCTACCAAAGTATTTCAAAGATTGACTCGTTTCCGAAAAGTAGCCCTAAGTTGTCCAATCTCAGATTAACAGAAAAATAGAGAACAAAATTTTAATAAAATCTTCTTCCAAATCGTAAGTCCTGGAGTCTTGATATTTTGTATATATATTTGGCTACTGACCCCCTACTAAATATTAAGGAATTACTCTACTCTGAAATTTAGCCCTATGTTGTGGTATCTTGGATTTACATATGAATAAAAAGGAATTCTTAAGATTCTTCTTCTCCCGAGCCCTGTGGTATTTATCATCACCTAATGATTAGTGATAATATGGGTCATAGTCCATCCAACTTAACCCATTACAACTCAATTCCTCCTTTTTATGCCCCTCAAGAAAAAAGCATATGAAAACATTGAGGAAAATGAAGAAATTGCTTGTATCAAGCAATTTCTTCATTATCCACAATGTTTTCTACCCAAAATGACGAAAAAATTCAAAATTCTATTTACTTGAAATTGTTGTCTGCAGCTTCTTTCAATTTTGACCAGTCTAAAATTCAACTGTGTTGGAATGAGTTAACCCATTCCAGAAGACAGAATTTTACACCAGTCTGAATTCAGAGAAGTTGCCTAAGACAATTTTCATTTCATGAAATTTCAAAGTTCTTTGTCTTTGGGTTAGAAAACATGAGGGATAGTGAAATGAACGCTTGTAAGAAGCAATTTCTTCATTTCCCACAATGTTTTCCTTTCCACAACTTTTTCTTTGGAAATGGGAGTGGAAAAGTGGGATTGTGTGGAAATGGGTTAAAGAACCCTACATGAGGCCATATGGATGTGGGGAACAAAACAAAGCCAGCTTGGCACTCAAAACTCTTTTCTTGAGGGACATGAAAAAGGGAAATGACAAAACAAAGCCGGCTTGGCACTCAAAGTTCTTTTCTTGAGGGACATGAATAAGCAGAATTTTGCTGAATGGGGTTAACTCATTCCCACACAAACCCTCCTTTTTACAAATCTAAAGAAAAAAGCTTTGGAAACTATTGTGGAAAATGAAGACAATATTTTCTATCCAAAAATGCGAAAAAAATTAATATTACATCAACTTGAAATTGTGGTCTGCAGCTTCTTTCAATTTGGACTAGTCTTAAACTTTGTTGTGTTGGAATGGGTTAAAACCATATTTTTTATTTACAACTTCTCAATACAGGTGATATTATGGGTCCTACTTTGTCCAATTTAAAAAACTTGCTACGCATGCCGTATGGATGTGGGGAACAAAACATGGCTAGCTGGGCCCCAAATATATATGTTCTTCAGTACCTCACAAACACAGGCCAGTTAACAACAAAACTGGAGGAGGAAGCTAAAGGATACATGGGAGTTGGTATGTGTTAATGGTTGTATGAGACAATTATATATACTTTGAGGCATATGTGCTGAACTATTGTATATGGTTTATTATACCCCCTCACCAAAGTGGAGGGGGTATAGTTGAATCACCATGGCTGCTCAGTTTGTCCATCAATCGAACAGTAGACACAAATTTGACTGATGCTGTTTATTATACCCCTGCCATGCAATGGCAAAGAACATAATTGCAGAGTTACCTCTGTTTGTGTTTTTTGTCAACAGCATGTCTTCTACATTTCTTAATGGATTTCAAAATGAACTTGGCACAGTTAGTCCACAGTTAAGAGTGCTAGTGTCATGTGTAAAGTTGTGTTCAATACTCCAAAGTTCAAGATTCATCTGAAGGTCATGTGACAAGCACTTAGATGGGAGAATCCATGTCTGTGACTTATTTCAAATAAAATGGTTATTATATGATAAAAGGAATAATTTTGATAATTGTAGATTATTAGCTTACCTGAGCATGAAGTGCTCATGGTGAGCTTTTGTGATCGTTGAATGTCTGTCATCCATGATGCGGCATGCGGCAGCAACAATTGAAGTGTTTACACTCTAGAGGCCACAGTTTTGACCCAATCTTCATGAAACTTGGTCAGAATAATTGTTAGGTCATAAGGATGAACCCTATTGATTATGGGAAGGTTCTATAAATACAGGAAAAGGGGCCTTAATGACAATTTCTTTGTTTACACACTAGAGGCCAAAATTGTGGCTCAGACTTCATGAAACTTGGTCAGAATAATTTTTTGGTATAAAGATTTATCTTATTGATTAGGGGGAAAAGGTTCTATTGATAAACATAGGAAAAGGGGCCTTAATGACAATTTCTTTGTTTACATTCTTGATGCCACTATTTTGGCTCAATCTTCATGAAACTTGGTCAGTATAATTTTTTGGTATAAAGATGTATCTTATTGATTAGGGGAAAAAGGTTCTATTGATAAACAAAGGAAAAGGGGCCTTAATGACAATTTCTTTGTTTACATACTTGATGCCACAATTTTGGCTCAATCTTCATGTAACTTTGTCAGAATAATTTTTTGGTATAAAGATGTAACTTATTGAAGGTCATGTGACAAGCACTTAGATGAGAGAATCCATGTCTGTTACTTATTTCTAGAAACATGATTATATAATAATGGACTATTTTTATAAATAATTGGTTATTAGCTCACCTGAGCACAAAGTGCTCATGGTAGGCTTTTGTGATCGTTGAATGTCTTGTCATCCATTATAATGGATGCAGCAGCAACAATTGAAGTGTTTACACTCTAGAGGCCACAGTTTTGACCAAATCTTCACAAATCTTCGCCAGAATAATTGTTAGGTCATAAGGATGAACCCTATAGATATTGGAAGGTTCTATCAATACAGGAAAAGGGGCCTCAATGACAATTTCCTTGTTTACACAATAGAGGCCAAAATTGTGGCTCAGACTTCATGAAACTTGGCCAGAATAAACTTTTTATATAAATATGTAACTTATTGATTAGGGGGAAAAGGTTCTATTGATAAACATAGGAAAAGGGGCCTTAATGACAATTTCTTTGTTTACATTCTTGATGCCACTATTTTGGCTCAATCTTCATGAAACTTAGTCAGTATAATTTTTTGGTATAAAGATGTATCTTATTGATTAGGGGAAAAAGGTTCTATTGATAAACATAGGAAAAGGGGCCTTAATGACAATTTCTTTGTTTACAAACTAGATGCCACAATTTTGGCTTAATCTTCATGTAACTTTGTCAGAATAATTTTTTGGTATAAAGATGTAACTTATTGAAGGTCATGTGACAAGCACTTCGATAAGAATATCCATGTCTGTTACTTATTTCTAGAAACATGATTATCATATAATAAAGGGATATTTTTATAATTAATAGGTTATTAGCTCACCTGAGCACACAGTGCTCATGGTGAGCTTTTGTGATCGTTGAATGTCTTGTTGCCCATCATGCGGCATGCGGCAGCAACAATTGAAGTGTTTACACTCTAGAGGCCACAATTTTGACCCAATCTACATGAATCTTGGCCAGAATATTTATTTGGTTTTAAGGATGAACCCTAATGATTATGGGAGGGTACTATTGGAAAACACAGGAAAAGGGGCCTCAATGACAATTTTATTATTTACATTCAAGAGATCACAATTTAGACCCAATCTCTTGAAACTTGGCCAGTATAGTTGTTAGGTCTTAAAGATGAACCCTATTGATTATTTGAATGTTCTATTGGACACACAGAAAAGGAACCTTAATGACAATTTCATTGATTACACGAACCCTAGTGATTATTGGAAGATTCTTTTGGAAAACACAAGACCATCATCGTCCTCTTGTTTTAATCTTGCTAGCAATAGACTTATCTTAGCCTGTCTCTTAATCCATTACCAGACAGCAAAATTTTAGACTGGTCCAAAATGAAAAAAGTTGCTGACGACAATATAGAGTGAATGAAATTTTAGAATTTTTCAACTGACTGAGTACAAAACATCATGGAAAATGAAGAAATTGCTTGTTACAAGCAATTTCTTCATTTTACACATTGTTTTCCAAATTGTTTTTGTTGAAGGGCATCCAAAAGTGTCATTGTGTGGAAATGGATTAATCAGAGCGAGTCTTAATGAATAACTTAGCCATAGGTAAATAAATGTTAATCTTGTCCTGTAACCTCAAATGAATAAAAAATAATTTCTTTATTATATGAGTGTATTGCAATAAATGTATTTGAACGCCAGAAGGTCTTGGCTGAAAACCATGAGTTACAATAGGATTCTATGTAACTGCTTTATATGATACACAAAAAGGCATGCGTTAACCCATTTCCAAACAACAACATTTAAGACTGGTCCAAATTGAAAGGCATTGCAGATGACAATTTAAAGTTTACAAAATATTAGATTTCTTTAAAATTTCTTGATAGAAAACAATGTTTTCCCAATTGCTTTTCTTGAGGGGCGTCAAAAAGTGACACTGAGTGGGAATGGGTTAAAGGGACTAACTCATTACCCAGAACAAAATTTAAGACTGGTCAAAATTGAAAGCTTGATGCAGACAACAAATCATAATTAATTGTAAAAATAACCATCATGTATAGAAAACATTGTCTGCAAAACATAAATTTTCTGTTCACAGGCAATTTTTTCTCTTCCCATTATATCTTTAATACACCACTTAAGGTGGAGATAATTTGGTATCATCATCCCTGTCTGTCTGTCTGTCTGTCCACATCTTGTTAACATATCTCCTTCTCCATTTATGGACTAATTTGAATGAAATTTTCACAGAATGTTACCTGACCATAAGCATATTGTCAGGATTTTGCTGCTATAGGCTGTGTCACAGAAAACGGGGGCTTAATGTCAAATTTCTTGTTAGTATTTCTGAACAGATTTGCCTTATAATTTTACAGAAAGTTCCTTGTTATTTGACCTTGTTGATATTTTTGTCTTACCAGCTAAGCTGTGTCATAGAAAATGGGAGGTTAATGTTGTTGTGTATATTGTGACTACATCACTCTTGTTTAAATAATATTAATATGATATCTGAGAGGTGTAATGAAATTAGAATGGGTTTAATCATTTTACTTTTCCCAGATGGTCAATGTATTTGCTATTTTCAACTTTTTAATTCCACAGGTTATCAGCGTCAAATGAAATATCGCCATAGTGATTTCTCCTATAGCGCCTTCGGGGAGAACAACTACAACAACGATCCAGGTAGTATATGGCTGACAGCTTTTGTCATTAAGTCAATGGCACAGTCATCTCAGTTTATTCCTATACTTGAAGACGACATAGAGAGAAGTGTTAAATGGATAATTGATCAACAGAATGAAGATGGCTGCTTCCCGCAGGTCGGGAAGGTTTTCAGTTCATACATGAAGGGTGGACTCGGCTCTGGGAAGAATCCTGCTGGTTTGACAGCATTTATTATGATTGCTCTGATTGAGGCTGGAATTGGCTCTATATCTAAACAGGTAATTGATTGATTGCCACTGATTTTAAAAATTAACAATTATCAAAAAATCTCTTCCTCCTAAACTATAAGGCCTAGATCTTTTATATTTGTTACATATTATCACCTATTGACCCTCTACTAAAATACTTCAAAGAATTACTGTACTCTAAAAATAAGCCCTTTTCTGTGCGATCCCTGAATTTACAAAAAAAATTGTTGAAAATCTTCTCCTCCCATACCATTAGGCATAGAGCTTTGATATTTGGTATGTATTAGTCTAATTTGACTCTCTCTCAAGAAACTTCAAAGGATTACTGCTCTCTTAGAATTAGCCTGTTTCTGTGCAATCCCTGATTTTACAAAGGAATAAAGAAGGAAATCTTATTAGATCTTCTTATCCCAAACCAAAAGGCCATAGGCATTGTTATTTGTTATGTATCAGTGTTTAATGATCATCAAAGAATTACAGTATTCTGAATATCTTGCAAATTAGCTGTTTTCTGTGTGATCCCTGAAATATAGAAGGAAATCTTTGAAAATCTTCTTCTACCAAAGCATAAGGCCTAAAACTTTAATATTTTATTGTATCAATGTCTATTGACCCTTTACCAAAATACTTAAAAAAATTACCATACTCTGAAAATTAGCCTGTTTCTGTGTGATCCCTGATTTTACATATCAATAAAGAAGGAAATCTTTGTTAATCTCCTGCTAAATCATAAGGCCTGGAGCTTTTAAATTTGGTGAGTATCAATATCTATTTACCCTCTACCAAAATACTTCATAGAATTACTGTATTCTGAAAATAAGTCATTTTCTGTGCAATCCAAGATTTTAGAAAGAAATAAAAAAGGATATTTTTGAGAATATTCTCCTCCTAAACAATTAGCTTAGAGCTTTGATATTAAGTATGTTCCAATGCCTAATGACCCTCTACCAAAATACTTCATAGAATTACTGTATTCTGAAAATAAGCCATTTCTGTGCAATCTTAAGATTTTAGAAAGGAATAAAAAAGGATATCTTTAAAAATCATCTCCTCCTAAACCATTAGACATAGAGCTTATATATTTAGTATGTAAAAAATGCCTATTGACCCTCCACCAAAAAGTTTCAAAGAATTACCGTTCTCTGGAAATTAGCTCTAAATGGTAGTATCTTGAATATACCTATGATTAAATAAGAAAATCTTTAATAAATTAGGTGTAGGGCTTTGATATTTTGTATTATCATAAAGCATTGAGCCTTCATATTCAGGGGAGCAACATAGGACCATCATGGTTCTTTTGTTTATGCTTCCTGAAGGGCGAGCATATAAGCGCAGCTTTGTCTGTTGGTCTGTCATTCTGTCTATCATTCCATCTATCTGTCCATCTGTCCGATTTCCTCTGATTCTCCACAACCCTGAGCCAAATTGGATGAAACTTCACATGTGAATTTCTTATAATATTGCACTGACAGCTTTAGTTGTTAAGTGTCATTTATCACAAATTTTGCAAAATCACACCGTTTGATATCTTAATTTCTGATGGACAATATTCAATTCTTAATTTCTGATGGACAATATCCAAATCATATAAAAGTATGCAATATTTGGGACAGTATGGTATTTGCACATATCATTTTTTAGTCCTGTAATTCACTCAAAATTTGCATGAATCATTCAAAGCCAACAAAAAATTCCTAGGTACATTGTTATTCCCCATTAAACCCACATGTTTTTCTCATGTCTTTTTTCCTGAGAGTCATTTAACCAATTACTACAAAAGAAAAACAGACTGGTCCACATTAAAAGAAGTTATAGACTGCAATTTACAGTTTATAGAATTTTAGATTTTTTAAAATTTTGTTAGTAGAAAATATTGTGTAAATAGAAGAAAATGCTTGTTGCAAGTAATTTCTTCATTGTGCACAATGTTTTCCCAGTTGTTTCTCTCGACTGGCTTCAAAAAGAGTCACCATGAGGGAATGGGTTAAAAATAAGAATATATTACTGTGTATAAATTACTCAAAAAGGAGTTAACTTGTTCCAGGATTATTATAAAATGGGAATAACGAAAGGTCTTGGCTGCCTGAAATATGTGGATCCAACACAAGTTGATACATACACACTAGCGGTGATTACATACACCTTTTCCATCAGTGGTCTTCAAAACGAGACTGAAATCTTTCTGAGATATTTGGAAGACAGAAAAGTATCTGGTAACAGTCATTTATATTCCTGCCATTAGCGCTCAACTGGCGGACGTTATTGTTATGGTGTTGTGTCCATTGTGCATGTGTCTCTCTGTTTGTATACTTTTAAGCGCCACTGGTTCAAAGCCAGCAAGCTATTGTAATGGCGTTGTGTCCGACATAGGTCCACATGTGTGTGGTACAACCGTCCGTCCATAAACTTTTGATTTAAAGGAAGTACTGAACATGATTTCACCAAATTTTATAAAAATGATACTAAAATTACTGACCATATATCAGATTCCTTCTGAATATTTTGATTGGATGAAGAATTTGGCCTAAATTTCAAAATATGATGAAACCTTAAAAAATCTTCTTCTCAGAAACTAGTTGATGGATTTCAACCAAATTTTACAGGAATATTCCTTTGGTGACCCTTTATAAGATTCCTTCAAAGAATTTTGATTGGATCATAAACATGGCTTATATGGGCAGGGCTAATTTCCACATATGGTGAAACCTTAAGAATCTTTTTCTCAGAAAGCAGTTGATGGATTTCAACCAAATTTCACTGGAATTATCCTTTTGTGACTCTTTTTCAGATTCTATTGGATGATAGATATGGCTTACAGATCATAGCTTAAATGAGCGGAGCTTATTTCCATATATGCTGAAAGCTTTGAAAAATTTCTTTTCAGAAATCAGTTGATGGATTTCAACCAAATTTCACTGGAATTATCCTTTTGTGACTCTTTTTCAGATTCTATCAAATAATTTTGATTGGTTGAAAACATAGCTTTTATGGTCATGGCTTATGTCCATATATGGTATACAGTGAATTTTTCTAGAAATTTGTTAATACCTTTTTCATCTGACTCAGTAAATGAATTGGCGAGATTTATTTGTCACACATGGTGAATATGAATCGGTTTATATTCAGTTCCTGAAAACACATTTGCTTAATCAGTACAATCAAGCCTGTGGAGCGATACAGGCGCTCAATTGCCTCTAGTTCTTTAAATGTTCTTTGGGTGGTCTACTTTCAATTTCTAATGATTACAGAGTTATTTGCCTGAAACTGACATTGCAGAGTTATTGCCCCTGTGACATAAAATATAGGGGCAGAGATATCACCATGTCGGTCTCTTTGTCCATCTGTATCCATTTTTAGCTCGGCTGTTTTCGGAGAAAACCCGAGGTATTGTGATCACCTTGGTGTCATTCGCGTTGGCGTGACAAATTTTAAATTTGGTCATATCACTGTTGTTATTGAAGATATCCTCATGAAACTTGGCATGTGTATTGACCATCACAATAGCTATCTAGACTATCAAGGGGAATAACTCTTAAAGCCCTTTTAAGAGTTATGCCCCTTTGTCAACTTAGAATTTTTGCACTATCCAGCACCTGCAACCAAGCGTTGGCACCCATGGGCGGTGCTCTTGTTTGTTTCTGTGCTCTAACTCTAGAACCAATTGCCTAAAATCATGAAACTTCACATAATTGTTGCAAATGCCCTATAATTTAGGCTAGGCAAGTCAAAGGTCAAGGTCACAAACTTTGACGTTATACTGTTTCTATGCCCTAGCTCATAAGCCATTTGATCTTGGACTTTGAAACTGAATACAAATGTTATCCATGACCAAGGGAGGTGCCCTATTGTTTTGGGGTAATATAGGTCAAAGGTAAAGTGTGCAGCTTGATTGACAAAATGCTGGTTGGGGTGTAAGTCATCTTTGGGACAATTCTAGTTTGATCTTGATAAATATCTACTTTCGGCTCATAGTCAACAATTAAAAGAACTGTAGGGTAAGTCTCTTACTAATTCCATTCAATTTTTCTCAAGTTTAATTTAACTCTTTCCCGGTTTTTGAAAATTTTAGACTGGTCCAAATGCAAAGGTTTTGCAGAGTAAGATTGAAAGTGGATCTGATTTGAAAAGTAACCATTCAGTACGGTAGAAAATATTGTAGAAAAAGAAAAAATTGCTTGTTACGAAGAAATATTTTTTTTGTTTTCATTGAGGTATGAACCTAAGAACTTTATCATACTACTAATATATTCATATATATTCATCAGATTATTTGTATGATGCCCCTTTGGTCATATTAAGGCTCTACCCAGGTGCATCCTATTTAACATAGATTTAAAGAAGGGAAACTTAAAAAGAAAAGCTTAGAGCATCAATATTATGTATATATATATAATCTCCTAGTGAACCTGTACAAAGTTTGTTCATGTGATACCCTTTGGGTCATAATAGGGCTTTGCCCAGACACACCCTATTTTAATATGCAATTAAAGAAGGAAAACTTTAATCCATTATTAAACAAGTCAAATTTTTGACTGGTCCAAATTGAAAGAAAATGTAGGTGACACTTTAAAATTTAGTAAATTATAGATTTTTTCCCTTTTCTTTGTAGAAAGTTATGGAAAATGGAGAAATTGCTTGTCACAAGAAATTTCTTCTTTTCACACAATTATACACAATGTTTTCCGAGATGTTTTTCTTGAGGGGCGTAAAAAAGTGCCATTGTGTGGGAATGGGTTAAAAGTCTTCTCTGTAATGAGAGAGACATAGGTATTTGGTATGTAGATTTCCATAATGAACTTCTACAAGATTGTCCACGTGATGAATCTTGGGTCATTTTTGGCTCTACCTAGGTTCACCCTTTTAAACCTTTTTCCTGTCTTTTTTAAGTTTTAGATCGGTCAAAATTGTAAGAGGTTGCAGACAAATATGAATATTGGATACTATTTGAAATGAAACCGTCCTATGTGGTAGAAAATATTGTGGAAAAAGGAGAAATTGCTTGTTACAAGCAATTTCTTCTTTTTCCACAATGTTTTCTCAAGTATAAAATCACAGCAACGTAAAATTCCGTGTATGTACAGGAAAGGGTTAAAATAGAAACATAGTGGAAATCTTAACCCTTGTCAATGCTGAATAGAATCTGTTTCAAATAGATAAATTTAAATCAAAGGACTGCAAGCCATGGAAGCTCTTATGGAGAACTATTATTTCTTTAGATAATTAATTCTATGGACAACCCCTGCTCAACAGGGACAAGCAGGTGCTGTAGACTAAGATCAGACTGCACATATGTGCAGGCTGATGTTTGTCTATACCTTCTGTAAAACGGGAATATTCCGAGCCCGGCATGACAAGGGTTAAAAATATCCCCCATCCCAGCACACCCTACTATACAGAAGGAAATACCGTCAACATTCAAGGGTAGAGTTTTTTTAACCCGAGTAAATACAGTAATAAGCAAATTTCTTGCTTCGGAAATGTTCGAAGTAATGGTTGAAAGTTGTATTGCGGCTGTCAAAAAAAACACCCAAAACAAGAGACCAAACAAATCATTCATTTCGACTAGAATTTAGAACTTTGAACTCCTGCATCTATGCTAAGAAACATGCTCAGGGTAAGATTTTGTGGTATGATGTCCATCAACATATAGACAGTCTAGAGGCTAGGATGTTTTTATTGATGAAATCTTGGACATGTTCAACTTTGGGTCAGAAACTAGGTCACAAGGCCATGTCTCAGGAAAACCTTTTAGACATTCTAGAGGCCTTATTTTTAGCTTAATCATTCTGAGAATTGGTCAGAATATTTGTCTAAAAGGAATCTTGGACAAATTTTAGACTGGTTCACCTTGTGTCAAAAACTAGTTCATAAGGTCAATACTAGAAAAATCTTATAGACATTCTAGAGAACACAATTTGTGCTCAATCAACCTGAGCATTAGGAAGAATATTTGTCTTGATGAAATCTTGCATAAGATAGGTCACATGGAATGTGAGCAAAAAATCTGATGAGCTGTGTTAAGGGCCTCTTAGACTGTCTTGTTTAATGTAAATGGCCAAAATAACACTTTTTATATCTAAATTGAACTTTCTGTTTGAGTTGGTGAGTGGGTCAGCGGTCTGTTATGCTTCAACCCTTTTGAAATTATAGACTGGTGCAAATTGAAAGAGGTTTCAGACGACAATGAAAATTGCATGCAACTTGAAATGAAATCATCCAATGTGGCAGAAAATATTGTGGAAAAAGGAGAAATTGCTTGTTAAAAGCAATTTCTTCTTTTTCGACATTGTTTTCTCGACCATAGAATCACAATGACGTCACATCCCGGGTTAATACAGGAAAGTGTTAATTATGTCTATAGAGTCTGGCTTGGCATACTGGAAGAGAGAATCATTGAACGATAAGAAGAAAGGATACTGGTGGAGATATTCGTCTGCAGAGGTAGAAATGACCGCTTATGTTGCACTGGCAAAGCTCACATATGGTATGGAAGATGCTGTTGGTGAAACACAACCAATCATACAGTGGCTTACAAAACAAAGAAACCCTTATGGAGGGTTCTCATCAACACAGGTATTTGAATCTGAAGCAATTCTTACACAATGCCTCTTCGTTATGACCCACAGAAAGAAAGTTGTGAAAACATTGTTGAAAATACTAAAGAATGTTTATAACAAAAGGTAACAGCAAGGGTTCAAAGGTTAAACAATGACCTGGGTCAATCCGTTCCAACACAATCCCCCTTTTTATGCCCCTCAAGAAAAGAGGTTTGGAAAACATTGTGGAATTATCTCCCCTTGAACTTGACTTTTTTCACATTTTACCTAAAAATTCATGTAATTTTGTGTAAACTCCTCCTACAATTTTTCTTCAAAATTAATAAAACTGTATACGTGTAATACATTAATCATGTGTAAAAGTTTTGCAACAAGCCATTTTGAAGTCTCAACTACCCATGGTAGAAGAATTATCTCCCCTTGAACTTAGACACTTTTCACGAATAAGGCTCATGCGTGCTAATTTGTGTTGAGAACTCTGCCTTCAATTTTACTTCAAAGTTAAAAAAAAATTTTAAACATACATTGATAATATATTGAAGTTTTGCAAGACACTTTATATAGATCAACCCCACCCCCTAGCAAAAGAATGATCTCCCTTTGAATTTAGACAATTTCTACAAACAAGACCCATTTAAGTAATTTTGTGTATTAATGTTTTGCTTCTAAAGTAATAAAACTTTTTAACATATATTGATTACATGTTGAAATTTTTGCCAGAGGTTTTTAAAGTCTCGTCATCCTCTGGCAGTAGAATTATCTCTCCCAGTTGACTATCGACACCTTTTTCATAAATATGATTGATTTAAGTCATTTTGAAAATTCTTCCTACAATTAAGCTTCAAAAGTAAAAGACTTTATACATACATACATTGATCACATGTTAAATTTTTGTAAGATTGCATTTTGATGTCTAAACCCCCCAAGGCAGGGAATAATCTCTCCTTGAAATACTTTTTCAAAAACAAGGCTCTGTTGGGGTTTTAACCCATTTCCGCACAGTGACAATTTTAAACTCCCCCAAGAAAAAAAGCTTAGGAAAACATTGTTGAAAATGAAGAAATTACTTGTTACAAGCAATTTCTTCATTATCCACAATATTTTCTTCCCCAAAGATAAAAAAGTAAAATATTTCATAGGCTTTAAATTGTCGTCTGCAATTCCTTTCAATTTGGACAAGTCTAAAATTTTGCCATTTGGGAATGTGTTAAGTCGCTTTCTGTGACAAGTTCTAGTTGATACTGAAAATATTTGTAGCATTAAAGAAAGTTACCTCCCTGAAAGTAAATTGCAAAAAAAGTAATTAATTTTTTTTTTAATGAGCTTTCTCTGTTGTTAGATAGCATTTGCTGTCATGATAAGTAAATTCAGGATGGTGGAGAGAATTAGGTTCTCTAGCACCTCTAGATTTTCACAATGTTTTCCAAAGCTTTTTTGAGTGGCATTGAAAAGCAGCATTGTGTGAGAGTGGTTACAATTTGAACTTTAGTCATAAACCATGTAATGATATTCTCTAGTAGGATGCAGTAATGCATTAATCAATTACCAGATGGCAAAATTTTAGACTGATACAAATTAAAAGGAGTTGCAGACGACAATTTAGGTTTATGAACTTTCAGATTTTTGGTGACTTTATGGGTAGAAAACATTGTGTAAAAAGCAGAAATTGCTTATTACAATGTTTTCCCAATTGATTTTCTTTAGGCGACTTGGCACCATTTAGTGGGAAATTGGTTAAATGACAAACCATACTGAACACGTTTGATTGTTTGGATTTCAGGGATAATGATCTCATGAAAGTAGAATATTAATTATGATCATATTTATAGATGTCTTAATACTTTAAATATTAGCCAAATACTTAACAATTTTGCATTCTGATGCACTAAAGAATAATGACTAAGAACAAAAGAAGGAATTGCTTGTAGAAAAGAAAATTCTCCTTTGAAACATATTTTGTTACTTATCTGATTTTACAGTCATAGCTTTACAAGCTTAAGCCTTGTTTGGTAATTTGACTTACAGTGGAGAAAGTAACCTGAATATCCAAATAACGCTTTGAATGACGCTTTGAAACGCCCCTCAAGAAAAAAAGGTTCGAAAAACATTGTGGAAAATGAAGAAATTGCTTGTCACAAGCAATTTCTCCATTATCCACATTGTTTTCTAACCAGAGAGATGAAAACATCTAAAAATTCATAAACTTTTAATTGTCGTCTGCAACATCTTTGAATTTGGACCAGTCTAAAAATCTTTATCATCTATTAACGACAATTTAAACAATGCACTATTTTGTTACAGGATACAGTCATAGCTCTACAAGCATTAGCCTTGTTTGGTAATTTGACTTACAGTGGAGAAAGTAACCTGAATATCCAAATAACAAACAAGCGGATAAATAAATCAATTAAGGTGACCCCAGATAACCTGTTGTTGACACAGATTGAGAGGATCGAGCCAGGCCATGGGTCCCTGTCTATAACCGCATCTGGTGAAGGATGTGCTTTGATTCAAGTAAGTCAAATGAGATCTATTACAGTAAAAGGGACAATTTTGGAATTTTAACCCTACTCATACTGAATAAAATTCCTTTTTATTATTGTATCAAAATCAAAGGACTGAAAGTACTGGAGCTCCTAATTGTGGTTCAATTTTTCTTTGGAAAATCAATATTTAAGGAACGTACAGTTGGTTTAGATTAAGATCAGACTGCATGTATATGCAGGCTTATCTTTGTCTACACTTCCTACAAAAAGCAGGAATATTCCAGGTTCATCATGACAAGAAGTAATGACTTTAGTTAAATTGCATTGACTGCACAATCTGATCTCATAAACTCTTGTCATGTTTAACCCTGATTATTTCACTAATGACATAGGGTATAGACAAAGGTTAGCCTGCACATGAGCAGCGTAAAACCCCAATCAATCAATCAATCAATCTGTATTAATGAGTTACAGGACAACTTTGAGTTTCATTCTTGACCATTGATTTTTGAGGAAGGTACAGATGCTGTACTTAGAAAATTACAGTTTTCTAGACTTTTTTTTTTCTGAGTGCTGGAATCTATTGAGCTGATTTTTGGTATGTGGGTCTGCATTAATGAGTTACAAAACAAGTTTGTGTTTGTTTAGGTCCAATGATTTTTGAGGAAGAAATGGATGCTGAACTTGGAAGATTACTGGGAAATTAGTTTATAGACCTTTTTATTGCAGTCAGGATACTGACTATAATCTGGGAATCGGCCAAATTCATTCTTTGCTTCTAGGAACCTGATGATAATTTGAAAAACTTATCCTTACCCTTGAATTGATTCATGATTTATTGTAGTACTATTGGAAAATATAAGCCCTTTCATGATAAAATAAGTGCCGCTGTCATAGCGCAGTTGGTAGCGCGTCGGACCGTCAATCTAGAGGTCCCGGGTTCGATCCCCGACGGCCTCACTCATCCTTTCCGACTATTTGTCTCTCACCAATGGGTCGATAATTATAGACCTATGTAGGATAGCAGCTGGAGGCTAGGAAGGGATGTAATGGTAGTACTGGTGTGAGAAATACCAGGATTCAATTATTAGGTGCTCCAGCTGCCACGATTTAACTGAAAGATTGTTGAAAGTGGCCTGAAACCCCATTCAAACAAACAAACAAAATGATAAATTAACTGTGAAAAGCCAAATCACCAATGTGGGCTGTGATTAAGGTCACAACCTCGACTGGTACTTTTATTTTTACATAAGCCATATCCTAGACTGGTATTGCTATGCCTACTAGATTCATTCGGAACATGTCTTGGCCATTCTGCGCTTACAGGAAATTCTTGTTATTTTTGGCATTTATTAAGAATTGAATTAGCCACTCTTGTCACCACCTCTATCAATTATTATTCAGGTTTCAACTCAATCTTGATTACAGAATATGTTTATAATAATGTTTTTCATACTTGATCATACAAATGGATCCCCATTCGAGTAAGTCCTTTTAACTAAATGCTGGTTAGTGCACTCAACTGCTACCTTCAAGGTTGTATGTTTGATCTTTGTTCTGATCAATGGGCTCTTTGTTTCCAGAACTGAACAGCAGGAATTCTATTTCTACATACAGATGCATGCAAAGATTTCACACCTGCAATGCTTTAATAAATTAGTCAAAATATCCAGTGGCATTTAAAACATTTTCTGTGAAAAGATAAAAGTATTCAAATGTGATTTCATAATAAGGAAAACTTCACAGACAGATCAGAAATTATGGCTTCAATTATCATACTAATTATTTATATACAGTCCTGACTGTTACATGATTTTGGGCCATTCAGGCCTTTGGTTTTCTAAATGCTTGCAGGTATTGAGCTGAATTTTGGTATATGAGTCAACAACCATGAGTTACAGAACAAGACTATGAGTTTGAAATAGTCCATTAATATTGAGAAAAATATGTATGGGAAATTACAATTAGGTTTCCCTCACAATAAATATTAAATCTGCTATTGGCTTAACCCATTCCAACTCAATCCCTCCTTTTTACGCCCCTCGAGAATAAAGCTGTGGAAAACATTGTGGAAAACGAAGAAATTGCTTGTATCAAGCAATTTCTTCATTATCCACTATGTTTTCTATCCAAAAAGACGAAAAAAAATCAAAATTCCATCAACTTGAAATTGTCGTCTGCAGCTTCTTTCAATTTGGACCAGTCTAATATTTTGCTGTGTTGGAATGGCTTAATACTTGAAATGTCATGCACAACTTTTTTTATCTTAACACTCTTTACTTATGAAGTACAATTTGAGAAACAACAAAATGAAATACCTGTTGTGTTCTTTTAGCTCAACTGTTTTCGGAGAAAACCCGAGTTATTGTGGTAGCCTCCGTGTGTTTTTTATTTTTAAATGGCTATTAAAGTCAGATACAACAGTAGGACTTTTAAGGAGTTTATTTAACACCCAAAAAGATATCTCTCTAGATTGCGATATATAAAGCTTGTAAGAGACTTGGTATTGCTATGCAATACTTTAGAATTAGTATAGAGGCCAAACAATATTTATTTTTTTTTTCTTTTCATTTTTAGGTCGGCTGTTTTCTATGAAATTGTGATAGCCATTGTGTCGCCATCCTTGTCGTCGTTGTTGTCGTCGTGCGAAAACTTTGACATTTTGTGATATCTATGGTTCTATGTTGGATTCAAATCTTATTTCCAGGCTGAATGAATGATTTGATTAATCAATATATTCCTTGATTGACAGCAGCGATTGGTCCATTATAAACAAGGCTGTCCACTTTGTATATTTCAGGTTTCCACAAGATACTCAATCAATGAAGAAAAGAAAAAGAAAAGAAAACCCTTTATGCTGGAGCATTTTGATTATCTCTCAATAAAAGAACAAAAAAATTGTGCCAAGAAAGCCCTCAGGATTTGTTCAAAGTATGTATATGCCACAGCCATAGCGCAGTGGAAGTCTGTCGGATTCTCCATCATGAGGTCCCTGGTCGCAGGAAATATCCTTTCCGACATTAGTTTCCCACTAATGGGTTGACAATCATAAACCTAAGTGGGATGAGCAGCTGGAGGCTCAGAAGGATGCAATGATGTTACTGATGTGAGAAATACCAGGATTCCATGGTTAGGTGCTCCTGCCACCTTCTATGACTAAAATACTGTTAAAAGAGGCATTAACCCTATTCAATCAATCAATCAAAGTATTATAGTGTTTGTTTTGAAAGTCAACTGTTACAGGGACTGTAATGAATTTCATAATTTGTTTTAACCTTTGAATTTGTACTAGTCTAACATTCTTTTACTCACCTGACAACAAAGTGGTCATGGTGAGCTAATGTGATCTAACTGTGTCTGTCATCCATCATCTGTCGGCCTTCACGAGTCAACATCTTGTGTGCAATCTGGAGACCACAATTTTTGCTCAAAAGTTTTGCAACTTGGTCAGAGTGTTTGTTTCCATAAAACCTCTGACTAGATCAATATTGGATCACATGGGGTCAAAAACTAGGTCACTAGGTCAAATATTTAAAATACCTTGTGTGCACTCTAGAGGTCACATTTTTGCCTCAAATGTCATGATATTAGGTCAGAATGTTTGTCTGCAAAATATCTCAGTCAAGTTTGATATAAGGTTATGTGGAATCAAAAACTAGGTCGCTAGGTCAAATCCTAGAAATAATCTTGTGTGCACTCTAGAGGCAACATTTGAATTATTGCGTCCATTTTATCTAAGCCAAGTTCAAATTTGCGTCTCATGGGATCATAAACTAGATCACTAGGTAAAATGTTAGGAATTCCTTGTGTGCACTCCAGAGGTAATATTTTTGGCCTGATTGAATTTATATTTGGTCAGAATGTTTGTCTGCATAAAAATCTAGGTCAAGTTTGATATTCAGTCATGTGGGGTCAAAAACTAAATCACTTGGTCCAAGAAATCCTAGAAATACCTTGTGTGCACTCTAGAGGTCATACAGTCAAACCTGGTCATCCGGTCACCTCCATTCAGCGTGCACCTGTCTTAAACGGCCAGTTCAATGTCCCCCCGATCTTTTTTACACTAAATTTTACCTGTATTCAACAAGCACCTCTAACACGCGGTCAACGGCCGTCAAAATCGTGTCCCATTCTTTGAAATAACCTGCGTTTACGGTCAATTTCGGGCCGATGGCAATTTTCACGGATAAGTAATTATCACGGCGCATAATTGTTTTCGGATTATCTATTCAAGTGTCAAAATCAGATAAACATTCACACGCCTCGCCAATTAACAGGTGTTTTGTAGATAACTACGAAGTCATCAAAATGCCCGGTTTTGTTATTTTGCTCTTATTCAGTGATTGAATTTTATGCATATGATATTCAAACTTTATCAATAAAGTTTAATCGAGTATGACGATCGAAATTACTGTTCTCGGAAACCAATCTATTTTCGTATTCGAACAGTTTGTTTGCAGTTTTAGAGGTGAGAAATGAGTAAACAAACTCGCTCAGAGACTAATTCTGCCTAGATTCTAATTGGAATTATATTGAAATATAGTGTTTTACGCAATAAGAAAAAATATAGAGCAGACCGATCCTCAATTGACCGGCCGATATTATGTCAATTGTTCGATCTTTGCAAAAACTAATCACGACCGTTCGAGTAATTTTATCCGATTTTAACCTTTTTTAATTTCGATTCATAATCTAATCCGTTCATGAGTATATAGGCCTACTTGTATTCTTACCAAAATTAAAAAAAAGGCCTATGTTAGAATGAGCTTTTATCTTGTTATTTATTTACTGAAAATGAATACTTTCTAGCCACCCTATCTTTTTGTTATACAATTATCCGGCCATTAGGCCGACCTGTATTAAGCAAGCACCTGTCTTAAGCAAGCGATTTTGGCAAATCCCTTGACCGCTTGCTTAAGACAGGTTCGACTGTATTTGTAAATCAAATGATATTGGGAAAGAATGTATGTTTCCATGCTATCTTAGCCAAGTTTCAATTTGGGTCACATAGGTAATATTTTTGGATCAAATATCTTGATATTTGGTCAGAATGTCAAAATTTGGGTAACATGGGGTAAAAAACTTTGTCACTAGATGAAATCTTAGAAATTTCTTGTATGCACTCCAGGGGCCATATTTTTTGCTCCTTTGAATTGATATTTGGTCAGAATGTTTGTCTGCATAAAATCTAGGTCTAGTTCAATATTAGGTTATGTGGGATCAAAACTAGGTCACTAGGTCCAAGAAGTCCTAGAAATGATCTTGTGTGCACTTTAGAGGCCACAATTTAGGCTCAAATGAAGTATTTGTTTAGAATGTTTTTGTCCATGATATTTCACCCATATTCAAAACTGGGCGTCATAGGATCAAAAACGAGGTCACTAGGTCAAATCTTAAAAATATTTTGTGCACTCTAGAGGTCATATTTTTGGCTCATTTGAATTGATATTTGGTCAGAATGTTAGTTTCTATGATATGTTAGCCAATTTCAATTTAAGTTACAAGGGGTCAAAAACTAAGTCACTAGGTCAAATCCCAGAAATATCTTGTTTTACTCTGGAGACCCTATTTTCAGTAGCGCAGCAGGTTTCTTATCTTCAAAATATTTTTAATCACCAGCTATAGTGAACGATCAATGCCGTATTCTCTAAACTTGATAATGACCGTATTTTACAATACTGCCTTTAACTCAACTGGACACATACAATGCTGAATAGAGTAATAAGCAGCTCAAATGGTCACCTTTATTTTTTAGGAGCATCTGAATTTCTTTGGATGTTGAGACTAGAATATCTTTTTTCAGAACTTGTCCAAATGCTTTAAAACACTACTAGATTCCCTTAAAGTTAAATTTGAATTTTGAGAATTACATGTTAAGAATTTCCCAAGGGTGTGTAAAAGGAAAATTGGGGAAATTGAGTTTGGGAAAACCTGTATAAGCTAAACATCAACAATGCTTTGATTTGATTGTTTACTTCAATGCAGATATACCATTGAACTTGGAATGTTCATATACTGGTACTTAAACAGGCGAAAAATTGCGTTACAAGCTTGTATATCATGTTTGTCATAAATTTTAACAGGCGAAAAATTGCGTTACAAACTTGTATATGATGTTAGTTGTAAATTGAGGGGGAGCTCAAGTTGTGGGTCAACGCAGAATTTAACTGCTTCTCTTATGCTTAAAATGAATGCTACTTAACCCTTTCCTGTTTCTCAAAATTTTACACTGGCCCAATTTCAAAGATGTTGCAGACGACAATGAAAAGTAAGCGCAATTTGAAACCAAACCATTTTATGTGGTAAAAAAAATTGTGATAAAAGAAGAAATTGCTTGACACAAGCAATTTCTTCTTTTTTCACAATATTTTCTTAAGTATAAAATTGCATGGACGTAAAAACCAGGGATTGTACAGGAAAGGGTTAAATCATAGTTGAATACATTTTAATTAGATGATTAAACTAGACTTACCGACAGAGGAGGTATGTTGCTGTTTGATCTGGATTCCATTGTCTGTCAACTCTTGGAAGGGCTTAACAGAGATAACGTGGCTTGCCAGCAGAAATCAGCCTTTAGAGTCCATTGGATGTCAAGTTTGTTACGATGACACAAAGTTGACAACAATATTTAAGATTGAACAGATAACTAAATTTATGGGTAGGGAAGGGTTGGGTGTTAAGCCCTTCCAAGAGTTGACAGACGATGGAATCCAGATCAAACAGCAACTTACCTCCGCTGTCGGTAAGTCTAGTTTAATCATCTAATTCCATCGTCTGTCATACTCTTAGAAGGGCTTCACAGAGATTTTAGAGACAACTCTGTTCAAGCTGCATTTATAGGAATGACCCAAAACACAAGATATATAATGATATTACAAATTTAATCTACTAGTTGACATGGCTAATTCATATGAATGACAAAAGCAAGATTATTATGGACAGTTTACAGTGTCATGCTACCTTACTGTAAGAGACTAACTTGTATTGAGGAGTCATGTTCAATAACTTTATTATAAAATTTTGCAAATGTTGAAACATTGCTCCAACCAGCAGTTCTGAGTAGATTTTGAAGGGGAATCCCTTTAGTTTTAGCTTTACTTTTAGCTGCTGATCTTATGCTATGGGGTCCATAACATTCCAAAACACCTGCCTGATTTAAGAAAAGTCTGACCCAACAACTAAGTGTTGTTATAGAAATCCCTTTATGAGGTTTTTGAGTGCTAACTAGTAACTTGTCACTGTTGCGGAAAGCTTCAGTTCTACTTATGTACTCCTGTAAAACTTTAACCATACATAAACTCTTATCAATATTGTATGATTCAAGAATCAATGGCCCTGGGTGATTACCTGGCCTGGACTGCTTATTATATAAGTAAATGATTGAGCTGTATTATCATTTTGTTTCCAACAAAAGAAATATCAGATAAATGAATCAAATGTAGTGTTTGGCATCTTTGAGCAGTCAGTATTAGAAACAACACTGCTAATTTCCCTGACAACACCATCAGTGTTAAATCTTTTGGCAGTGATTTGATGTAATCCTGAACTGTTTGAACATCCCAAATCTGGGTATATTTGGGTAATGCAGGCTGCAATTCAAATATACCTTTCATGAATTTGTTTATTAGTGTGCAGTGACCGAAATTTTTTCCTGAACAAACATTAACAAGTTGATTTATGGCTGATCTGGCAGTGTTTATGGCACTATACCCTGCACCTTTGTTGTAGATTTGAGTTAAAAAAGTGATAATGTGTGATGGAGCAGGCAATAAAAAATTAAATTGTCTAGCATGAGCAAATTTTATCCACCTATTTAAGTAAACAGCGCAAGTCTTTCGAGTCGATGATCTCCATGATGCTAGGATAATGTCAATGGATGCATTTGATATGTCCTGTGCTTGTAGTGCTTTCCTGAGATGTGAAATTTTAACACCCAGTTTTAAATGTTTAAGTGGATGTCTTGTTTCTGGCTTGTGATGAAGTTTCAAGTATTTGTGGGCCGAGGGTATGATGTCCCAATCTTGGCACAGTAATTTCATAAGTTGTGGCCACCAAGTCTGCGTCTTCCAAATGGGAGCAACCAATATTACTTCGGCCTGATCCATTTCTATTTTCTGAAGAATTCTTGAAATGACACTGAAAGGAGGGAATACATAAAACACATTATTACTCCAGTCTATAGAGAATGCATCAACAGCAAAAGTTTCATGGTCAGGATAAAAAGAAACATACTTTTCCAATTTAGCATTTAGTCTAGACGCAAACATGTCTATTTCAATGGCAGGATATAATGCCCTAATTTTATGGAAAATTGAACTGTCCAATGACCATTCTAAGTCATCTTTATAATGCCTAGACAACCCATCGGCCTTATCATTCATTGCCCCTGGAATATGTGCTGCGCTTATGTGAATTATATGACTTATACACCAGTGCCATAGCTCCTGTGCCAGATCATTTAAGTCTTGAGCTTTCCCCCCAAATTTATTGATGTAAGAACATGTTGTTGTATTGTCAGTTAAGATCCTAATGTGAACATTCTCTTTCCCTTTAGCTAAGGCCATTAGTCCAATTTTACAGGCCTTGAGTTCAAGAATATTTATATGCAACATCTGCTCCTGTTCTGACCAGACCCCTTTGGTAAATGTTCCTTCTGCCTTAATATCTGCTCCCACTTAATCCAGTCAGATCATAATTGATCGTTCAGATTTCCACTGACATTATAACAAAGACAAAGAAACAAAGTAGTCAGGTGACTGAACTTAAAATTCACCAAAAATCACAAAACTTTACCTTGAATGACCTCCAAATAAATTCCAAAATAATCACTGGTCACTAGGGAACAATTATGTCCAAAGATTGCTTAATTGCTTGGCAAATGTGCCTGAAATTAAATTAATTTAATGGACCCTAAATACACCTGGCTGTTGTCGCTGCAAGGGGAAGCCTTGTTCTGATTTCTGCTGGCAAGCCATGTTATCTCTGTGAAGCCCTTCTAAGAGTATGACTGACGATGGAATCATGTATTGACTTTGTAGATATTTGTAAAGGCCCACAGGGAAGACTGGGTTATGCCAACTGTGTTGCCTAGTTAAAGAAGACTTTATTATTATCATCATTTAAGCATCAAAATTAAGGTCATGTATCATTATTTCAGGTATGAATTACCGGGTTCCTCCAACATGGCAATAATTGAGGTCAAAATGCAGACAGGATGGGAACCAGTTCCTGACTCCATTAAGGAGGTAAACATCTTTTAACTAATCCCCACACAGGCCATTTTTTTAGGCCCCTCACGAAAAAAGCTAGGAAAAACATTGTGAAAAAAGCAGATATTGCTTTTAACAAGCAATTTCTTCATTTGCCAAACTCTTTCCTTTCTTTGAAATCAAAGACTTGTACGAATTAATGAAATTGTCATCTGCAACATCTTTCATAATGGACCAGTCAAAAATAATTTTGATTAGCAATGGGTTAAATCTATATTGAACCTTATAACAACAATGATTTTAAAACATATTTTTTTTGTTGAATCAAGTTCAAAAGTACAAAGTGGTCAATATTAACCCTTTCCCGTTCAAATACGGGATTTTACGTTCCTGTGATTTTATGCTCAAGAAAAAATTGTGGAAAAAGAAGAAATTGCTTGTAACAAGCAATTTCTCCTTTTTTCACAATATTTTCTTCCACATAGGATGGTTTCTTTTCAAATGGCACCAAGTTTTCATTGTCGTCTGCAACCTCTTTCAATTTGGACTAGTCTAAAATTTCCAAAAATGGGAAACGGTTAAATTGATCAAAATAAGTCTCTTTTGATTAATGGGTTCCTTAACCCATTCCTACACAATCCCAATCTTTTACATCCTCTAAAAGAAAAAGCTTTGGAAAATATTGTTGAAAATGAAGTAAAATGCTTGTCATATTTAGCAATTCTTTAATTTCACAGGGTTTTCTACCCCAAAGACATAGGTTTTCGGAATTTTAACAAAAACTTGGTTTTTGAAATTTTAACAATACACTGCAGCTCCACTATAACGCTGTTGGTGGGGTCCAAGAAATGAAACAGCGGAAGAAGTGGAGTTATCATGCTATAACGCTGTCCCCCCCCCCCCCCCCCCCCGCCGTAACTGAAATTTTCAACCATCGGAATCGGAACCAAACACCCGATAATTCGTGATGAAATTCTTGTAACAAGTTTAATTCTATACAAGTTACTAGTCGGGAAATGAAAAATAACTGTAGTTACGAGATTTTAGCAGAAACAGACGAAATTCAGCGTGCGGAGAATTGATTTCTAACCTTACCTTCCCGGTCTATCAGGATTGAATAAATCCGTAAATTTCTACAGGTCTATTAATTGTGGTTCTCTTTCTCCAAATATTAAGAAGCTAGAACTTTTACCCGAGACATGTTTTATTATTTTGATAGTCGTCGGCATTAATCTAATTGAATTTCGTTTTATAGACGTAAATATTTCCATCCTTACACAAAAGGGATAAAATCTAAGTATTCCGCATAGCGACGTCTCCTTGGAGACCGACGAGTTGTTGAACACCTGGGGTTACTGAAGCGTTGAGAAAATGTCGCGTGGATCGACCTTCGAACCTCTTTCGCGGTAATGGACTTGGTCTAATTTCTTTACCATTGTTGAAAATACTGTAACAATAAACAGACAAAGAACTCTATCTGAAGCTAGTCATTTACGGATCGGGAATTTAAACCGACCAGTTGCACGTATGCAAAACTGGATTAAACTTTGTAGCCGCTAACTTTTAATCCTAAAAATGAAGGTCATAATAATCGAAAAAAATCCGAGACGGCAGAATGTCTGGCTTCATAACAACAAGAGTAAAAAATTCGGTCAGCAAGAATTCTCACGGGGTACGCGTCTGGCACGTGTCAACTCTGGAAACTCTCCCATAAATAGCTGAACATCTGGCGGCGGCACCTTTGATTACCTTTCCTCCCTCAGAATAAAATAAACTGTACCCGAAAAAACCTGCCTTCAAATTGGTCGATGAGCTTTTAGCCGTGCGTTTGATCATACAGGATGGCATTAAATTTTCGGATTATTGAAAGAAATGCGGAAAAATAACGGTATTTTATTTTAATCTTCTTATATTATCTAACCCGGTTCGGATTAGAATCTTCCGATATTGTGACATTTACAATTCAAATTCACGTATTTTCTGAGAAAACGTCGCAACTACGACTGATTGTTGCTTTTTATCTTGAAGCCACTATCCTCTACGAGCTCCGGATACCAGCAAACTATGAAGTGAAATAAATAGTAGGCTCAAGTCAATTTGTCTAATTTCACGCTCGGGCACTACTTTAAGAACACGTCCTACCCGGGACTGAAGAAAATTAAGAACGCCGAGAGTGAAACAGTCTGATATTTCAATCGCACCACCTTCAAGGTTTGTAACTGAAGGATACCGAGGTGCATGCCTATTCTCTATTGATTTAAAAGATATAAAAGACCTAAGGCATTGATCATCTCAATGTCAAACAGTAAGACCAAACAATCAAACTGATTTTGTAAATTGAAACACTACGCGTGTCATCAATCAAACAAAGCAATTACCTCTGAAGTAATGCATTAATGACCAGGACCGTCCACGTAAGATGTTAAAACTTACCTGGCTTCGGGTAATTATCGATTTTTATGTGCAACCCTTTTTCTTCGAAAACGGGATGAAAAAATCGCGGCCAAATCGGCATTAACGTCGTATCCTAGCATCTGCAACCCGAAATGCCCCCCCCCCCTCCAAAATTTTGGAAGCCAAGCGGACCCCGCGTTATAATGGAGTCAGCGCTGTGCCCGGTAGCGTTATAGAAGAGTTGCAGTGTACTTATATTGTTGCCTGCAACTTCTTTTAAATTGGACCAATCTTAAAAGATTTGTCTGGTATTAGATTAAATCATTCCTACACATTTATGTTCTTTTTTTACAACCCTCAAGAAAGAGGTACAGGAAAACAATGCTGAAAATGAACAAGTAATTTCTATGTTATCCATATAGCTACCATAGTTACCCATAATGACAGGGAAACTTGAAATTTTATAAATGTGAATTTTATAAATGATGTCTGCAACTCTGTTAACCCATTCGCCACTTTTAACAGTATTTCCGTCATATCACTGCTGCTGGAGCACCTAACAATTGATTCCTGGTATTTCTCGCACCAGTACTACCAATACATCCTTTCCTAGCCTCCAGCTGCTATCCCACTTAGGTTTACGATTATCTACCCATTGGTGAAAGACAAATGTCGGAAAGGATAGGTGCCGCTGCCGGGGATTGAACCCATGACATCCCATATTTGAAGATTAGGAGTCTGATGCGCTACCGACTGCGCTATGACGACAGCTTGGTCCAAATTGAAAGGAGTTGGAGACAACAATTTTAAGTTTATGAAATTTTAGATTTTTTCAACTTTCTATGTAGAAAACATTGTTGAAAATGAAGACACTGTGGATAAGGAAGGATTTTCTTGAAACAAGCAGTTTCTTCACTTTCAACAATGTTTTCCAAAGCTCTTTCTTTAAGGGTGTCCAAAAGTGTCTTTGTGTGGTAATGGGTTAACCCATTCCCGCACAACCCTGCTTTTTGACCACACCTAAGAAAAGCTTTTGGAAAACATTGAAGAAAACAAAGAAATTGCTTGTTACAAGCATTTTCTTCCTTATCCACAATGTCTTCTACCAAAAAAGACAAGAGTTTTTAAAATTTCATAAACCTGAAATTGTTGTCTGCAACTTTTTTCAATTTGGAGCAGTCTAAAAGAAGTTTGTGTGGGTTGAAGGGGCTGAACTTTAATTGTCTTGTGATGGGTGAATAATGTTTGAGATATTTCCAGTATTTTGACACAGCACAGAGGAAAGACTACATCAACTTTTTCAACCATTTCAATTTAGACAAGTCTAGAACTTTGAAAAACAGTAAGGGGTTAAATCAGAGAAGTTCCATGCAGGCTAGTTCATGATTTTTGATTTTGTATGTTTCAGTTGCAAGACAATGGTATTATTGCTAGATATGAAGTGGACAAGAATTATGTACAGCTTTACTTTGACGAGGTATTTGTACTTTCTTTGCCCCGGCCATGTAATGGTGATGCTCACAGAGTTACAGTGTGGTTCATTCTTAATTTGATGATTTGATTGGAAAGTTATTTATAGCTGAATAGTGATTGATTGATTGTGATTGGAGCTGATTTCTCTTTTGTTCTGAAAGGATTGAATGCTTTCTGGTCAAGATGCAACCGTTCAATAATTGAAATATTTCATTCAATTACTAGAGCATCAGAAATTGACTTAAATGAAAATATCATTATCATTATATAACTTTAAATCACATAAATTAATATAAATGAAAATATCAATTGCCAAAACTTATATGGCAATGTTAATTATCAGAATGTTTGAATGCTTTTGATTGAACGCTTTTGGTTAAGGATCAATTGATCACATGTTGGAAATCCGTGGTTGCTACCATATTGAATGCCAAACGCTGATTGAACATGATTGCCTGGAATGTGATTGAAATGAATGTTAAATTAAGGATGTTCTGTACTGTTACTATGTCTGTGTGTGTATGTGGGTGGGGTAGTGTGAGGGTCTTTTTCTTGTCTAGAACATGTGTAATACATTTATGGCTAGATTTCAAAATAACTTGGCACAGTGAGTGTCATACTTAAACCTTATCATGCTGAACCTGGAAATTCCTGTTTGGGCAGGAGGTATGGACAAAGATCAGCCTGCACATATGTGCAGTCTGATCTTAATCTACACCACCTGCTTATCTCATCAAACAACAGTTGCATATGAATTAAATTTTCAAAATCACCATTAGCCCATAACAAATGCATGCAGTGCATCCAGCCATTTGAATTTAATGAAATTCTGTAAAGGATTTTATTCAGCATGACAAGGGTTAAAGTTCGGTTGAATACTTCCCAGCCTAGGGTCACAGCTGAAGGTCATCTGGTATCCGTGTCTGTGATACATTTCTAGTTTAACCCATTCCAACTCAAGAAAAATTTAGACTGGTCCAAATTGAAAGGAGTTGCAAACGACATTTCAAAGTTTATGAACTTTTAGATTTTTTCAACCTTCTGGGTAGAAAACATCGTGTAAAATAAAGAAATTGCTTGTGACAAGAAATTCTTCATTTTAAACAATGTTTTCTCAGTTCTTTTTCCTGAGGGGTGTCCAGAACTGCTGCGTCGCCTTGTGGGAATGGGTTAATTTGTTAGAATTCTTCTCATAAACTGCCAAATGAATCTGGACCAAACTTCCTTTTGCTCACTCTCTTTCAGAATCTAGACTACTATTAACCCATTCCCACTCGACGCTTAGAAACGTTTTAGATATGAAACTTGCAATTTCTTCATTCTCTTCAATGTTTTCTACCCCAAAAGATAAAAATTCTGAAGATTTTGTCAACTTAATATTGTCGTCTGCAAATTCATTGAATTTAGACTGGTCTAAAATTTTATCATGTGGGAATGGCTTAACCCATTACCAGACGGCTAAATTTTAGACTGACCCAAATTGAAACAAGTTGCAGATGACAATTTAAAGTTTATGAAATTTCGGATTTTTTCAACTTTCTGGGTAAAAAACATTGATAAAAATGAAAAAAAATAGCTTGTCACAAGCAACTTCTTCATTTTCCACAATGTTTTCCAAAGTTTTACACCTTGGGGGCGTCTAAAAGCGTCACTGAGTGGGAATGGGTTAAAGCCATACCTTTCTCCCCAAAAAAGACAACAAAATTAATTAGCAAACACTACTCCAGACCCAAAAAATAAAAAGACAAATGATATTGTAAGTATGCAGTTAGCCTTACACATTTCATGAAAGAAGCTTGGATAAATTAGATTTTGACCCACAACACATTTAGGTTTGTTTACATAAAAAGGTGATGTTAGTGATGACGTTTTCACTTTTCCTAGTCATTTAAACATATATCTTACAATTCTGCCAATCAAGGAGATGATTAAAATAATTTGTAAAGTTCAGTCATCAGCACCTGTGCATAGACAAGTTAATGCTGAATATTAGCAAACATTTTCGGTGCATTCGACTGAATTTCAAAATGCAAAAAGACATGAGTTGAAATAATAAAAATCTTAAAATATGCATGGGACGGAAGATCTGGCTTTAAGGCCAGACTTCTAAAGAACTTGCTGCTACAGATCTATTTGTGTTTATCAAACACTTCTTTCTTTCAAATTTGAGGTAAATGTACAATAGAATTTGATAGAAATGTAAAAACAATACTTTCAACACTGTTGTATTGTAATTTTCAACCAACATATTAGAGATCTGATCTGAACAGTGCTTATCCATTTACCAAACACCAAATTTTGAGTCTAGTCCAAATTCAAACAGATTAAAGACAACATTTAATTGAGGGTAAATTGGGATACTGTTCTAGATGTCTATACAATGTATTGACACATAGAACAGTATTGCAATTAATCCTCAAAATGGTTGTAACTTAAAAAAGAATGATATATGTTTTCTTGAATTTAATTTCTGAGGGTCGTATGAAAACAGTATGTATGATAATGGGTTAAATTGCTTGAACATACCTACAGTTTTGCACGGTTGTTAGAGTGATAAGAAGAGGCAGTGAATGCAGGTGACCTCATTGCCCCTCTCACTTTACTACATTCAGCCGGACAAAATTAACCCTTTCCTGTTTTTTTTTTGTCCAGCCCGCTTGCGGTGAGGGAGACATAGTTGTCACTATGACAAGTCAGTGTATGTGCGTTAATGCATTAGTCCGTGCGTCCGTCAGTCAGTCCGCCCGTCCGAATTTGTCTGGACAATTACTCCTACATTTATGGATGGATTTCAAAATAGCTTGGCACAATTATTATCCATCATGAGTAGATGTGCTTGTCCGGAGCATTTCTCCTACAAATATGACTGGATTTCAAAATAAATTGGCACAATTGTTTTCATCATCATGAGTAGATGTGCCATTTGAAAGAATTTTTTGGATAACTTCAAGTTCAAGGTCAAAGCTCAAGGTCAAACACTAAAATTGTGCTTACCTGGACATGATACCTACAAAACTTTGGGTTGCCATCATAGTGCAGTTGGTAGCGCGTCCGACTGTCAATCTAGAGGTTGCGGGTTCGATCCCCGACGGCAGCACTCATCCTTTCCGACTATTTGTCTCTAATCGATAATCGTGTGGGATAGCAGCTGGAGGCTAGGAAAGGATGAAATGGTAGTACTGGTGTGAGAAAAACCAGGATTCCATTGTTAGGTGCTCCAGCCGCAGCGATATTTCTGAAAGGATGTTGAAAGCGGCGTAAAACCCCATTCAAACAAACAAACAAACAAAACTTTGGGGGCTCGACAGCAGTTGTCCTGGGACAACCATCTACTTCAAATTTCAAACTGGTAATGAAAGTTGGATGCCATTTGAAATGGAACCATCCTATGTGGTAGAAAATATTGTGGGAAAAGGAGAAATTCGTCGTTGTGGTTCTAAAACATTGTAACTACAGATTGATTCAAGCTGTAGTTACGTCGTTTTAGAATGACGACGACAAATTGCTTGTAACAAGCAATTTCTCCTTTGACCACAATAATTTCACAAGTATAAAATCACAGCAACATAAATCCCCCAGCTTATACAAGAAAGGGTTAAGTCCTTTAAAATAATCCATGTATTTTTAGATAAGTGGGGAGAGAAAATGTGTTGTGTTTGAAGTAGAGGAAACTATGGAGATAGCCAATGCTCAGGAAGCTTTGATCAGGGTCTATGATTACTATGAAACAGGTAGGTTAACTTTGGGGATTAATCTATTACAAGACAAAAAAATTTTGATCAAGTTACAGACAGCATTTCTTGAACCCATTACAACACAATCATGGCTTTTCTACTCACTAACGAAGTACAAAATCACCAATTATTGTGAGAAAAGGAGAAATTGCTTGAAACAGAGCTTTTATACAGAGTGTGACACTTATTTTCCTATTTAAGCAAACATGTACTTAAAATTATTTCCAGCAAATTCTTTCATTTAGGACCTTTGGTGTAGTAATGGGTTTATTTAAAAACAAGTGCAAGATATGTTGAGAAAACATTGCGAGAAAAGGTGAAATGGCCATTACAAGCAATTTCTTCTTTTTCAACAATGTTTCCTCAAGCTATTTTTGTCAAAATTTTGGATCATATGGTAATCTTGGAAGGGGGAGGGGTATAATAATTTACTCTTGTCTGTCCTTCTGTATATCTGTCTGTAACAAATATCTTTAGGGGCATTTTTCGCAGCAACTATTGATAGCAATGACTTTAAGCATGATGTGGGGATCAGGTAGAGGTTCTACATGGTGCTTACCAACTTTAGGTGGGCAAGTTAAGTACATGTAATTCCTGTTTTACGTTATTTTCGGACATTGCCTGGTAAAGTGATTTATATTTGTCACATTTTTCTCAGCTTTTGATAGCATCACCTGAAACCTGATGTTGAGGTTCATGCATGGGTTTTGCATGGCTCTTAACGTATTTATGTTGGAAAATTATCTATTGTTTACGACTTAAGTCATTTTCGGACATTGCCTAGTATAGTGGTATACTTTCGTAGAATTTTCTCAGCAGCTTTTGATAGCATTGACTTGAAATTTGATGTCAAGGTTCACCTAGGGATCTTGCATGGAGCTTACAGAATTTAGTCTGAAGTTATCTACTTTTGGTTTATTTTCGGACATTTCCTAGAATAGTAGTATATTTTTGTTTCATTTTTCTCAGCAACTAATGATAGCATCGACTTGAAACTTAATGTGGAGGTTCAGCAAGGGGATCTCAATGGTGCTTACAGAATAAAGGTCTTCATTTTAAGCTCCACATGCTGCAAGGCGGGGCTTTTTTCCATATTTGGCGAAACATTTAAAAATCTTTTTCTCAGAAACCAGTCGATAGATTTCAACCGAATTTCACAGAAACGATCCTTGGGTGACCCTTTTTCAGATTTCTTCAAAGAATTTTGATCAGATGAAAAACATGGCTTTAATGGGCGGGGCTAATTTCCATTTTGGTGAAAGCTTTGTAAATCTTTTTGTTAGAAACCAGCAGATGGATTTCAACCAAATTTCACTAGAATTATCCTCTGGTGGCTTTTTTTCAGATTCCTTCAATTGATTTTGAATCGTTGAAATTATTTCTTTTAAGGTTGTGGCTTATCTCCATATATGGTAACCAGTGATTTTAAAAAAAAAATTGTGAATACCTTTTTCATCTTACTTGGCTTTTGTAAATCAATGAAAAGGTTGAAATATTTAAAGATTTCATTGACAAGATTTATTTACCACACATGGAGATATGATTCCTGAAAACGCCATTTGCTTAATCAGTACAATCAGGCCTGTGGAGCAAAACAGGCGCTCAAGTACCACTTGTTTTCTACTTCCTGTTTTACGACTTGTTTTTATTTCAGACATTGCCTGGTCTATTTTATCTATCTATCTATCTTACTCTCACTCTCTCTCTCCTCTCCCCCCCCTCTCTCTCAGTGATATATTTATGTCACATGTTTCTCAGCAACTATTGATAGCATTGACCTGAAACTGTGTATAAAGAAAGGATCTTTCATGGCATTTACCAAATTTAGGTCTTCTACCTGTTTTAGGGCTTTGAGTGGTATTTTTCGTTGTATTTTTCTCAGCAATTATTCATAGTATTGACTTGAAACTTGACGTTGAGGTTCAACTAGGTGGCCTACATGGTGCTTATTGACGGAGAATTTCATTTTCACTGTATTTTTTGTGGGAATACATTTAGCGGTTGTATACTCAGTGAGTTTTGACATCTAGATTTCTTGTATTTAAATAGCATATTATATTAGGCTTAAGTAAATATTTATACCCCCACTCTTTCATGCAAGATGAAAACATTTTTAACATCCTTGTCTTTTCCAAAGCTTTTTTTCTTTGGGGCATCAAAAAGCATAATTGTGTGGGAAATGACTTAAAATTTCACCAGCTTTTTAGCTCACCATTGCACAAAGTGCTCTAGTGAACTAAAGTGATCGTCATCATCCGGCGCCCATCTGTCCATCTGTCCGTCTGTCTGTTCAAAATTACAAAAAAAGCTTCTCCTAAACTAGCACTAGATTTCCAATCAAACTTCACAGAAAATTATAGGTCATGCTCTTTCAAAACACTTCAAAGAATTGAAACCCATGAAGAACTTTGGTTGCCATGGCAAAGGAGTTGAAATACTTAAAAAAATCTTCTCCTCCAAAACCATAAGGCCTAGATCTTTGATATTTGATATAAATCATCATCTATTGACCTCCTACCAAAATACTCCAAAGAACTACCATATCTTGAAAATTAACCCTTTTCTGTGTGATTTTACATAGAAATAAAGAAGGATATCTTTAACAATCTTCTTCTCCCAAACAATAAGGCCAAGAGCTGTGATACTTGGTATAAATTATCATCTATTGACCCTCTACCAAAATACTTCAAAGAATTACTGTACTCTGAAAATTAGCCCTTTTCTGTGTGATCCCTGATTTTACATAGAATTAAAGAAGGATATATTAAAATATCATCTTCTCCTAAACCATACAGCCTAGAGCTTCAATATTTTGTATGTATCAATGTCTATTGACCCTTTACCAAAGTACATGTACTTCAAAGAATTACCGAACTTAAAAATTACCGGTTTCTTTGTGATCCCTGATTTTGCATATAAATAAAAGAGGAAATCTTTTAAAATCTTCTTCTCCCAAACCATAGGCATAGAGGTTTAATATGTGGTGTGTATTAAAACCTATTGACCCACTACCAAAATTCTTCGTAGAATTATCCCATTTTCTGTTCAATCTAAGATTTTAGAAAGGAATAAAGAAGGATATCTTTGAAAATCTTCACCTTCTAGAGCCTTGATATTATGTATAAATCATCATCTATTGACCCCCTACCAAAATACTTCAAAGAATAACTGTACTGTGGAAATTAGCTCTAAATGGTAGGATCTTCAATAAACCTAGAATTAAATGGAAAATCTTTGAAAAATCTTCTCCAAAATAATTAGGTGTAGGGCTTTGATATTTCATTAATATCATAAAGCCTCGAGTCATCATACTCAGGGGAGCGATATAGGACCATCATGGTCCTCTTGTAATTGTTGTCTTCACTTCTTTCTAAAGTTTTGTCATCTGGTTATGATTTATAAGTTGAGGTCAAGGTTTCCTTTTAAACTCATGTTTACACAAATTAAAAACCTAGACATTTGCAACAACTTAAGAATAGTGAGAGATAATGGTCTTCATGGTTAACATACAAGGGTTTTCTTTAGAATGAATTTTAACCCTTGTCATACTTAACCCGGAATATTCCTGTTTTGTCAGGAGGTAAAGACAAAGATCAGCCTGCACATAAGTGCAGTCTGATATTGGTCTTCACCTCCTGTTTGTTCCCTTTCAGCCAGAGTTGTTTAAATAATCATTTTTCAAAAGGAATATTGACTCTCGTTTAGACCTTCCAGTGCTGTCAGTCCTTTGATGCTAAAGCAATTCTGTATAAGATTTTTAATTCAGCATGACAAGGGTTAAAGGACATCAGTCCAGTTTTTCAAGGTAAAATTTGTGCAAAATGAAAATTTTGACATTTGCCATTATCTGAATAGTAAGTGATAGAGCCTTCATAGTTTACATGAACATGACTTACTGATAGGACTCAAAGTTCAAGATCATATTTGAAGGTAAATAATGTCACTTTACAGAAAAATTAAGTGGGGGGCAGTATTTGTGTTCAGCAATTAGATTTAGCTTTTCTTCTACTAATGGCTTGATTTGTTCCATTACCAAACAGAAAAATATAAGACTGATCCAAATTCAAAGAAATTTTGGACTACATTATAAAATTGCTATTTATTTGAAAAATAGCTGTCATATAGGGTAGAATAAGTGAGAAAAGAGAAAATCGTTGTTACAAGCATTTTTTTTCTTTTTCTCACAATGTTTTCCGAAGCTTTGTTTGGGAATTGCTTGAATCAAACAATTTCTTCATTTTTCACAATTTGTTCTACCCAGACAGTTGAAAAAATCTAATTTTCTAAACTCTAAATAGTTGTCTGCAACTCCTTTCAATTTGGACCAGTCCAAAATTTTGCGATTTAAGTATTGGTTAAGTATAGTTATGGTTTAAGCTTATGATATTGTATTTACCAGATTTATCAGTTTCAAAGAAATACAAATTAGATTCAAAATGTGAAGAAGAAAAAACTCCCACAAAAGAAGACATTCCGCCTAACAATGAGGGTCTTAATTGCTCTATTGTGCAGTGTCGAGTGCTAGAGAAACCTAGACCTCCAGTGTTTGTACCAAAGGTAGGTTTGAGTAAAAACTTTACTATTTTGGTCACAAATATAAAGCATCAATGTGAATTTAATGAAGATTACGGACAGATTATTTGTGTTATTTTGGGGATTCCAATCAGTCTATCAATTCAAAATTTGGTCCAGACTGGCAGAGCCCTGTTTACAAGTATAAAGTGTCAGATTATGGAGCCACCACGACCTATGGTTGTGAAAGATAACCTTATGGATTGGATAACATGTTGTGGTGGTGGTTAGCCCAATACCAGAAATCAAAATTTTAGACTGGTCCAAATTGAAAGGAGTTGCAGATGATGATATAAAGCTTGTGAAATTTCAGATTTTTCAAACTCTCTTGAAGAAAACATTGTGTAAAATGAAGAAATTTCTTGTTACAAACAATTTCTACATTTTACACATTGTTTCCAAAATTGTTTTTTTCTTGAGGGGCATCTAAAGGTGTCATTGTGTGGGTATGGGTTAATTGACCCATCACTGGCCCTGCCCACTTAATCCATTTGCCCTGCCTATTGACTCCGACAGAAAGTTCATCTTCAATTTTCAAAAGCATGCTTTTTCAAAATTTATGGCCAGAAGCATGTAATTCAAGAGTAGAATTATTGGTTTGGTGACCTAAATGTCATAACTACAGCTTGAATAAGCTGTAGCTACGATGTTTAAGTAGCCAAACCAACAAAAATGCTTCACTCAAATGGTCGAGTTCAAAAGTTATTTCCAGTCTAATTAAAGGATTTTAATGGTTGACTGAATATTTGATTGACAGCGGTGATTGGTCAGTTCCAAACAAACAAAAGACTAATGCATTGTATTTATGAGATGAAGAGAATATTTTTTGTTTTCATGGAGGTATGAACTAAAAAAAGCTAATCACACTGTATGAATACGCGAAGCGGATTCATACATATTGTGATTAGGTTTTTCGGTTCATATCTCCATGAAAACAAAAAATATTCTCTTCGTTTCTTATAATTTAATAGCTTTGAGCAAAAAAAGCAAATATTTTACCAATTTGATGCCTTTTTGTATTGGACTATTTTGTGCGGAAGCATACACAATCGCGGCATGCTCAAATTTTGTTCATGGAGTTATGAATAGTTTTTTTCAACCAATCAGAAAGCCCGTTTTTGATAGTCAAAACTAAAAATTAAATCATTTGTGTTTAAAGGGATGCCCTAGATGCGAAGATACTATGAAAGAAGCTCCTCTGAGAAAGGCTGTTTGTAATGCTGAACGAGGTAAGTAGTCATATTTTTAGCACCATGGGGTGCCAGGCTTTTTAGCTCACCTGAGCACAATGGGCTGAAGGTGAGCTTTTGTGATGTCAGGTATCCGTCTGTCCATCTGTTCCTCCATAAACAATTATCTTATCCTCCTAAACCATAAACTAGACCTTTGATATTTGACCCTTTAACAAGATACTTCAAAGAATTACAGTACTCATAGAATTTGTGCTATATGTTTGGATCATCAATATACCTAGGAGAAAATCCTTAAGCTTCTCCAAAATAATTAGACAGAGGGCTTTGCAATTTTGTATATATCATAAAGCCATGAACAATCATACTCAGGGAAGCAATATAGGACTATCATGGTCCTTTTGTTTCCAGAATAGTACTTAAGCATTTCTCTTTGGCCTGTTACAGGAAGTGACTAAAACAAGAGACTATTTATTGCTTTGTAGTAGGTTAATGCTTTGTTTTCCAAAGCTTATATTTCTCATCCTGATATGAATAAGCTTTGGAAAGAAAACCACCAGCCTGTGTGTGAGACCCTGTGTGGTTAAACAGGGTATAATGATAAGCCACTGCAGGCCTACCCCTATCATATCTGCCATTTCAATTCTGACAGAAAAATTATGACAACTGGCATGTCAAAATAGGCGATTAAAGGGTCTTCATTTATCATTTATAGCTCACCTGAGCACAAAGTAGGAGGTGAGGTATTGTGATTGGTCATTGTCTGTCATCCATCTGTCTGTCTGTCCACAATTTCTTTAAAAATCTTCTCCAAAACCAGCAGACCAATTAAGCCGAGACTTTGAAGGATGTTCCTTAAGTGGAGCTCAAAAAAGTTGTGATCAGAATTCGAATCTGTGAAAAAAATCTAGTTGCTGTGGCATGTAAGAATGGGAAAATTTAGTAAATCATTTGAATTTTTTTTCATGAACTACAAAGCCAAGGGCATTTATATTTCATAAGTAGCATAATCACATGGTTCTCTACCAAGTTTTCAACAAATACACTCTTGCAGTCAAAAATGGCCCCACCCCTGAGAACCAAAGTTGGGAAAAGTGCTCTATTAGAGGAAGTTCAAAAGTCTTCTCCTCCTTAACTATATTGCCTAGGACATTCATATTTGGCATGTAACATTACTAGATCCTGTTGTAGAATGTTATAAATAACAATGGCCCTGGGGTCAAAAACGCTTGAGAGCAAGTTAAAAAATCTTTTTCTTAACTATAAGGCTCTGCTTAAAGCATTCATATTTGAAATGTAGCATAACCCATTAGTTATCTACCATGTTGGAAGGGATTATACAACTGAAGGTCTACTTTGTGACAATGACTAGTTTTCAAAGTCCACCAAAAAATATCCTCCTGGGGTCAAAAAAAGCCATATCCAAGAAGTGAAAATTTAAAAAAAAAATCTAATTTATAGCAAGTTCAAAAGTCTTGTCCTCCTAAAATATAAGGCCTAAGGCATTCAAATTTGCTATGTAGCATTACTAGATGATTTTGCAATATGTTTAGAGAAATTATGTCCAAATAGCGTAAAAATCTCCCTAGCCTGGGTATAACATGTAATGAATTCAATTTTGGTATATAGAATATCCAAAACCATTTTCCTTGAGGGAGTTAAAATGCCTGATTGTTTGCTAAAGGATAAAATTATAAAGCCTAAAGGATTCATACTTGGTATGTAGCATTACTGGATAGTTTTGTTACTATGCCCAAAATCTTATAGATTTATTTGGCTCCAGTTTTGTGTTTTTTGGGTTTTTTTTATACAAAAAAGTACTTTCATCAGTGGATGACTGAGGTGGGCAATTTAGGACCATCATGGTCCTCTTGTTGTTTCAATCCTCATCTACCATTTTATGTCTTGTGGATGTCATTGTATTCTTCTTTATGTTTTATGATATACTATCCTTAAATTTCTTGTACACTAAATGACCACAGCCTTCGATGCTTTGTAAAACACCAAACAGCTAAGCTATTATTAGCTAAGTCATTATAAGCTCCACTGGCTGAAAGCCAGTAAGCTATTGTCATAGTGTCCACCATGCATCTGTACGTGTGTACATGCTTTAGTTTAAAATTCTTCTCCTGAGAAAGTACTAAACAGAATTCAACCAAATTTCTTAGAAATTATCTTTCGGTGACCCTTATCACTTCAAGAATTTTGATGGGAAGTAAATCATGGCTTAAATGGGCAGGGCTAATTTCCATATACTTTTAAAAATCTTCTTCTCAGAAACCACGGGATCGATTACAATCTTATTTTACAGGAATGATCATTAGGTGACCCTTTATAAGATTTCTTCAAAGAATTTTGATCCGATGATAAGCATGGATTTAATGGGTGGGGCAAATTTTGATATATATGGTGAAACCTTTAAAAATATTCTTATCAGAGACCAGTAAATAGATTTCAACCAAATTTCCCAGAAATGTTTCTTGGGTAACCCTTTATCAGATTCCTTCAAAGAATTTTGATTGAATGATAAGCATGACTTTAATGGGGAGGGGGGCGGCTTATTTCCATATATGGTGAAACCTTTAAAAATCTACTTCTCAGAAACCAGCGGTCAGATTTCAACCCAGTTTTACAGGAAAAATCAATTGGATGATCATTTATCAGACTCCTCTAAAGAATTTTGATTGGATGAGAAACATGGTTCTCATGGGCGGGGCTAATTTCAATATATGGTGAAAGCTGTAAAAATTTTCTTTGATCAGTTGATGAATTTCAACTAAATTTCACAGGAATGTTCCTTAGGTGACCCTTTGAAAGATTCCTTTAAAGAATTTTGATCGGGTGATAAACACAGGGTTAATGGGCGGGTATCATATTCATATATGGTGAAAGCTTTAAAAGTCTTTTTCCTCAGACACAAGTGGTCAAATTTCACAGAAATGATTATTTGGTTATTAATTTTAAAAGATTTCCTGGACAAGATTTATTTGCCACTCATGGAGAATATTATATTTTTATACCCCCGCATCGATAAGATCAGGGGCATATTGTTTTACCGGTGTCCGTCTATCCGTCTGTCTGTCCGTCTGTCTGTCTGTCTGCAAAACTTAACCTGCCAACTAAACATTTTCCTATAACTTCAACCCTGATTAAGTTACAATGCTAATATTTGGTATGTAGATAGGTCTCAACAAGGCGCAACTAGGGAAGGTCATTTCATCAAGGTCAAGATTTTAACCCTTTACCAGTTTCTAAAGAATTCCCATTTTGGGGGGCATAGTGTTTTAAAACACATCTTGTTTTTTTAATTCATGAAAACACCATATGCTCACTCAGAATCTAGTGGTTGGATCTCAACCAAATTTCACATTAATGATCCTTTGGAGACCCTTTATTATATTCCTTCAAAGAATTTTGATAATACGAAAAACATGGCTTTAATGGCTGGTGTTAATTTCCATATATAGTGAAAGGTTTGAAATTCATTATCTCAGAAACCAGTAGATGGATTTCAACCAAATTTTACAGGATTGGTCCTTTGGTGACCCTTTATCAGAATCCTTCAAAGAAGTTTGATCATATGAAAAATATGGCTTTAATGGATGGGCTAATTTCCATATTTGGTGAAAGCAGTTGATGGATTCCAACCAAATTTTACTGGATTGATCCTAATTAGGTGACCCTTTATCAGATTGTCAAAATGAATTTTGATTGGATAAAAAATATGGCTTTAATGGTCAAGGCTAATTTCCTGATACTGTTTATACTGAAAACTTCTCAGAAACCTGTTGATGGATTTGAACCAAATTTCCCAGGAATGATCCTCAGATGACTGTTTGTCAGATTCCTTCGTATAATTTTGACAGGTTGAAAAACAGGGCTATTATGGTTGTGGCTTATGTCCATATATGATATCCTATGAAAACTCTGAAATTTTGTTAATACTTTGTAAATGACCTAGTAAATGAATTTTATATAGTTTTACTTGACTTTTTGAAAAACAATGAAATGTTTGAAATGCTTCTCTAGAACTATTTCAAAGATTTCAGTGACTTAGATATATTTTCCTCATATTCAGTTTATATTGAATTCATGAAAAAATTTGCTTAATCAGTACATTCATGCTTGTGGAGCAATACAGGCACTAAAGCGCCTGTCTTGAAAAAACTGAAGTGATTTGAAGAAGTTCTCATGTTTTCATTTCTCTTTGCAGTATACAAGGCTGTAGTTGGGCGAGGAGGAGATTTCAAGATCAAACTAATGACTAATTTTACAGAGAAAAGAAAAGTTGAGATTGGAGCCTTTGTTAATCCAGAGATAGGTGAAAACTGTAGTTGTTCTGTCCTACAATACAAAAGTAAGTCTATTGCTTGACATTGTCCTGGACGACACAATTGAGATCTAGACTAAATTAACCTATTCCCTCTCAATGCCTTTTTTTTTATCCCCCCCCCCCTAATAAAAAAGATTTGGAAAAATGTTGTGGTAAAAGAAGGAATTGCTTGTACATGCAGATTCTTCATTATGAACAATGTTTCCTACCTAAAAAGTAGAAAAAAATTCATCACCTAAAATCAGAAATCTGCAACATCTTTGCATTTTGACCAGTGTAAAATTTTGTAGTCTGGTAATTGGTAAAACCCTTTGTTGTGATTTTATAAATAATATAATCTTTGAAAGTCTTTTCCTCTAGAACATCTAGCTCTGGCACCAGACTGCAGTAGATTTGGCCAAATTGCCCTATAAAACACCCTGATATACTCTATAACAGAATAATTCCCTCAAACCTTAACCTGCAATGAAATACATTTTTTAGCAAGAATGAATTGTAAATCTGCTTAGAAAACATAGTTACATACATTGGATGAAAACTCTAAAGCAAAGAGTTAAAAAAAACTCCTCAAGCATTAGAAAATATATTGGTTACCATCTGTTTTTCATAATTTCTCCAGTTTTCTAACAATTTCAGCTCTCATAGTGGGCAAGAATCAGCAGCCCCGCCACCTACAATTTACCATGTCACAGGGTACCAGCAAAACAAGCTTTTTGTTTCGCAATTGTAAATGATCCCTAAACTGCATTTTTATTGATTTATGGAATCACTTTCTGTTCTTACCATCAAATAGCCAATCAAAATAGCCTTTTCTTAAAACTTCCATTGCCACTTCGAATATTTCATCCTCTAATGCAGTCTGGACCTCTACAGAATTAAAATTTTGCAATCACTGATGCCTTAACCCTTTTCTTTTTTTTAGCTCACCTGAGCACGAAGTGCTCAAGTGAGCTATTGTGATCATCTTTTGCCCGGCATCCGTCTTGTGTCCGTCATGCGTCGCCCATCAACAGTTTCTTTAAACAACATCTCCTCCAAAACCACTGGGTCAATTTGAACCAAATTTGGCAGAAATGTTCCTTAGGTGGTCCCCTTTAAAATTTGCTAAAAGAATTGAAATTCGTTCAAAACTCTGGTTGCCATGGCAACAAAAGGGAAATTTTAAAATAATCTTTAAAAATCTCCTCCTGACCCAGAAGGCGTAGAGCCTTGATGTTATTCATGAAGCATCAGTATATTGACCTCTTACAAAATAGCTAATATCATGATTCTCGGTACCCCAGGGGCAGAGCCCTGGGAGGGGGATTATAGGCATGAAGCGTCAGTTCACAGACTTCTTTCTTATTTCTGAAATTATAACCCATGGATCCAGAGGGAGAAAAAAGTTAATTTCTTCTTTCAAATTTGCCATAAAGCCTTGGAATTTGTAATTCAGACTTTTGGATCCCCAGGTACATAGTCAATATGTGTACGTATGACCCACTTGTATCATAATCCTTACCGTAACATGAAATTTTTGTTGCAGAAATTGAAACCTATGTATTGAAATTATACATCATTTATTGAACTTTCAAACTTGTGGAACCATCAAGCAGTTATTACAGATGCTTTATAAATTCTTTAAGAAGTGTTTGACAGCCGATAAGCTCATTTGGTAGAGCACCTTACTTCTAACCTCTGCATTATGGCTGACCAAACCATCAAACTGATTGTCTTTTGGGTGAGACTTTAAACCGTGATCAGGTGAGATGTTGCTTTACAACCAAGGTAGCACGAAAATACTCTTTAAGTAGTGCTAATTTTATATATGTTGGGGCAAATTATTTTACCAGTGTCCATCTGCCTGACCAGTTTGACAGTTAAGCACACTACTTACCCTGGAACTTAGTTTTTGCTCAGGAGTTTAAGAAAAGTCATTTTAAAAGAAGAAAACATTCCATATCCTTACTGTTTGAATTCTGAAAAACCTATTCAATATTAACAAATTATAACACTTTATCTGTATTCAGGGAATTGCTTGTATCTCTCATCCGGGACTCATAATTCATTGGAACAATTTATGATTGTACAGTGATTTGAAGTTAAAAAAATTAGATATTGAGTGTATATAACCATAACCATACCCAAGATGGATGCGTACTCTTAAAGAATGTATGACCGACCCTGGATTAAATTAGTAGAGTAATCTGAAGGTCAAAACTAAATTATTTGCTTATGGAGTAAACTGAGACAAATTTAGTTTGCATATATTATAATTATGATTTCAGAAGATCCATGAGCATCCCCGGTAATTTCACTCAAATGTTTTCAAAGATAAACACTGACAGTAGTTTTGGAATAAAGTGCATATTGACTTTCTTTGACAATTTCAAATACGCCAGGACTCTCCATAAGCAAGAAAAAATATTCTTGAAAATATATCATTGAATTCTTGTAGTATTTCATATATATATATTTATGAATATTTATTGAAATACCCCAGGTCCTTTATATCATTTTATTTGATTCATATTAACAATATGCATTCAGATCCATAAAAAGTCTATTACATCTTCGGATTTTTATCAATAGCGTCATAACTGCAGTTTGACAAGATATTGTGATCTTTTTTTGTTGATTATGAATGAAAGTTTATGGAATTTTTTAAACTCTACACATTGTCATATATCAACCCCAGTACTGATAGTCGAGTATGAATATGAAGTCCTAGGGTAATTAGGGTAATTAGTCATACTTGTACAAAAATGTAATTCTGATGTTTGGTAAATAAATTGGTATATGCGAAGTCTGTGGACGTCTTTGCCATGCATGAGGAGGAAAAGAAAAATGGTGGAAATAACTATTCCAACCTTATTCTAATGCTTAACCCTTTCCCCAATTTTATTAGGATCATAAGACAATCAGCTACAAGAAAATACGAACTTGTTTTATATGGTATCTCACCCTTTTTCCTACAATCTAAACTGTAGTTCGATCCTTTAAGCATTGACAACACTATGTCTAGAGCAGCTAAATGGTGTAACACAAGGATGAGTTCATAATTCTTGTTATCCACAATCAGAAAAACACCCCAGTCCTCCTAGATATCCCGTATGATCTTCATTGCAATCATTTTGTGTCTGAAAGTACATCGGGATTTGGATATAAATTTAATTTATTTTTTTATTCTGTTCATTTGGGATTGGTCAATTATTCCTTTCTCCTCGTTTCTTAAATCACATGGGAACACAGATACTTCGGGACCCTTTCTGCTTCACGACCTTAGCAATATTTGCATTTGTATCAAACATTTACATAATGTTTCATTCAACATGATTATCTTAACCTTGTTAACTTACTTATCATTTTTCAATTAACATCCCGGTACTCTGACAAATAAGATTATGTTTGGTTTGTTTTCTTTTCTCTCTATAAATATGCTTCTTCATTCATTCATTTAAAATGTTCGCTCTTAGCAATGATTTTGCCATATAAAGCTCCGAAAAATAAAATAATACTTAGATGATTCATATTCATGTATTCCAAGAGATCATTTCGTTTCTGAATTTTCCCTGATACATTGAAATTAAACTATTCACAACTTGATACATTGCCCCTGTTCTGTGCAATCAATATCAATCCGCCCCAAAGCAATTCTGTTGAAGCTTTACTAATGCTAACAACTTTACGTCCGTAGATTCCAGTTTCTTTATCACCAAGAGACAAACGCCTTTAGTACCTTGAGATTCTTTCTATTCTACTTATGGAAAAATTAAGTCAAACTTGCTATCTAAATTTCTCACATAAAGATCGTATTCGTTACCCCTTGACTCTCAGTTTGCTTACAACGGCAATGGTAACTCATAGCCCGATGTAAATCAATTGTTCAGATTGAAAACATTGATTCAGGACTTTTTTTCATTTATGACCCGTGAATGTCCTACATATTTGTAAACAGGAAATATGTAGATTAAATTATAGTTATTCTCAATTCAAATAAAAATAAAATAAAGAACAAAAATACCCGAATAGACATGGATTTTAAGTTTTCTATGTTTTTTATACGAAAACATTAATTTTAAATTGGGTCAAAGAATTAATGAAATGTTAAGATTTACTATATAACTTAATATAAGACAATATTACTGTATATATCAGGCAGCAAGGGGACCTGTCCTGATTTACAGTCAAAACAACTGAAAGTCAAAAAGGCCCAAACTCGTATTTACGTTTGGTCCAAAATCAGAAATTCTTCATAAAAATTTATATTTTTCCAAGATCCACTTTTTGAAAATTTCCTTTTGACAAGCAAAAGCCATTTTGGGTCATTTGATAAAATTATGGGCTTGTTTGACCTTGGGTCGTTTTGACTTCAGGCCGTTTTGACTTGCACCCGGTGTCCAGGGGTATTCAGGGGTAAATAGTAAGTCAGTCACTCACTACGCAGATGATTTATTTTACCTCCGCAAAATGATGAACAGAAATGGTTTACATATTCAATTTTGATTTTAAATGAATTTTAACATCTGATAGATTTGAAAATGCAAAAGGGATACAACCTAATGCAATATACATAGGGAAGTATGGTCATTTCATAAGAACTGTTGACCTCGTGTTTAGTGTGTACAGTGGCTTTTTACACGCATGAAGTAGTTCGCTTTTAAAACTTAAGAAATGACAAAGTTTATGATTGTTTTGCTTCAAAAGCATTAAATATGTAAAAATCAATCTTCTAACTGTATCTAGATTGTTCTCGTGTATACAATCAAGATACAATGGCAGAGTTATAATATAGGCAGTCAGGGGTGGAAATTGGCTCAGGACATTGTTGAAGATCGTACGATAGCAATGAGTCGCTTCTGAAGCTTTCAGCTTCAGCAACTCAAAAATCACTTGCAAATTTTATAATACATCCTCATTCTTATATTTGTAATTTAGACAAGAAAGCCTTTTTCCTGACCATTCCACAAACATGGGAAACAGCACCAGACCAGAAAGTTATTAAACTTGGCATGGAAACAATCATCGTGAAACAAACAAAAGTAGTTGAAAAAACTATTACATCCACGAAAAACAAGAAGAAATACTGTAAAAAAATGGAGAGACGCAGAAGATCAAGATTTCGCAATAAGAAAAATCGTCGGCGATCAGGAGCATTGTCAAATGTTTAAATAGTTTAAAGACTGAATTTAGTATGGCACTTGAACATTCTATAGTATGTAATGATGCTAACCTAATACCAGACAAAAAAATGTAAGACTGGTCCAAATTCAAAGAAATTGCATACCACAATTTCTAAGTGATATGATTTTAAAAATCTTTTTATTTTGGATTAGAAACATTGTGGATTATGAAGAAATTGCCTGAAACCAGCAATTTCTTCATTTTCCACAATGTTTTTTCCAAAGCAGATTAACTCAATACCACTCAAGAAAAATTTAGACTGGTTCCTAATTAAAAGAAGTTGCAGGTGACGATTTCAAGTTGATGAAATTTTAGAAAAAGTGTGTTTTGGGGATAATGAAGAGATTGTGTGGGAATAGGATAAATGATGTTGATTATAAGGAAGATGCTTCATGAAGAGCTTTGGCCGGATACAAAGAAGAACATAGGAACACTGGTGAATGATATGACTCACTTAGATAGCTCTCTCTTATACGGTGTTCATATACCCTATCTATGGATACCTATTATGATATTGGTACATCAGGGATAGATGATAAATGGGAGGGGGGGGGGTAGCACAAAACTTATCTAAATGTCTGATTGTATTGAAATTGATAAAACACTTTGATTTGAAGGGACAAACTGCACGTATGACTGTATGTAATTGCAGGCTGATCTTGTCTCAAAACAGGAATATTCCGGGTTCAGCATGACAGGGTCAAAACCATTTTGCACTAAACTTTTATAAAAAGAACATTCATCAAAATTTTGATAATTATACCCCCCTTAACTTTGTAAGGGGGGTTTATAGGAGTCAGCTTGTCGGTCCATCCGTACGTCTGTCAGTAGCTTCTTCGTGTCCGCTCAATTTCTGGGCAAACATTGGACGGATTTGATTCAAACATCACTGATATAATCAGAATCAAGCAGAGATGTGCATATTTTATTTTGGTTACGGTCCATTGATTTTTGACGGCCCTTTGGTGAAAAATCGTGTCCGCTCAATTTCTCAGCAACCATTGGACTGATTTGATTAAAATTTTACAGAAACACTCGGTATAAGTCAGACATGTGCATATCCAATTTTGGTTATGGTCCATTGATTTTTGAGAGATTTATGGCCCTTTAATTAAAAAAGTCTGTTTTCTTGTTATGGCCCTTTTGCAGATAGCACTTGTATATGAACAAGCGCTGTTGGGGGGTATTAGTCCGCTTTGCGACAATGTCTAGTTAAATCAAGATGGTGTCTATTGGCCAGCTTAAAAGTTTAGGTCCTGAAGACTGGGTCTCCTTTAAGTTTGATTTTCAGTGATGTTGGTCGCAACACGAAAGTCCTTGGGAGAAACATGCTCTAGATCAAAACAATGAACTGGCATTCATTTCACTGCAATATCCATGCTCCTCCCCTTTTAGAATTCACTTTATTAAGCTAATTACTTTATTGCTGAATGTATCAATTTGACAAAGAAAGAGCTATTTATTTAAGTCATTGAACAAAGCCAAGAGTTCTTATAGATTCACTTTGTACTAAGGCTAGGATGATTATTTGATAGCTTTACCCATATTAGTACAGTCAAGCATTTTCAATGTGATCAAGGCTTAATCCATTCCAACTCAATCCCTCCTTTTTACGCCCCTAAATAAAACAGTTTTAGAAAACATTGTGGAAAATGAAGAAATTGCTTGTTACAAGCAATTTCTTCATTATCCACAATGTTTTCTATCCCAAAAGATGAAAAAAATTAAAATTCCATAAACTTCAAATTGTTGTCTGCAGCTTCTTACAATTTGGACCAGTCTAAAATTTTGTCTTGTGGGAATGGGTTAATGCATTCTCACACAATGACACTTTTTTATGCCCCTTGAGAAAAAATAAATGGGAAAACATTGTTTAAAATGAAGAAATTGCTTTCTTCATTTTACACAATGTTTTCTACCAAGAACGTTGAAAAAAATTAAAATTTCACAAACTTTAAATTATTGTCTGCAACTTCATTCAATTTGGACTAGTCTGGTAATGGGTTATCTGGTAATGGGTTAATGCTTAAGAAAATATGTTTGCAAAGATTAGAAATGCTTGTCAAAAGCAAGTTCTCCTTTTTGCAGACTGTTTTTTACCCTGTGTAATTGTCATTTACTTTAGAAATTTCACCAACTTAGAATTGTTTCGTACAACTTTCATCAAACTAGGGCCAGTTGGAAATTCTGTTGTCTAGAAATGAGAATTACATATAGTTTGGACTAGTGATGATCCGTGATTAAACTGCTAGTTTGATACAGAGTAAGAACAAAAATGATTTTGTATATGAACAAGTGTTGTTCGAAACTTTCTGCAAGGTCATATGTGAAAATAGTAATGAAGGAAAAATACTTTCTGATAAATGTGCCAAACACAAATATTTGTATGTGATCGATTTCTTTCTTTTATTTTAATTGCATGCATATTTTAATCTTTGTAAAGGTGTTTTCTTTCTTGATCTTACACAGATCAATCCTTTTTCAAATCACAGAAATTTTGGCTACTTTTGCTTAATGAATATTTTTGTATCTTTGTATTAAAATATTTTAGTTTATGTTTTGCCTTTTTATTATCTCTTGCTCCTTAACCTATTCTCAATTAATTGATTATTATGTATTCAACATCCAAAAAGGCAATTGATTTGGAAAAAATTTGGAAAAAACTACAAATTTGCTTGAGAAAATAGCAATTTCCTTATATTTCAACTTTTTCTGCGCTAAAAGACAAATATTAAAAAACCCATCTACAAAGAAGAGGGGGATATATTAGTTTCACTATGTCTGCCTGCCTGTAGACTATTTTGTTTCTAAAATCCAACTCAAGAAACGATTACTTACAACCTTGAAACTTCATACAATTGTTGCCAGTGACCCAAGAAAGTGCCCTATTATTTTTTGCTGTCAAAGGTCAGTCATGACTGAACTTTGATTGAAAACATTTCCATGATCTAACTCTTAAGCTACATGTATTGCCCTAGTACCATGAAACTTTATACAAATGAAGTTCATGACCCAAAAGATGCCCTATTTCTTAGGTTACCTAGGTCAAGGTCACAATTTGATTTGATTGAAACTTACTTGCAAGCAATTTGACCCAAGACCTTGAAGCTTCATTCACATGTTGATTAGGACCGAAAGAGGTGTCCTGTTTTTAGCTCCACTTGCTGAAAGCAGATTAAAGTCCACCAGATGATGCTACATACCAAATACAAAGCTCTAGGCTTTTCTGTTGAGGAGATTGAGATTTTCAAAGTTTTCACTATACAAGCCTATGCTGGACTTGTGATGTCCAGGAACAGGCTAATTTTGACCCTGGGCCCATAATTTATACAGTCTTGATAGAAATCAGGCAGTTGGAGCTATATACCAAATATCAAAGCTCTAGGCCCTCCTGTTTGGTAGAAGATTTTTAAAATTTTCACTGCATAAGATCAGTGTAAAACTTGCAACATCCTGGGATGGGCTAATTCTGCCAATAATTTATACAATCTTGAAAGAGATCCACCAGATGCTGCTGCATACCAAATATCAAAGCTCTAGGCCTTTCTGTTTTAGGGAAGAATATTTTTAAAGTTTTCACTATAAATTTTGGGGGAGCATATAGTTGCGGGCGGTCTGTCCGTCCTTCCGCCCGCCCGAAGTCATATCTCGGCAACCCCTGGCCCAATTGGACAAAACTTCATATATAATCTTCCTAGGAAATTTCCAAGACCCGTTGTTTGTTTTTTATTATTTCAAGGCTGCGTCATGGAAAAAGGGGCCTTAATGTAATAACTAGTTTTTTGCAAATTTCTCCAAGACTAATTGTTAAAATTTCATGAAATTTCATATTTGAGTAGCAAATCAGATCCCCTTGACCTTAAACTAACGGAATTTTAGTTAAAAAAAAATGCATCATAGGAAAAGGGGCATTAATGTTATTACCTTTGCATAAACTCTTTTTTCCCCACAAAAAAAAAAATGGCAATAACTTTTGATTGGTTACAGATGAAGTCTTGATATTTCACATGTGCATTGCTTGTGAAAAACCCTTTCTGTTGGTACCAAGTTCAAGGTCATCATTGAAGGTCAAGGTCATTTCTGAAGATCAAAATTTAGAAAATCTTAACTTAAACATTGTCTATAAGTTTACAATGTTAAGTGATATAACCTTATTTCACATGTGCATTGCTATTGACATGGACTTTCTGTTGGTACTAAGTTCAAGGTCATCTGTCAAGATCAAGGTCATTTCTCAAAGTCAAAATTTGAAAATTTTAACTTTAACATTGTCTATAAGTTTTCAATGGTAAGTGATATAGCCTTCATATTTCACATGTGCATTGCTATTGGCATGACCTTTCTGTTGGAATTAAGTTCAAGGTCATCTTTTAAGGTCAAGGTCATTTATCTCAAGGTCAAAATTTCAAAAAAATTAACTTTAAGAGAGCCCATAAGTATACAATGGTAAGTGATATAGCCTTCGTATTTTACATGTGCATTGCTTATGAAATGGACTTTCTGTTGGTACTAATTTCAAGGTCATGTGTCAAGTTCAAGGTCATTACTCAAGGTCAAAATTTAGAAAAGCTTAACTTTTTAACATTGTCTATAAGTTTACAATGGTAAGTGACACACTCTTCATATTTTACATGTGCATTGCTTATGACATGACATTTCTGTTGGTATGAGGTTCAAGGTCATTTGTCAAGGTCATTTCTCAATGTCAAAATTTCGAAAATTTTAACTTAAACATCTCCCACAAGTAAACAATGGTGATATAGCCTTCATATTTTACATGTGCATTGCTTATGACATGGACTTTCTGTTGGTACTAATTTCAAGGTCATTGGTCAAGGTCAAATTGTCAAGGTCATTAATTTTCAAATATTCCTCCTTCACAAATTGCCAAAATTTCTTGTTACTTTACATAAATGTTGCTCATTAAAAGCCCTTGGTAATTTCTATTTCAATTTTGACCCAATGAGCCTTACCATGCTAAACGGGGGCTTAATGCCATGTAGCTTTACATTTTGTATATATCCTATTCTAAAATAAATCAGTCTATTGTTTCTGCAAGACTACTCAAGTTAGAGTCTTCATTTTTTGTATGGAGACATTTATCATTGATAACTTGGATAGTGAAGGTAAAATATTTAACCCTTTACCATATAATGATATTGAATTTTACTAGAATCAGGCCTGTGATGCCAAACAGCTTACTTCAATGTTTGTCAAACTTCCAAATTTCTTGTGAACTGAACTCTCAAACTATAGTTGCATTCAAAAAAAGTTTTTTGTCCAATAATGGCATATAGTTCTGTGACAAAAGCCTTATTCGGGGAGCATAATTCGTCTCCGACGGCTCTTGTTAAAACTTGTGAAGTACAAGAACAGGCTAATTCTGCCATAATTTATACAGTCTAGATAGACTGGTCCACCAGATGATGCTAAATATCAAATATTAAACCTCCTATTTGGCAGAATATTTTGAAAATTCTCAATATTCAAGCCCTGTGTAAGACTTGTTACATCCAGGGTCGGGCTAATTCTGACCCTGGAGCCATAATTTGTACAATCATGATAGAGGTCCACCAGATGATGCTACATACCAAATATCATTTCTCTGAGCCCTTTCTGTTTAAGAGAAGAATAATTTTCAAGTTTTCACTATATAAGCCTTTGTTAAACATGTGATGGGCTAATTCTGATCCTGTGCCATAATATTTTCAATCTTCATAGAGGTCCACTAGATGATGCTACATATCAAATCTCAAAGATCCTCCTATTTTGGAGAAGAATATTTTGAAAATTTTCACTATATAAGTCCTATGTAAAACTTGGGACATCCAGGGATAGGCTAATTCTGACCCTGGATTAATGATTTATACAATCTTGATAGAAGTCCACCAGATAATGCTACTTACCAAATATCAAAGCTCTAGGCCTTTCTGTTTCGGAGAAGAATTTTCAAAATTTCACTATTCAAGCCTATGTTAAACTTGTGACAAATGGGAATGGACTATTTCTGACCCTGGGGCCATAGTTCATACAATCTTGATATAGATGATGCTTCATGCCAAATATCAAAGCTCTAGGCCCTCCTGTTTGGGAGAAGAATTTTAAAGTTTTCAATTTATAAGCCTTTGTCAAACTTGTGATGTCTATGAATGAGATAATTCTGACCCTGGGGCCATAATTTATTCTACCTTGATAGAGGTACACTAGATGATGCAACATACCAAATATCATAGCTGTAGGTCATTTGGTTTAGTAGAAAAGGATCTTCAAAGTTTTCACAACATAATTACCTTTGCCCCTCCCCCCAGCACGGCCATTTCTTCGAAAACAAGCGGCCCAGTGGGCCTTAACGGTCACCTGAGTGAAAGAGCATCAAGACAAGTGATTTAGGGTTTATTAGAAAAAGATTTTTTAAGAAGTACAAAAATTTACCCCTTTCTGCCCCCCACTGGGGCCTCTTTTACCCCAAGCCCCCCCATCCTCTTCCCAAACTTGAATTGGCATCCCCCAATGATGCTTCCGACCAAGTTTGGTTGAAATCCCCTCAGTAGTTCTTGAGAAGAAGATGAAAATGTTTAAAAGTTACCAAAAATGACCCCCTTTTGGTCCCCATTTTAGGCCCCCCTGACCTCCAGCCTTTTAATTTTCACAAATCTGTATAATCAGTACCCAACGATGCTTTTCACCAAGTTTGTTTGAAATTGGCTTAGTACTTCATCAGAAGAAGAAGAAATTGTGAATTTTTTAACATGATGAACTTTGACCTCTGGGTGTGGCCCCATACATGACCCTTGGGACATGAATTTCACAATTTATAATAAACCTGTCCTAGTTGTCATGCACACAGAATTTTTAAGCTCTGGCATTAACGGTTTATTCGAAGAAGATTTTTAAAGAAGTACCAAAAATTACCCCTTTTTGCCCCCTATTTGGGCCCCTTTGACCCCCAGAACCCCTTTTTTCACAAACTTGAATTTGCATCCCCCAATGATGCTTTCTACCAAGTTTAAATGAAATCCCCCCAGTAGTTCTTGAGAAGAAGATGAAAATGTTTAAAACTTACCAAAAATGACCCCCTTTTGGTCCCCATTTTAGGGCCCCTGACCCCCCAGCCTTTTAATTTTCACCAAACGGACTTACCATTACCAAATGATGCTTTTCACCAAGTTTGTTTGAAATTTGCTTTGTACATGTACTTCATCAGAAGAAGATGAAAATGTGAATTTTTTAACATGATGAACTTTGACCCCTGGGTGTGGCCCCATACATGACCCTTGGGACATGAATTTCACAATTTATAATATACAATGATGCCTTCTACCAAGTTTGGTTGAAATCTGCCCAGTAGTTCTTGAGAAGAAGATGAAAATGTTTAAAAGTTAACGGACGACGCACGACGCACAACGAGGGACAAACGATGATTGCAATAGGTCACCATGACCATTCGGTCAGGTGACCTAAAAAAGTTAACTCAGGAAATCTTACCAGTGTAAAAATTGAAGATAAAACGATCATCCTGATTTGAAAACTTGGAAAAATACTTAAACACAATCGTAGGCTATTTTTTCTTTACCCAATTCTACTTTTTAATGCCCCTAAAGAAAAAAGATTTGGCAAACATTGTGGACAATGAAGAAATTGCTTTTGACAAGCAAATTCTTAATGTCCACAACATTTTCTACCCTAAAAGAAAAAGATTTTCTAAATTTCACCAACTTAAAAATTATCTTCTGCAACTTATTTCAACTCTGACCAGTCTAAAATTTTGTGGTGTTGCAATGGGTTAATATCCTTCGCTGCTATCTAATGGCAACAGGAATATAGTTGGCATAAAAAGTCAGCTGTTTGGTAAAGGGTCAATAAAAAAAGAAGACAAAGTAACTCATGAAAGGTGCTGTATTCATGATAACACAGAACCTATTCAAATAATTGACACTATTTAATGGAAGTTATCAACAAAACAATTCTCTGGCTCATCTAGTATACAACACTCTATCTAATGGAAATAACACAATTAATATAATTATGTCAACTGAAAAGGTACCAACTGGGAATTTGGTTGCACTTCGGATAAAAAAAAGCACTTGAAAAAGCATTAAGAAAATGCTATTTGGAATTCACTTTTATATATATTCTGAAATAGCTATAAGAGGTACATTAGTAAATGTCTACAGACATGAATTCAAACTGATAATATTCATGCAAATTCTTTTACAGCTGCTTTCTATTCCATAATCAGATGGATAGAACTTTGTGGTGTGTTTACAAGCATTTTGACATTCATGATACAAAATCTCCACAAGTACAATACAAAAAATAATTGTGTGCATACATACTACGTATACTAATTTAACCCATTTTCACACTATCTCACTTTCATCAGCTAATGATGAAAAAATGTCGGAAAACATTGTGGACAATAAATAAATTGTCCCTTATTTCATCATTATCCACAGTATTTTCTAACCTAAAAGATAAAGAAGTTTTAATTCACGAGCTTAAAATTATCTTATGCAACTTCTTTCATCTTGGGACAGTCTAGGATATTATGTCTTCTAATGGGCTTAAAGGGTCATAGGTTTATTTTCATGTAAGTAAGTCTTTCTCCTTTTCTCTTTGATGATTTGAATCCCACTGTCTTCATAACTAATGCTTCTATTGTAGAGAAAAAGATGAATATCCCATTTAGGGATTTAAATGTAAATTAATCCTTGTCATGCTGAACCCAGTATATTCCTGCTTTGGTAAGAGGCATAAAAAAAGATCAGGCTTCACATAATTTATGTGTAATCTGATCTTAGTCTAAACCAACTTTTCTCCCTTTCAACATAAAGTTGTTTATCAATTTTATTTGAATAAGAAACATTGACTCACACTCCGGTTTTCCAGTGCTTTCATTCCTTAGATTTTAAAGGATTTCATTCAGCATGTCAAAGTTTAATAGAATCCCCATAAACTTAATCAGAGTGCAAGCTAGACACTTCATTATATCAGAAGGTACCTTTTAGTATGACAAATAAAATTATACAGCTTTTTTTAATTTGTTTGATTTCTTCATTATTGAGCAAGTTTCATTCATTATTGCTTTATGGTAAAGTATTGCTAGAAAATGCACATGGATGTAACTGTATATTTCTGAGTAACTTGCTTCAATATAACAAATTCTGGACTAGTCAGTATAAAGGTTGCAGTTTAAAGGGAGTAAAATTCAACAAGAGGACTTAGGGGGCCTGTGTAATTCCACTGGCTTTACAATTTTACCAAAACTATATCTGACTTTCATATGACTAAAAAGGATAGTATTTAAACATGTTAAATTTACAGACACCTATTCAAAAATGTTTAAACTAAAAAAAAAGTGCCATTCATGGTAGAAAATATTGTAAATGGGAAATAGCCTTATTTAACCCGTTACCACAAAACAAAATATTAGACTTGACCAAATTCAAAGAATTTGTAGACGACAGTTTCAAGTAGATGAAATTTTAAAACTGTGTTTCAGGTTAAAAAACATTATGGATAATGAAGAAATTGCTTACAAGCAATTTCTTCATTTTTCCACAAAGTTTTCCAGAGCATTTTTCTTCGGAAGCATCAAAAAGTGTCACTTTGTGGGAATGGGAATGTACTTGTTGACACACTGACTACACACATAACACCGTGAAAATCATAGCCTCACAAGGCATGTTTACTCTTGTCATGCTGTATAGAAATTGTATCGAAATTAAAGACTGAAAACACTGGATTCACTATTTATGGGCCAATATTTCTTTTGAAAATTAATTTCATAAATATTTTTGGCTTGAAAGAGACAAACAGGTGGTATAGACAAAGATCAGACTGCACTTATGTGCAGGCTGATCTTTTTCTATACCTCCTGCCAAAACAGGAATATTCCGGGTTCAGCATGACAATGTGGTTAAGCTATAAATTGACATATAACAGCTTTCAATCAATTTATTCATGAAGACTGAAAGTGACAATTGCAGACATTAATATGAAGCATTTTTGTCAATTTCACTTTATTCAAGCTGCAGTTATGATATTAAGGCCGTAAAAATAACCACTTTACTTTTTGTCACATGTTACTGGCCATTCATAGTGCAAAATATTGGCATTTAACCCTTTCATATTTTGAAAAATATAAGACCAGTCCAACTTCAAAGGTTTTGGTTCCTTTTCTACATTTTCCCAATTATAAAATCACAGGGACATAAAATCGATTGAGCAGGAAAGGATGAAATAGAAGTAGAAATTTCTGTTCACAAAAGCTTGTGGGTGTGGCTAGGAATGGGTTAATAATTACATGGGGTAGAAAGCTTTGTGAGAACCAGGAATATTGCTTTTCACATTCACTTTGTCCATGTTTGCTTATAGCTATACTTCTCGGAATTCAAAATAGAAGATTATTGAAACAGCAAATGATTCTATTTTCAAAAGTATTACTGTGTTGTAATCTAAACAATGGTTGTCTACTATAAATATTTACTACATGAGCCTATTAACACAATCCATTACCACACAATGACCTCTTTTGACGTCCATCAAGAAAAACAATTGTGAAAACATTGTGTGAAATGAAGAAATTGCAATTTCTTCATTTCACACAGTGGTTTGTACCCATAAAGTTGAAAAATCTAAAGTTTTATCAAGTTTAACCCTTGTCCTGCTGAATATTTATCCTTTATTCACAAAATTCTAATTTTTGCCAAACTTGGATATACTGTGTAATAAAATATTTTCTCAACACTAAAAGAACAAGCAGGTAGTGTAAACTAAATTTAGACTGCATATCTGTGCACGCTGATCTTAATCTATTCACCTGCCACAGCTATTGTCAAAACAGGGTTAACTTGTCGTCTGGAACTTCTTTCAATTTGGACCAGGCTAAACATTTCTCGTATGGTAATGGGCTAAAAGGACAAAAGCAGTTTCTTTAACTTTTGGCCTACTTATAAAGAATAACAAAAACTCTATTTACATGCCAGTTATTATCAACAATCAAACAGTAACAAATAAATTATAAAAATATAACACAATTATCACAGTCAAAAAACAAATTGGTAATCTTTAACATGCCTTGACTTGAGCTTTAACTTTTTCATTATCCATGGTCGCAAAATGTTAAAAAGTAAGCCTTTGAATACATTTAAAGAAATATTGATGGAAAAGCCATTTAGATAACATTAAAGATAACATGAGCAATGCATTTGGATGCCAACGCTAGGCTGTTCAAGAGCTTGATGATGGGTAAAGTCGAAAAAGGGATATAAATTGTTCAAAAGTGCATTTAGAGTAAACCCCATTACCAGACGACAAAATTTTAGACTGGTCAAATGAGTTGCAGACGATAATTTAAAGTTGATGGATTTTTAGATTGTTTCAACTTTGTTACAAGCAATTTCTTCACAATGTTTTCCAATTTGTTATTCTTGAGGGGCATCCAAAAGCATCACTGTGTGGGAATGAGTTAACCCATTCCAACACAGTGGAATTTTAGACCGGTCCAAATTGAAAGGAGCTGCAGACAACAATCTCAAGTTAATTGAATTTTAAATTTTTTCGTCTTTTTGGATAGAAAACATTGTGGATAATGAAGAAATTGCTTGATCCAAGCAATTTCTTCATTTTCCACATTGTTTTCCAAAGCCCTTTCGTTAAGGGGGGTAAAAAGGAGGGATTGAGTAGGAATGGGTTTTAACACCCACCCAACCCCCTGTTGGTATAGATTGAAAGGAGCTGCAGACAACAATCTCAAGTTAATTGAATTTTAATTTTTTTCGTCTTTTTGGATAGAAAACATTGTGGATAATGAAGAAATTGCTTGATCCAAGCAATTTCTTCATTTTCCACAATGTTTTCCAAAGCCCTTTCGTTAAGGGGGGTAAAAAGGAGGGATTGAGTAGGAATGGGTTTTAACACCCACCCACCCCCCTGTTGGTATAGATTACTTTTGAAAGTGAAAATGTTCCCAGTTTAAATTGAATGTGCTCTAAGATAACGGAGATATTACAAAATGTTGAAGTTTTCTGATGAGGACACAGATGATACCCTGGCCACAGTAATACTTTGGGTTTTCTCTGAAAACAGCGGAGCTAATAATAGGGCTAGTAATCTACAATAATCAACAACATTTCAATGAAAATATGGTAACCCTTGTTAACAAATGCATGTCCTTTATTGGTTTTGGCATTGTTAGCCTCTTGTCTGAGTAGTTTTGATTTCTGTATTTTGGTTATGCATTTGTAACGAACTTTTCTTGTTACATACTGTGGAGGACCTTTCAAATTGAAACAAGTCTATTACTCAAAAATACATTACAGAGTTCAAACATAAGCGTTAGAAATCTTATTTTCCTCTGTAGATTAGTAGAATTTTCATGTGATCCATCCGCAAAAAGAGATGACATCCATCATGGGGCAACATGGTTTGGTGTTTTACCCAAGACATGAATATAGGTACCTCTTTTAAAATCAAAGGGCTGAAAGTACTGGAAGGGCTAATACTAAAATAATCAACCTTTATGAAAAATAGCTATATAACAACTCTGGCTTTAAAGAGACAAAGTTGTCAGGCAGAGTAGACCAATATCAATTAAAATTCATGGAATATTAGATTTTTCAACTTTCTTGGAAAACATTGTGGAAAATGAAACTGCTTATCACAAGCAATTTCTTCATTTCACACAATGTTTTCCCAATTGTTCACTCAAGGGAAGTAAAAAAGCATCATGTTAATCCAAGAAGAATTAATAGCAGAGTGTGGTAACTGAAAACTTCTAAAACTCCAACAAAATGAAAAGCAAAATTAGAGCAAAAAATTTGAATTTAACCCTATCCTTATGATAATTGTAACTACAGGTAAGGGGAGCATAAAAGGAGTCAAATTTGTTTTTAATTTATTTCCTTCAATTTCATCTCAATCTTTGAAAGGTTCTGGATTATCTGCATTATACTTATTTCAGCTTATTGGCCATTGGATATACTTGATTGAGAAGAGTTTGTTTTAACACCGCTTTTATTAATTTTTCAGTCATATTGCGGCAGCTGGAGCACCTAACAATGGACTCCTGGCATATCTCGCACCAGTACAACCATTAGATCCTTTACTTAGCCTCAAGCTGCTATACCACTTAGGTTTACAATTATCCACCCATTGGAGAGAGACAAATGGAAAGAATATGTGCCGCGTAAGGCAATCAAACCAATGACACCCCAAGATTTTGTTGAGAAGAGAGCTCCTAGTTTGCTATTATTTTCACTACTTTTAATATTTTTTCAATAACATCAAAGAGGAGTAATCATGTCAAAGTGCATCCTATGTTTATCATTTTAACCCTGTCATGCAGAATATTAATAGTTTTCTGAATTTGCATTAACATCAAAGGCCTGAAAGCACCATAGGCACTGGTTGAGGACCAAAATTTACCTTGAAAATTAATCTTATAAACAGCTCGGCTTAAATGGGACAATAGGGTGGTAAATACTAAATTAAGAGAATAAGATAAGAGAGCACATTTGTCTCTACCTTCCGTCAAAACAAGATTGCTGATGACCAAAAGGCAACTTGACAATACAGTGCTTAAAAGAACTTATCTATCAAAGATGCGTAGTGCGAGCTTTGATTTAACCCATTCCCAAACAACAAAATTTTAGACCGGTCCAAATTGGAAGAATCTACAGATGACAATTTCAAGATGATTTAATTTTTCATTCTTTTGTCTTTTTGAATAGAAAACATTGTGGAAAATGAAGAAATTGCTTGTAACAAGCAATTTCTTCATTTTCCACAATGTTTTTAGAAGCTTTTTTCTTGAGGGGCGTAAAAAAGAGGGCTTGTGTGGGAATGGGTTAAGAGTGCCTCTTTCATGCAGGAAACAGTTACACATTGAGGCAGTGGACAGTCATTTCTCTTCAAAGAATAATAAAACAAATGATATGTAACCAATGAACTATAAATAAACAAAATGAATTCTAATATCCCAAATTAGGACAATAAGAAAATGTTAACTCAAGATCATTTGTATAAAAGATTCAACAAAAAAATTCAGTTCTTTACATATTTACAATAGCCAACGAAATATAATCTACAAGTTAGAAAATGGCTAAATCGGAAAGTTAAAAGCTTTAAGTTGAAAATGTAAGTGTAAATCACTATTGCATAATCACTGCAATTTTGTAGATTTGACAGTTTTGTTTTTATTTTTTTTTCGAAGCTAGTCAAAGTGACAACACATGCATTTCCGCTCCCATTTATAGTATGCACCTAGAATAGAGTCTGCAATCTCTTTGAATTTTGACTAGTCTAGAATAGTGTCTGGTATTGGATTATTCATTGTGACACAGAGGTGTAACCTTGGAATCAATAAGTACAGAAGGTTGGATCCAGTAACTTAAACAAAAGAATGGCATTTCAGATATTAATATAAGTAACATAGAATAACCATCATTGCTTACAGAGTAAGACTAGAAAGTAAAAAGTTTATGAGCCAAACTTGGAACTCCGCACAGTCTAATCAGATTTGAAACTTTTTCAGCTTCAAAATTACACCTTTTAATAAATGGGTCAAAGTTTGGAAGTTATTGACCAATCCCGGTTGTCAATCATAATGACCAATGAAATCATTCATTTAGACCAGAAGAGAGTTTTGATTTCTGACAATGGCAGCCATTTTTGTTAAGCTTTTGTTGGTTTGGCAACTAAAACGTCGTAACTGCAGCTTAATCAGGCTGTAGTTATGACGTTTAGGTTGCCAACCAGCCATTCTACTTTTATGTTACATGCTGCAGGTGATAAATTTTGTAAAATAACACTGTTTGATATGGAGTGGAATTTCCAGTCAAAGTCAATAGAAGGGGCCATTGAATGGTAAATTCTCATAAAGCCCGCACAGTAATACAATGATATCAACAATACATCAAGAAAACTATAAACAAGAGAATAATGCTCTCTTTGGAATAGCTTATTTGCATAATAATCTATACAGACACATATTCATATTTTACAGTCATACTACAGTTTAATAAGGCTAGCACTTTTAAAAACACTGAGTCTCTATCTCAGGTCATTCTACCAAGAATCACACAATTAACAACTTAAGATTTTTATACCCTTATTTTGCACAAATATCCATTTTAATCTTCGAAACAAATTTCAGCAATCCAAAGCATCCTTCATCTATAACTGGTTTAACCTTAAACAATGCTTTGCTATTGTTTCTAGGAAAGTGCTACTGTTCACCTTTTCCCAACAAATACCACTTTTTTTACACCCCTCAAGAAAAAAGTCTGGGAAAAACAATGTGGGAAATGAAGAAATTGCTTTTGACAAGCAATTTCTTCATTTCTCTCAAAGTTTTCTATTTGGTAAGACAAAAGTTTTCTAACATGTCGCCAACACAACGGTGTCATCTTCAGACTCTCACATTTTGGATCAATTTGATATTTTGCCCTTTGTTAATGGGTTATTTGAAAAAATGATATGTGTCCAAAAAGATGTGCAATGTATCTGCTGTTTTGATATTAAGCATTAATCACAATTTTGAAGCAAATATATTCCAAAATAACAGAGCAATTACATAAATCTGACATTTCAATTATCTAAACTTACATTCACAGCCAGTGCAGACGAAGATGTTTGCATATTTACAAACCAAGGTTTATTGTAATACTGTTCCTAGTGTTTATATATTTGTTTTAACAGTATTGTAATTAACCCTGCTTACCTTGGTATATCTGTTTATCACTGCATTTTTTTTAGAAATGACATTTTTTCATGAAATAGAATGAATAGCACTGAAATGCTTGATAAAATTGTGATTTTTTTCCAGAACAAGAAGTTTACATACTGATAAAATGTTTGACACCAGCAGCTTCTTGATGCTTGATATCTTTAATCACACTTCAGTTTAAAATGAGCTATGTAAATGTTTCACTCAGCTCTTCCTTCAGTTTTATGCAAATGACACACCCTCAAACAACATGGGCATTCTTAACTCTTGTCATGCTGAGCCTGGAATTTTCATGTTTTGGCAGGATGCATAATCAAGGATTAGCCCACTTGTTTGTACCTTTTAAGTCAGTGTTGTTCTCAAAACTGAATTTCTCAAGAAATATTGACTTATCATAAGGAAAGTGAGTGAGCCCTTTGATTTTCATATAGTTAATAGTATTTAATTCAACATGACAAGGTTTAAATTCAACATATTTAGTTTTAGAGTATATCTTAGATACTAGATGGTTGTTCCAGGACAACTGTTGTCGAGCCCACAAAGTTTTGTAGGCATCATGCTTGGGACAAGCTCAATTTCTATGTTTGACCTAGAGCTGTGACCTTGACATTAGAACTATCCCAAAAATTCTATCAAATGGCACATCTACTCATGATGGAGAATAATAGTGCTGGGTTATTTCGAAATCCATCCATAAATGTAGGAGTAATTGTCCAGACAAACAAAATTTTAGTGTTTGACCTTGAGCTGTATTCTTGACTATCCTAAAAATTCTCACCCATACACAGAATGGGACAGACAGATTGATGGACGGACTAATTTACTAACACACATACACCGGCTTGTCAGAGTGACAACTATGTCTCGCTCATCACAAGCAGGTTTGACAAAAACCGACACTATGAAATAAATACAGATCAATACAGATAAGGAAGATAAGATATGCTCATATTCTGTTTGAATATTTAAAATTGATTGGACTGCCATTAACCAGAGGTATTGGATGGTTGTAAAAATGCATGTTGGTTTTGTAGAGGTCAGGATGCTACAACCAAAGATCATCTAGTTCCTGCAAGTATAATAAAATCAACATGAAATTGTGTTTTGCCTGTGTGATCTTTGGTTAACCCATTCCAACTCAAGCCCTCCTTTTTACGCCCCTCAAGAAAAATACTTTGGAAAACATTGTGGAAAATGAAGAAATTCCTTGTATCAAGCAATTTCTTCATTATCCACAATGTTTTCTATTAAAAAAGACAAGGAAATTCGAAATTCCATCAACTTTAAATTGATGTCTGCAGCTTCTATCAATGTGGACCAGTCTAAAATTTTGTTGAGTTGGAATGGGTTAAGTGGTGTAGAAAATATCTGAATCACCTGCTTGTCCTTTTAAACTGAATTGCCCTAGGATAAATGTTTGCAAGAAACCATATCCCTGGAACAGCCTTGTTTTGGAATGTGATCTTGATTAGTGACCTTCACTTTGATGAATGACCTATACCTTACAACCAAGTGCTGCCTTTCAGTGCAAGAAACCTATGTCCAAAATATGAACCACATATTTTGAACAGTGTTTAAATAACATCAAAGTATCAAGTTTTTATATTATGTTTACTGCACACACAGACAGGCAGCTGAACAGACGGATATGGTAAAGCAGTATGCCCCAAATATGATTGATATGGTTGCATAAAAATGAGTTCATAGTTATCTTTCTTAATAGTGTTGATTGCTCTTTCAATAGTTAAAACTAATGCCAAGTTTCAAGTAAATATCTTCAACAATAACATATATATGACTGGGGTTATAGTTTGTGATGCTGACAACACCAACACAAAAATTAGATACAGTGGAATCCTCTCATTTGCAACCCTGACAATAACAATTCACTACTTAAATGTAACAGGCATTATGCACATACATTAGATTTATAGAACAAATATCTTCTTTTAATAGCAACTTCTGGTTAATTGCAACAAAAGTGTTTACAAATTGGTGATGCAATTAACAGAAATATACAGTAACAACTACACCTAAACTTTTTGCTCAAACACAGCAATGCTAAAACCGACTTCAAAGCTAAACATAGCCTCAAAAGATGAATTGAAAAACTATTCACCTTTAAGAATTCCTGTGTTATACTTCCCATTTGAGGATATCTGTGGCTTTCAGACTTGCTAATACAATATAGATAGCCCAGAGAAACAACAAGAAGATACTAGTTGCCCATTTTACATATGGATTCTTGCCTCCTAGCTCTCCTCCCACAAACTGAAAAACAATAAATATTGCAATGAAATATTACTAAATTCTAGTATATATATACTCTAAAACAATGAAAATACATCACCTTGAATTCTTCTGAAATATTAATTTAAGTTAACCCTGACCTGACGTCAAAATTTAAGACTAGTTCGGAATGAAAGGAGTTGCAGACAACATTTCAAAATTTATGAAATTTTAGTTTTTTCAACATTCTGGGTAGAAAACATTTTGTAGGAATGGGTTAAAGTCTGAAATAATATCCGTGTATGAAGATAATAATGAACTGCTCAATAACTTAAAAGTGGCATCTTAAATTATCATAGATTCAAAAAGCTTACTCTGAATTTAGTAGTCTCCTATAGATCTTAATATTAGGTTAGCAAACCTTTCGGTTGCATTTGCTAAATACAATGCGACCTTGTGGAATGGATGTTCCAAGCCTGGACAAAAGCTAAACATTTACTAAAGGATGTTTATTTTTAGGTTGGAATTGTATGCATAGCACTCATAGGGAACTGGGAATTGAGGTTCAGATAAATTGAAATCACCAGTAAATGAGGGTAATTGGCTGTCATTCAAAGAATCAATCAATCAATTAAATTATTCATTCTAATTGGAAGTGAACTTTGAATGTTGATTTGGCGACTTAAAAATCATAACTACAGCTTATTCAAACTGCAGTTACATTAAGGATGCCAATCAACCATTACACAATTTTGTTATATGTTTCTGCCAATAACTTTTTGCAAAATACTGATGTTTTATATTAAAGTGGAACCCCCTGTTTGGTCGGTAGGAGTGGGGGATAAAAATTGCAGAGGTTGTCCATTATTGTTGCATTTCAGTTGAAAGAAATCCATTTTATAAATACAGTGCACTTAATTTTGGTTAAAAACATATAAACTGGAAAATTATCAAGATATGTAACAGGAATAACATTCCTTGTCTAGTAAAAGAATACTAAGTTGAGAAAGAAGAAACTATTGGCCTATTCATATTGTTGCCGAAAGCATATCTTTGACTTAAATCAAGAATTAAGAATTGAAACAGAAAAGTTAAAATACGTTTAACCAATTCCAATACAATCTAACCTTTTACATCCCTCAAGAAAAAAGCTTTGGAAAACACTGTGGTAAAATCAAGAGTAAAGATTTTGAAGTTTCATCAGCTTTGAATTATCTGTACTTCGTTAGATTTAGACAAAGCTTTGTCTTTTGATAATGAGTTAAGCCATGATATCTGATCTACATCTATTTCTTGTTTCTTGTTTGACAGACTTTTTTACTGACTAACCATCAATTTTGACTAAGATGTTAACCCATTCCCACACAACAAAATTTTAGACTGGTCCAAACTGAAAGACGCTGCAGACGGCAATTTCAATATGATAGAATTAAAAAAAATTTCACCTGTTTGAATAGAAAACATTGTGAAAAATGAAGAAATTGCTTGATACAAGCAATTTCTTCATTTTCAACAATGTTTTTTACTCAGGGGCGTAAAAAGGAGGGCTTGTGTTTGAATGGGTTAAGATATCCTACCTTTCTCCTTAATACTAGAACAACCAGACAAATAAAGCCAACACAGCTAAAGATGATGACACTTTGTGTTAAATTATCTGAGGCCACTCTGTAGTCTGTGCCTTTGGCTAAATGGTACATAGTACTTAATACCCATGGAATGCCTAAACCAAGGAATACATTCACACTGTTACTGCCTGAAAAAGAGAGCAAATGAAATGAAACAAGGGTCAATCTACCATATATAAACAAATGTTTATATATTACACATGTCAAAGCTTTTGCATACTGCCATTGTACCAAAATATGTATTTCATCTTGACCTCAATAGATAACTTAGACCTTCTATCTATGGATGTGAGGGCATAACAAATTAGACATGTCAAAGTTGCTGAAAAAATTTCAATCACATTTAAATGAAAGTAGAAGATGCTTTCTACAAGCAATTATTGTCCTTTCCTTACAATTTTAAATATTACATTTTGATGCATCAAAATGGGTGGTAGTATGGTAATATGCTTAAGGTCCCTTTTGACAAAAAGATGATGTCAAAGACTAGAATTGTGTCATAGAATCTGATAGACTGGTACCACTGTCGACTTTAATAAAGCCGACAGGTAGACACCGATTTTCGGTACATTAACCTAAAGCCTGGCCCGTTAGGTTTTTTCCTTACTAAAATCGAAAACGAGGCTTGCGCATGCGCAGCAAATTCTGCTGAAAAATTTTGAAACGCCATGGGATTTCCATGCATTACAATAAAGATTTTACTTTTCTAGTTTTAATGTAGTCAGTTGTAATGTTTTAACATTTCTCACATCAACAATCGAAATTGTGTGCGAGAAAAATCTTGGAATGTCATCCCTTTCATGTAAAATACATGAGGAACACCACGTTGCGCTTCCGCCATATTGTTTACAAACAAGCCATCACCCAATCAGATTCGATGTTTGGGTTTACGTCATTAAATGCCCATCAGCCAATCTCTTGATGCAGTCTTTTGGGACCTACCTGTCGGCTTTGTTAAAGTCGACAGCGGAACCAGTCTAAGAATCTGATACCCCCCCCTCCCTGCTTGTAACCTGACCTTCAGTTGTGACCTTGAAATTTTGAAAGAGGTCAATGTACTAATGCCTCATGTAAAATACTATGTGTCTACACCTTCCAAGCAAGGAGGAAAAGATTTTGTTCAGTTTTTAGTTTGTTGCCATTGACACCAGAGTTTTAATTAGATTTCAATTCTTTTATCTATTTTGAAAGAGGATATCCTAAGGAACATCTTTGTCCAACTTTTGTTAAAATTAACTAAATAGTTTTGAAGGAGATGTCATTTAAATTTTCATTTCCATATCAGCCCCAATACAATAGGGCCAAGCTCCTTGGGACACCGGTAAAACAACATGCCTCCAATCTATCGATGCGGGGGCATAAAAAATATGAAGCAATTCCCTAAGCAAGGGGTAGCCCTAAACAAGGGGTAACCCTAAGCAAGGGTTAGTCAATTCATTAATCACTGAAAAGATAAAATGTAAAAGGGAAAGTATATCAAAAAATTTAATCTGATGCACTAGTTGACATAAGACAGATTTGTTATGGCAATTTTCAGTTCCATTATATTGAAACTGTAGGAGACATTGTGGCAAGTTTCTGAAACCCTATATAAATTGTAAAATGTCAATTTAAGCTATTTTGTTAAGTCAAGGGTAGATCATTCAAAACTAGAAATCACAGTTTCTGTTAAATTCTATGTAAATTGTAGGAGTTTTGTACAAAGTTAAATGTAAATTGAAGCTATATTGTTAAGTCAAGGGCAAATAATTCAGGAACAACTTGACATTTCAAACAAATTCTAGTCCTAAGGACAAGTAGACATCACACAAAGTCATTGTAGCAAGTTTCAGTTCATTCCCATTTAGAATGTAGAAGTTGTGCTCACAAGAAATACAGTGATTTTCATTCAATACAAGGGCAGATAATTCAAGATGGCTCAAGAACAACTGGATAGATTAGAATTTCAAAGGTCTTATGCACAACTACACATCATAGAGACTAATTGTGGAGAATTTCAGCTCGTTGCCATAAAAAATGTAAGATAAGATGTGCATACAAGACATTAAAAGTTTTTCATTCCATTCAAGGGCAGATAATTCAAGATAACTCAAAAATGACTGGAAAGATTTGAATTTCGAAGGTCTTATGCACAATTAGACATCATAGGGAGTAACTGTGCAAAGTTTCAGCTCAATCCCGTTAATAGTTTAGGAGGAGTTGTGCACACAAAAAATTTGCTAACAGACAGACAGACATACAGACAGACGGACGGACAACCGGGGCCATAACATAATAAGAACCTTTGGGCATATAAAAAAGGAGGCAGTTAACATGAGGACCTATATATGCTTAGCCCCAGTTAGGACAGATAGTTGAACCTTCATACCAAGTTTCAAACAGATGCTATCATTAGTTGCTGAGAAAAATGCAATTAATGTTAACAAATAAACTACATTATAAAACCTGAAGTAGATAACTCGCAGACCTAGATTATGTAAGCAACATATAGGACACCTAATTTACCCTCCACATAAAGTTTCAAGTCAACTCTATCGGTAGTTGCGAATGTGGCAAAAATATATTACTTAACCAGATATTGTCTGTTATTCGTGAAACAGTAAGTAGAGGAATAACTTGCAGGCTTAAATTCAGTAAGCGTCATGTAGGTACCCTAGCTTAACCTACACTCCAAATTTCAAGTCAATACAATTAATAATCTTGGAGAAATATTGGTTACAGACAGACAGAGGTTAACCAGTATACCACCTCTTCTTCAAAGCTGGGACATAAAATATCCCAATCAACTTCCATGATAATGATCCTAAGGGGACCAAAAAATATAATGATGCATTCTAAGTGCTGGTTTTAAATTTGTCTAAAGCATTCCTAACAGAATCATACAATCAAATTCATAACAAACAGCATGCCAGTCATTAAATCACAGATTAATTGAGAAGTATTAGATCAAACATAAATTGGAGAAAAAGTGTTTTCGTTACTTACCAGTAACATTTCCAATGGCAGCATCAGCATACTCATCTTGTTTTGCTGCAGTCCGACTAGCAAATGTATCTGGTAGACTGGTTCCTAGGGCAATAATAGTTATACCTGTAATACTAGTTTCCAGTCCAACTACACACCCTATCAAGTGACCAAGCTGAAAAATAGTATACAGAAAATTGATTGATCATGATAACTCAGTATAAGTTTGTTGAAATCCATCAATTGATTTCTGAGGAGACTTTCAAAGTTTTTACTGTATTCTATATATGGAAATTTGCACTAAACATAAAGCCATGTTTATCATTGGAGCAAAAACCTTTGAAGGAATCTGATAAAAGGTAATTCAAAAATTATTCATGTGACATCGGGTTGGAATCCAAATCCATCATTTGGTTTCGTAGAATATTTTTAGAGCTTCATCATATTTAAGAATTAGCTTTGCCTACAAAAGCCATGTTTTTCATCTAATAAAAATTCTTTGAAGGAATCTAATGAAGGTCACCCATGGATAATTTCAGTGAAATTGGGTAATTCTTTTGAGAAAAAATAATTAAAGTAATGGTTTATGGAGAGGAAAATGCACACATTACCCATAGAGTGTAAAAATTAATTGTTTCTTTTAGAATCTCTATCCTGCGATTGGATTCATCCTTGTGCTGGGCATGTTTCAGCTAGAATTAGCAAAAACTGTGGTTACTAGAGTGTCATTAAGCCCCCAATCCCCATCCTTTTATGTGTCTCATTCTTGATAGGTTTCATTTTCATGTTTTTATTTATAAATAATGACCTTCAGTCTAAAATCTCAATTTTTTGCACCTCAAGATGGAAGGCTAAAGACAATTATTCCAAAAAACGCAACATTCTATGTTCAGGTGAACTAAAACAATGTAAATTTACAAACCTGTTCAACAACCATGGTTAAGACACCAATATACAACAAGGAAAAAACAAATGCTGGCCAAGCACCAAGGTAGCTCCTGTAAATATTATAAAAAGACAAGATGTGTTTGTGAAACAAAATGCTCCCGCCCCACAAGAGGTGTTTTTTGGCTTTTGACCTTGGTATGTGACCTTGACCTTATCACATGACCTTGACATGAGGAGATGCGTATTATTGAGATGTATCATCATGCCGCCAAATATGAGCACTGAACCTTGAATAGGCTGGTAGTAAATGGCAATGTTAAGTGTTTTGGTTAAGTTTTGCAGACAGACAGGCAGACCAACAGACTCAACGATGGACAGACAGATCTACAGATGGACAACAGTAAAACAATATGCCCCTGATCTTTTGATCCAGGGGAATAAAAATCATCCAAAATTACAAATTTGATAATGTATTTTAGTCAATCTGGTACCTTCATCAGCTCTTATTAGTAACAAGATTCTTGACACATCAAGAATAAACAAGTTAACTGTTTGTAAAACAGTCATCATAATTCTGCTTTAAGTTACAGACAGATGGACAGACCAACATGAGCAAAGTAATATGTCACCAGTTTGTTGAAGGGGGGGGGGGGGACAAATGCAAATTCCTGAGCACTCATCCATAGTTCAAAAAAGCAATGAAGCAGCATATCAAATCTAAATTAGTTACCAGTGTAAATATTGTTTTATTTGATAAAGAAATCCCAATAAAGATGACAAGAACCAACAAGAGGGCCAATATGGCTTTAAGTTACAGACAGATGGACAGACGAACATGAGCAAAGTAATATGTCACCAGTTTGTTGATTGTTGAAGGGGGGGGGGGGGGACAAATGCAAATTCCTGAGCACTCATCCATAGTTCAAACAAGGTGCCAAACTGTCACAAGATACGCCCGTCAAACTGCTTAATATTAACTGGGGGTTTGAATAGAACTGAGGTTATTTTGAATTAATTTTTTTGTCAAACAAAGTATGAAAAACAACAAAGGGCAATAACTCAAAATATACGCTAGGTAGAGTTATGGTTCTTGTACACTGCACTCCCACTTGGTGAGCTCTATCCATCCATGAAGTTTCATGATTCTAGCTATTATACTTTTAGAGATATACTCCGGACAAGATTCAAGTATGAAAAACAACAAAGGGCAATAACTCAAAAAATAGGATAGGTAGAGTAATGGTTCTTGTACACTGCACTCCCACTTGGTGAGCTCTATCCATCAATGAAATTTCATGATTCTAGCTATTATACTTTTAGAGATTTACTCCGGACAAGATTCAAGTATGAAAAACAAGAAAGGGCAATAACTCAAAAAATAGGCTAGGTAGAGTTATGGTTCTTGTGCACTGCACTCCCCCTTGGTGAGATCTATACACCCATGAAGTTTCATGATCCTAGCTATAATACTTTTAGAGATATACTCCGGACAAGATTCAAGTATGAAAAACAACAAAGGGCAATAATTAAAAAAATAGGCTAGGTAGAGTTATGGTTCTTGTGCATTGCACTCCCCCTTGGTGAGATATATACATCTATGAAGTTTCATGATTCTAGCTATTATAATTTTAGAGATATACTCCGGACAAGATTCAAGTATGAAAAACAACAAAGGGCAATAACTCAAAAAATGGGCTAGGTAGAGTTATGGTTATTGTACACTGCACTCCAACTTGGTGAGCTCTATCCATCTATAAAGTTTCATGATTCTAGCTATTATAATTTTGGAAAAAAACTCCGGACAAGATTCAAGTATGGAAAACAACAAAGGGCAATTACTCAAAAAATAGGCCAGGTAGAGTTATGGTTCTTGTGCACTGCACTCCCCCTTGGTTAGATCTATACACCCATGAAGTTTCATGATCCTAGCTATAATACTTTTAAAGATATACTCCGGACAAGATTCAAGTATGAAAAACAAGAAAGGGCAATAACTCAAAAAATAGGCTAGGTAGAGTTATGGTTCTTGTGCACTGCACTCCCCCTTGGTGAGATCTATACACCCATGAAGTTTCATGATCCTAGCTATAATACTTTTAGAGATATACGCTGGACATGATTCAAGTATGAAAAACAACAAAGGGCAATAACTCAAAAATAGGCTAGGTAGAGTTATGGTTCTTGTGCACTGCACTCCCCCTTAGTGAGATCTATACACCCATGAAGTTTCATGATCCTAGCTATTATACTTTTAGAGATATACTCCGGATGAGATTCAAGTATGAAAAACAAAAAAGGGCAATAACTAAAAAAATAGGCTAGGTAGAGTTATGGTTCTTGTACACTGCACTCCCACTTGGTGAGCTCTATCCATCTATGAAGTTTCATGATTATAGCTTTTATTCTTTTAGAGATATACTCCGGACAAGATTCGAGTATGAAAAACAACAAAGGGCAATAACTCAAAAAATAGGCCAGGTAGAGTTATGGTTCCTGTGCACTGCACTCCCCCTTAGTGAGATCTATACACCCATGAAGTTTCATGATCCTAGCTATAATACTTTTAGAGATATACTCCGGACAAGATTCAAGTATGAAAATCAACAAAGGGCAATTACTCAAAAAAAAAGGGTAGGTAGAGTTATGGTTCTTGTGCACTGCACTCCCCCTTGGTGAGATCTATACACCCATGAAGTTTCATGATCCTAGCTATAATACTTTTAGAGATACACTCCGGACAAAATTCAAGTATGAAAAACAACAAAGGGCAATAACTCAAAAAATAGGCTAGGTAGAGTTATGGTTATTGAGCACTGCACTCCGTATTGATGAGAAGAATATAACTGCCAAGTTTAAAGTCAATCGGACTTATGGTGACAGAGTTATGCTCCGGACAAAGAAGTGGACACCGCCGGACAACCGGACGCCCGGACGACCGGATGGCGGGACGCCCGGACGCCCGGACACCACGGGTGATCCCATAATACGTCCCGTCTTCGACGGGCATATAAAAAGCAATGAAGCAGCATATCAAATCTAAATTAGTTACCAGTGTAAATATTGTTTTATTTGATAAAGAAATCCCAATAAAGATGACAAGAACCAACAAGAGGGCCAATATGGCCTTTAATTGCACCATTGAGAATCATTTCATGATTTCTTTGACACTGATAAGACTAGCCCTGCCACATCCACATTTTTTCAACAAACAAAATTTCACAAACAATTTTGAAAAGGGTCACCCAAAGATTATTCCTGCCAAGTTTGATACAAATTGGCCAAGTGGTTTAGGAGAAGAAATTTTTTTAAAGAATTATTAAATGATTTCTTTATGTCTGATAAGCCTGTCCTACCACTCCCTCATTTTTGTGCAAATCAATTTAATGAATAAGGTTAAAAAAGAATCAGCCAGAATACATTTTTGCCAAGTAAGGTCCAAATTTGCCAAGTGGTTTAGGAAGAGATGATTTTTAAACAATTATTTCATGATTTCTCTATGTCTGATGAGCCCAACTTATCCATGTCCCCATTTTGGGGGGGAAATTATAATTTCAACAAAGCCACCCAAGGAACATTTTGGATTAGTTAGGCCCCATTCAACCATTAACAGAGACAAAATTTTAGACTGACATCTAGAGTGCATACTAGAGTTTTACTTAGCTTTGACACTGTGACCTAGTTTTTGATAAAATGTGACCCAACTTAGAATTTTCAGGGAAACAAACATTCTAGCCAAATTTCTAGTCATTTGAGCAAAAATTATGGCCTCAAGAGAACACAAGATGTTTACACACAACAGAAGATTGACCATGGACACAGCTTGATCAGGAAAGCTCAGCTTGAATACTTGGTGCTAAGGTGAGCTAAAAACATCAATTTCCAAGAAACTTATAATAGAAGAAAGCATCACTTTCTTGTGTAAACACTTTTTTAAAATTTATAAGACTTCCATAGACACCATGCATTAGGAACTATACTCACGTTGGAGGGACACAAGCTCCTAAAATTTTCCAGAAAAATGTAAGAAAATGAAGTACATAGTCCGACCATTTTGGGCGTATTTGATTTCCATCATCATCCTCACCCCCACCTACTGTCATTGCACTGAAAAAGAAAAGCTTATTATATGTTAACCATCACTCAACTAGAAGCTCACAAAAGAAAGGACCTATAAGTGAATTACATGATTTCAGCTATCCAAGATCTTTCATTTGAAAGAAGGTTGACGGTATAATAGAGGGGTTTACCAGATTTTGCAAAGTATCAAACCTCTATATATGTGTATAATAATTTGTCAGTAGAAACTGTTAAAGTTTTCCTTTTTTAACCCTTTAATGCTGAACCCTGAATATTCCTATTTGGGCATGAAGTATAGACAAAGATCAGACTTCACATATGTGCAGTCTGATCTTAGTTTACACCTCCCTCTTTTCCCTTTTAAGCCAGGCTTGTTTATAAAATAAATTTTCCAAATATTTAATAACCAACAAAGTTTGCATCCAGTCCATCCCTGTCAATTCCATGTTGAATAGGGTGTGCCACAGCAAAACCCTCTTGGGACTCCAGGGAAAATGTTTAACGACCTTTTGTAGCTAAAATTTATATATTTCTTTCCTATCTATGTAAAATAGGGTGTGTCTGAATGTAGCCCAGGAACCCAGAGGAACTACTTAACAAGCTATGTATAGGCCATCAGATACTGCCACATGCAAAATATTTAACTGTAAGAATAATGTTTTTTTTTTTTTAAAGATTTCCTGCTTTGCACTTTTGATAAGAGGGGAAGTTATGTTTTGAAGTAAATCTATTCAGCCTTCACTCCCAAACCCCATTCTATGGGTACTTACTAAATTTTCTTACTGAAAGGATTCAAAGGGATTTCCACAACAAAGGGTTTCATACATAAAATGCAATTTTAAAGTAACATACCCATTATCCATAACTGGCCTTAAAATGTCCACCATGCAAGAATTGCAATTTATAACACAGTTTTTCAAAAATTTTACCTAGTGACCTAGTTTTTTACCCCATATGATCCAATATTGGTCATAATCATTTGTTAAATCATGACTCTTAACACATGTCTAAAGTGTCAAACCTTCACCTCAAGTAGAAACAAGATAGAAATTCTAGCACCTAAAATTCTAATGATTAAAAACTCCATTAACCCTTTCCTGTACAAACACAGGATTTTACGATGCTTTAATTTTATACTTGAGAAAATATTGTGGAAAAAGAAGAAATTGCTTGTAACAAGCAATTTCTCCTTTTTCCACAGTATTTTCTACTATATAGTATGGTTTCATTTCAAATTGTATTCAATATTCATTGTCGTCTGCAACCTCTTTGAAATTGGACCAGTCTAAAATTTCAAAAAACAGGAAAGGGTTAAGTGAATATCAGAGTAATGATTTCCATGAGAGTCCAAGTCTTCAAAATTATGTGTGAGGTTTAACAGAGATGAAACAATTGGAGAGACTTGCACATAAAACTTTAATCAAGAATGTCTAAGTCAATATCCACTTAAATAAATGTCAGAGTAAAGTAAAAATTTCACAAGAGTCACATAAGCATGTGCTACAGAGCAACATGCACCAAAACTTCGAGAAAAAGGGCCCTTTGCACTCAATTGCTCACCTGATTCTATGGCAACAAAAGGTCAAGAAAGCAAACATGACCTAATTTTATATCCAAGGTGAGAATGTATCAAAATTCTGTCTTGCACAAATCATGAGATAAATAAGAAATTATCATTTTGTTTGAATGGGATTTAACAATGCTGTTAACAATTTTTCAGTTATATTGCAGCAGCTGGAACACCTATAAATGGATTCCTGGTAAATCTCACACCATCGCACCCTACCATAGCCTCCAGCTGCTATCCCATTTAAACCAAGTTTAACATATTTAAGCCATAAATTTAGCCTCTATACTGTATGCAAAGCTATTCACAGGTTTGACCTAGTGACCTACTTTTTGATGCAAAATGATCCAAAATTGAATATGTCCTAAATATAAAAGAGGCAAACAATTCTACTAACCAGCAAGTAATTTGCATCCCAATAATAGCTTCTAGAGAGCATAAATTTGGCCTCTACCATACAAGGGTTTTCTATGCTTTTAGCAACTTACTTACATTTTGACCAAGTACATTTTCAACAATGTTTTCTCCATTGGGCATCCTATTTTGTTACTTTCCATCCAATTTTTGTCTGCACCTTCTTTCAATTTGGACATTTCTTAAATTGTGTTATGTAGTAATGGGTTTAAAGTAAGGTTTAATTTTCCTAATTTTCAAGTATGGATTTGTTAAAAGTTCTGTGAAAGGCCCAGTCTGATGCTCCCACCCATTACCAGAAAACAAAAATTTAGACTGGTCCTAATTGAAAGACTTTGCAGACAATAACTTCAAGCTAATAGAACTTTATATCTCAGAATTCTTAAAATTTTCCATAATTTTTTCCAAAGTTTTATTCCTTGAGGTCGTAAAGAGTGTGATTGAGTGGGAACAGATTAAGAGAGATAATGGTCAACAGATATTGAATATCTTTTAGCTATCAATCTTTTATTATCTAATCAAAAGTGGTGCAACATACTTGACAAACTGGTCACCCCATGTTTGTTCTTGTTCTTCCTCTCCCACAATCTCTGCTAGTCTGTCACCTAACTCATCTACAAAACATAGAAAGAAAATTATGTTGAAGTAGGAATCTGGCACTTTATATTTACTTTGAGCTGTGTAGTAAAAAGGTGAAAGGAATTGAATTTTTCTACCCAAAAGCAATACAAGGTATCAGAATGCTATTCAAATACTACAAGGTATCAGATTGGTATTCCATTTACACCAATGATCAAATACAAAAAGTCTTTACAATGACTAGAAAGTCATCCTAGAACAACATATTTAGCTTGGACTTTAAGCTGAGTTCTTGATATACCAGCTATCTGAAAATTGTTTCAAATGGCACAGTGACCAATCATGATGGAAAACAAGTGTCCCAATTTACTTGTTGCCTCTGATTTTATTGGGGAATTCAAAGGATGTGAATAAATATTAGAATATTGTAATTTGCTTTTTATTGTGTGGCAATACTCTGAATTTTCATTACACTCTCTTTTCAAACTCTAATCAAATAACAAATTTGTATATTGTGAAAAAATCTAAAAAAGACTAAAAAAAATGTAACATTCTCCATATGTTTAGTCATCTGGTCAATCTTTCATAAATTGACAGTACTTTCTTTCTTAGAATGTGCCTCTAGGGTAGTATATTGTCAGTGTAACTAGTACTTATTTGATCTTTTTTGAAACTTTGATACCACTGAACTTAGACACAATTCGAAAAATTGCTCTCACTTTATTAAAGCTGTATTTATGGCATTTTAATAGCCTACTGTCAATAGAGAATTCTTGCTGTCTTCAGATACATTATTAAAAAGGAAACTTACACACAGAATTCAAATAACATATCTAAACTTTCTCACAGATTTCGAGACATACAAAGAACAACTAGATGGTTGTGGCTATCAAAAAAAATCTTTCAAATGGCAAGTCTACTCATGATGGAGAACAATTGTGCCAATTTAATTTGAAATCCATCCATAATTGTAGGAGAAATGCTCCAGACAAGCACAATTTTAGTGTTTGACTTTGAGCTGTGACCTTGAACTTGAAGCTATCAAAAAAATTGCACATCTACTCATGATGATAATAATGAGAATAATTGTGCCAAGTTATTTTGAAATCCATGCATAAATGTAGGAGTAATTGTCCGGACAAATTCGGACGGACAGACTATCGCACATGCACCAACTTGTCATAGTCACAACTATGTCTTGCTCATTGTAAGCGGGCTCAACAACAAAATTGTTGAGGTGGTACCCAAATGACAAAGTATTCATTTCAAGTCGTTAAGGTTAATTAATCTTTTACGGGACGGCCAAATTTTTTGATAGGTCAGAGTTGAAAGAAGTTGAAAACAACAGTTTTCAGATTATAGCATTCTAAATTTTTTGTCTTATTAGGTAAAAAACATTGAGGATAATGAAGAATTTGCTTGTAAAAAGCAGTATCTTCATTTTTCACAATACTTTCCAAAGAAAGAGGGGGGAGGGGTTAGCTGGCCTTCAGAAAGAGTTTTTATGTTGGAATGGGTTAAGACTAGACAGACAGACTGACCTGAATAAAACAATAATTATGTGGTTTACTTTTTAATTCAAAACATTAAAATAACTTTAAAATAATGGTAGCAAAGAAATAACTGACTTTATAAATCTAGATATAATTATATTTCATACCTTTGGTGATATTGCATACAACTGCACTCCTTCGTCCTATTTTGGCACCTAAACTTGGATTTTTCAGGGTAATAATGAAATTTTTTGGACCCTGAGGAGAGAGAGAGAAAACAAAAATCCATCAGTTTATACAATGCATACAAACTATGAATACAAACAACATGCATAATCTCCATAAATATAAAATACTGTTTTAGTGGTTGCTTGCTTAAGCCTTTCCTGTACAAACCTGGGATTCAACATCACAGTGATTTTATAATTGACAAAAGACTGTGGAAAAAGAAGAAATTGCTTATAACAATTGTCCTTTTCCCACAAAATTTTCTACCAGATAGGATGGTTTCATTTCAAATTACATCTAGTTTTCAGTGTTGTCTACAACCTCTTTCAATTTGGACCAGTCTAAAATTTTGAAAAGCAGGAAAGGGTTGTTTATTTAATTCTTTTCTCAAAAACCTAATAATATGGAGGATCATCACAAGTGGAGAAGACATAAGCTTCAAATCAGGTAGGAATTATAACCCTTGTTGTTTTGAACCCAGAATGTTCCCGCTTTTGTAGGAGGTATAGACAAATATCAGTCTGCACTTAAGTGCAGTCTGATCTTGGTCTACACCAAGATTTTAATTCAATATTGAAAAGTATTTTATTCATAATGACAAGGGTAAAGATTCAAATATAATCATTTTAGTCCCTTAAAAAAAAGAGTTTTTGAAGGTGAACATAGCTTAGACTTATTAGAATGGCCATTAGCTGAAAGACTGAGGTGAGCTATTGATTGCCTTTGAACCCAGAACTACCAAACCAATGTTCGCCTTCTCGCTAGAGAAGCTCTTTCTGAGAAAAGAATGGTTTTCAAAAAAATGTCTGTGACCTTAAACCTTTTCATACTAATATTAAGTTAATTTATTTGTGTGTTGCTATGCTAATTTTACTTGTTCATTGACTTATGGGTATTATTTAGTAAGCTATTGCCAACAAAATTCACTATTGCCATACAACTGCTATTTGTGAAATTGCTACCATGGTTCTATTATTATTATGGGAAACTATTGAAATATATTACAATATTCATTAAAGTTTGATCATGACAGTAACATAGTAAACTCATAAACCCTACATATTCATTACAAGTGCAAGAATACTCAAAAATCAAAACACTTGCCAACTAACTCTGACAATGACTTAAGAAAAACTTCTACTTTAAAAACTCTTGAAGTTATTGACAAAATGATAATTCATATTGTGGTACTATTAACTCTTGTCATTTGCTGATCCTGGACTATTCCTGCTTGGGCAGAGGGCGTAGACAAAGATCAGCCTGCACTTAAGTGCAGTCTGATTTTAGTCTACACCGCCTGTTTGTCCTCTCTAAACCAGAATAGTCCATAGGACCAATTTCAAAGCGAAACATAGACCCGGACACCCAGGCTACAGTGCCATCAGCCCTTTGATTGTAATGAATCTTATTCAACATAACAAGGGTTAATATTGTAATATCATACAAATGATTTACACAAGTAAATAAAATCTTCGGCCAAAAATAATTATGATCTATTACTATTGCCCTATTGGTTTAGAATTGCCATGCATCCATCATAAGATGTAGCATTATACATTTTCTGTCTGGGAATCATCAGTACGAAAGGCCGAGGCTGCTCATACACTAGAGTATCTGTCAAGCTGATCAGTAATAGCCTGTGTAAACAGTTTTCCAACAATCTCATCCATTTTCAAACACCATTCATTGGTCAAAGACCTTGACCTTTGATCTAGATCAACAAAAACCTTTAATAGCATTTACTTAGGTCATAGGAAACTTTTGTTATCCTTAGCAAAACACCTATTTGGTTAATGCAGACAGATAATAATCTGGAGTTAATCACAGAAGAATAAAGAAATCTGAACATTCACAACTTTCTATGTAGAGGAATACTGCTGGATAAACTTGGCTTGCGATCAAGAGGACCATGACAGTCCTATATACATTGCTCACCTAAGTATGATTGCTCTAAGTTTCATGGTACAGGAGATTTCCCAAACCAATATCTCTATGTTAATCTAGGATCCAAAGACATCAGGCTTACTTACATCTAAGAGAATAGATTGCACTGTAATGTTAGACCACCATAAAGTAGCTAGATAGATACAAAAGGTCAAGTTAAAAGATAGGTAAAAGAGAGTTTCAAAGATTGCTTTAAACTCCGTTTGGAAAATCCCAGAACAAAGAGCTAAGATTTTAAAGAGCAACAGGAGCCATGTCCGACATGGCTATCCCCCGCTGTAAAAGCTTGATAGTAAACTGAAGCCATTAGATTTAGGCTTCTTGGACAGGACAGACTAACACACTAATGCACATACACCGACTTGTCATAGTGACGATGTCTCGCTCGCCGCAAGCAGGCTCAACAAAAAGCATATTGTCTTGACAATTTGAAAAATTTGATTAGAGGACCTCATGCAAGTTTGAAAGCCTAAAGACCATACAGATTTCCTTCTTTTTTTAAGGGAATGATTTCCTCATTTGGCTTATTTAAAAGACTTGATTTAAGGTATTGCTGTATAGGGTCATTATTAAAAGGTATGCCACCTGCAAAATTTAAAGGTCTATACAAAAAGTTCAGGAGATTTTAAGATTCTTTAGGTAAATTCCACAACAGAGGGCTAATATTTTGATTAAGAGGTGAGTAAGGTTAGTATTCTGACAAAATAAGTCATAGGCTGCTGAAAGTCAAAGCAAAATAAATTCCAAGCTTCAAAGCTAGGGTCTAAACTGATTACATAATTATACTACTGTGAGGGGTTATGAAAATTGCCAAATTCTGACCAATTAACCTATTACCAGATGTTAACATTTTAGACTGACCCATATTGAAAGGAGCTGCAGATGACACTTCAAATGTTATGACATTTTTTATCTTTTCGACTCTCTGGGTAGAAAACATTGTGTTAATTGAAGAAACTGCTTGTAACAAGCATTTTCTTCATTTTACACAATGTTTTCCCTATTGCTTTTCTTGAGAAGCGTAATTGTGTGAGAATGGGTTAACCTTTTACCAGATGGTAACATTCCCAAATAAAAAGGAGATAGGTGACAATTTGAAGTTGATGAAATGTTGGATTTTTTCAACTTTCTTGATAGAATTGTGCACTTTTTCTTTTCAGGGTATATTGAATATTGCACATTATGAAGAATTTGCATGTCACAAGCAATTTCTTTATTTTCAACAATGTTTTCCAATGCTTTTTCTTGGGGGCATCCAAAAGCTTCATTCCCTCAACCCACAAATATGTCAGATAAAGATGTTTTTTGCATTTGGCCATCATGAATTGAGACATTGTAGGATATGACTAATCTGGTTTATTAGATTCAGTAAACTGACTAAACCTGATCAATTAATTCAGTTAAACCCATTCCCAAATGGCAAAATTTTAGATTGGTCAAATTTGAGAGAGGTTGTAGGTGACAAAACATAGTTGGTTTCAATTAAAAAACAAGGACCATTTTAGGTAGAAAACGTTTTGAGTATTTTGCTTTGGCGAGTAAAAAAACGGTTTGCATGGGAATGGGTTAATAAGAATCATTCAATAACTTTGAACGATTAATAATTACCCAGAAAGTAAATTTGTTTAGAATTAAATTGACCGCAAAATATTCATCAAACTGAGAATCTAGAAATTCTAAACTGTCTTTATAGTATTAATATGTAGAATATATTGAAAGAATGATTGATTCAACTCAACTTTCAATTCATTGAAATAAGCTTCCTTTATAATAATTCAATATTGTTTGCATTATAGACACACATCAATGAAACTTAACCCTTTCCTGATTTGTAAATTTTTAGACCTGTCCAAATTCAAAGGGTTGCAGGCAAAAATTCAAAGTGCATTCAATTTGAAAAATAACCAATGAGTAGGGAAGAAAATATTGAAGGAAAAGAGAGAATTATTTGTTAGCATTTATTTTTTTTTTTCAATGTTTTCTCAATCATAAAATCATGGTGACATAAAACCTGGGGATTGAACAGTAAAGGGTTACATTATATAAGCACTCAGAAGAAAGTACATGTTTCCAGTTTGATTAATTGGTCTACAAGAAATTTGGCAATCTAATCAACCCATTGTCAGAAAACCAAATCATAAATGTCCCAATTGAAAAAAAGGAAGTCAACATTTCAAAATGTGTTAAAATTGGAAAATAAGTGCCAAATGAGAAGGACAGTATTGTGAAAAAGGGAGAGATTGTTTGCTTCAGACAAATTTCTCCTTTTCCTTCACGGTTTGCTATTATCTTATTCTTCAGGTGATCAAAAAGCATCATTGTGATGTAATGGCTTAGATTGAAACAACGGATACAAAAAAAGAAATTAACAGTAGTCAGGTGTTTTCTGTATCAATCATGGAATCAAAAATATCTGTATTCTTTTCAGTATTGCATCAACATAAATTTGCTAAAAGCACTGTAGGCACTTGTTATGGGTCAGTTTTTCTTTAGAAAATTAATATGATAAAAATTGGAGGCTTGAAAGGGACATTTGCAAATTGTGTAGACTAAGATCAGGCTGAAAAAACAAGAATATTCACAGTTCAGCACATACATAATAATAAACAGAATTAGGATTGACAAAAAATTGGTAGACATATGATCATCTGTTCATATAAATACACTGCAACTCCTCTATAACGCTACCCAGCACAGCGCTGACTCCATTATAACGCAGGGTCCGCTTGGCTCCCGAAATTTCCGGGGGGGGGGGGGGGTGGTGGTGGTGGTGTCATTTTGGGATGCTGATGATGAAATATGACGTTGACGCTAAACTTATCGCGAATTTTCATCCCATCTTTGGTCAACTCAAAGAAGAAGGGTAGCACATAAAAATTGATAATAACCTATAGCCAGGTAAGTTTTTCACACCTAACAGTGGACGGTCGTGGCAATAAAAGCATTAGATTAGAGATAAATGCGTTGTTTGGTTGATGACACATGTAGTGTTTCAATTTATAATTCTGTTCAATAGTTTGGTCTAATTGTTTGACATTGAGGTGATTAATGCCTTAAGTCGTTGATAATTTTAAATCAATAGAGAATAGGCACGCACCTCGGTATCCTTCAGCTAATAACCTTGAAGCTGATTCGATTGAAATAACACACTTTGTTTCTCTCTCAGCGATTTAATTCTCTTCAGTCCCCGTCTGCAGGTATTGCGTGATAGTAAAATTAGACAAATTGACTTGAGCCTACTTTTGATTTCACTTATCTGGAGCTCAAAGAGGGTAGTGGCTTCGGTCTTAACAGATTAAGATAAAATCGTGACAATATGCTTTGAAACCAATCAGTCGTAGTTGCGGCTGAATACAGAAAATGCGTAGAATTTATTTGTATATGTCACAAAATCATAAGCTTCTCATACAATACGGGATAGATAATATTGGTAGATTAAATTAAAATACCCAATTTTCCGCATTGCTTTTCAATAATCCAGAGTTTAAGCCCATTCTGTTTGATCAAACACACGACTAAAAGCTCGCTGACAAATATGAAATAAAGGTTTTTCGTTACAGTTTATTTTAATGAGAGGGAGGACAGGTGATCAAAGGCACCGTCGCCAGATGTTCAGCTATTTATGGGAGAGTTTCCAGAGTTGACTCGTGCCAGACACGTACCTCGTGAGACTTCTTGGTGACTGAAATTTTACCCTTGTCGTTAAAGAATCAACTGCCTGTACTTACCATCATTACTGATTTCATTGAACAACAAGAGGCCCATGAGGGCCTGAGACGCTCTACTGGCTATCAAGTTTTCCGTTAAAGAAATCTGATATTTAAGGAAGTTAATTGCTCAAAGAAGAATGCATAAAGAAACAAAAAGGGGCTTCATCCTCTTTATCATTTTAAGCAACAATCCTCAAGGCCCCTTTTCCCATGTTTCATGACGGATCCACTCAATTTCAAAAAGAAAGTTACCTTATGACCCTACAATCATTCTGTGAATATTTCATCAGAATCTGACAATAATTGTGGACTTAATCACATAAACAGGATTGTTCTGAATGAAAATCAATAAGGCCCCTTTTCCTGTGTTTTCTGATGGATCAATTTCATTCCAAAAGGAACTTTCCTTACAACCCGACAATTGTCCTGTGAAATTTAAAAGACAACTTGATAATGATTGTGATCTTCATCACATACACAAGAATGTTTTGAATGATAATCTGTAAGGCCCCATTGCCTGTGATTTCAAATGCCACAATTATTCCATGCATCTTTGAAGAGAATCCAATAAAACTGTTGACTTTATTGTGTTAACAAAGATATTAAATTCAAGTTCTCATAGGGCCCCTTTTCCCATGATATTTTACTGTTGGTTTTATCATTCTATGAAAGTTAAAAGTGAATCCGATGAAATATTGGAAATTCATTATGTTTACTAGAATATTTAAAAAAAAAAAAATCATATGGCCCCTTTTTACATGATACTTGATGGATTGTACCCAGTTCTGAAAAGAACCATTTAAGTATTTGTACAATCATTCTGTGAAATTTTGAAGTGAATCCGGTGAAATCAAGGGACATCATTGTGTTAACCAGAATATTTAAGAGAGTTTTTCATTAGGCCCCTTTTTATGTGACCCTTGCTATAGTCAGATCCACTGTCAAAATCAACAATTGGAATGATGGTACAATCAATCTGTTTAATCTATGGAATTTATTGTGTTAATGAGTTTATAGTGAAATATTCATAGGGTCCCTTTTCTCATGATACTTTACAGAACAAACCAAATTTCAAAAGGAACAATTCTAATGAAGGTACAATCATTCTTTAAAAGTTAAAGAGAATCAATGAAAACAGTGGACTGAATTGTGTCAAGAATTTTTGTAACAAAATTTTGATGAGGCCCCTTTTTCTGTGAAACTTAACAAATCAGACCCAATGTACAAAGGAACAATCCTAATGATAGTTTGAAGAAAATGATAAAGACTGAGGACTTTATTGTAATAATGATGTTTTGTAATAAAATTTTTATAAGATCCCCTTTCTTATGTCACTTAACCAATCAGACCTAATTTACAAAGGAACAATCCAAATGATGGTTCAATCATTCTATTAAAGTTTGAAGAGATTCTGATAAAGACTGAGGGCATTGTTGTGTTTATGAGGATTTGGTAATAATTTTTCATACAGCCCCTTTTCCTATGATACTAGACAGATCAGGCCCAATTTGGAAAGAAACAATCCTTATGATGGTACAAACATTCTGTGAAAGTTTGAACAGAATCTGATGAAAACTGCAGACTTTATCTTGGTGTCAAATTTTTAAAATAAAATTTTCATGAGGCTCCTTTTCCTGTGATACTTGAAGGATCAGGTCTCATGTCAGCATCAACAATCGTGATTATTGTACAATGATTCTGTGAAGGTTTGAATAAAATCCAATGAAAGCTCTGGACTTGGTTACAAGGATTATAGATAAAATTCTCTAAAGGCCCCTTTTCCCATGATACTAGACAGATCACGCCTAATTTGAAAAGAAAGAATCCTTATGATGGAATAATCATTCTGTGAAAGTTTTAACAGAATCTGATGAAAACTGTTGACTTTATTGTGGTACAATGATTTTAAAATTAAATTTCATAATGCTCCTTTTCCTGTGATACTTGATGGATCAGGTCTAATGCAAACATCAACAATCATTATTATTGTACAATTATTCTGTGAATGTTTGAAGAAAATCCGATGAAAGCTCTGGACTTGGTAACAAGGATTTATAAATGAAATTTTCATAAGACCCCTTTTCCTGTGCTTCTTGACAGTTCAAACCCTGTTATGAAAAGAATGATAGTTATGACCTTCCAATCATTCTGTGAAAGTTTCAACAAAATCTGGTCAAAGCTGTGGGTTTTATTGAGTTAACAGGGTTTTATTAATTGAATTTTCATATAGCCCGTTTTCCCATGTTCCTTGATGGATCTGAACCAATTCCAAAGAGAACTCTTCTTACAAAAGTATAATTATTCTGTTTGAGTATAAAGACAACCCCATCTCATCTGTGGACTTACAAGCATTAATTAAGATTTTTTAATTGAATTTTCCTTAGGCCCCTTTTCCAATGTTTCTCAATGGATCAGACCCAATTTGAAAGGAACAATCCATATGATGGTACAATCATTATGTGAAAGTTTGAAGTCAATCAGGTGAAATCTAGGGCCATTACATGTTAACTAAGATTTTTTTTATTAAATTTTCATAGGGCCCCTTTTCCCATGAAACTTGATGGATCAAACCCACTTCCGAAAGGAACAATCCATTTAATGTAATAATCATTCTGGGAATGTTTGAAGAGAATTTGTTGAAAACTATGGACTCTATTATGTTTTCGAGGACTTTTTCAATCCAGTTTTAATCGGGCCCCTTTTTCCCGTGGTCCTTGACTGATCATACCAAATTTTGAAAGGAATAATTCTTATGATAGTACAATCATTCTGTGAAAGTTTGAAGTCAATCAGATGAAAACTGTGGACTCTAGAGTGTTAACAAAGATCTTTGAATTAATTTTTAATAAGGCCCCTTTTCCTATGTTTCTTTAGGAATCATATCCGATTCCAAAAGGTACAATCCTTATGATGGTACAATCATTCTGTGAAAGTTTGAAGAGAATAAACTGTGGACTCTATCGCGTAAACAAGAATTTTAATGGAATTTTTATTAAATTTTCATAAGGCCCCTTTTCCCGTGTTTCTTGACAGATCATACCAATTTTCAAAAGGAACAATCCTTATGTTGGTACAATCATTCTGTGAAAGTTTGAAGAGAATATGATGAAAACTGTGGACTTTATCGTGTAAAAGAGGATTTTTAATTGAATTTTTAATGAATTTTCATAAGGCCCCTTTTCCCGTGTTTCTTGACGACTCATACCCATTTTCAAAAGGAATGATCCTTATGTTAGTACAATCATTCTGTGAAAGTTTGAAGAGAATCTGATGAGAACTGTGGACTCTATCACGTAAACGAGGATTTTTTAATTAAATTTTCATAAGGCCCCTATTCCTATGTTTCTTGACGGATCTTACCCATTTTCGAAAGGAACGATCCTTATGTTGGTATAATCATTCTGAGAAAATTTGAAGAGAGTCTGATGAAAACTGTGGACTCTATCACGTAAACGAGGATTTTTCATTGAATTTTTAATTAAATTTTCATAAGGCCCCTTTTCCTGTTTTTCTTGATGGATCATACCCATTTTCGAAAGGAACAATCCTTATTTTGGTACAATCATTCTTAGAAAGTTTGAAGAGAATCCAATGAAAACTGTGGACTTTATCGTGTAAAAGAGGATTTTCAATTGAATTTTTAATGAATTTTCATAAGGCTCATTTTCCCGTGTTTCTTGATGGATCATACCCATTTTCGAAAGGAACGATCCTTATGTTGGTACAATCATTCTGTGAAAGTTTGAAGAGAATTTGATTAAAACTGTGGACTCTATCGCGTAAACAAGGATTTTTTAATTAAATTTTCATAAGGCCCCTTTTCCCGTGTTTCTTGACGGATCATACCCATTTTCGAAAGGAACAATCCTTATGATGGTAAAATCATTCTGAGAAAGTTTGAAGAGAATCCAATGAAAACTGTGGACTCTATCGTGTAAACGAGGATTTTTAATTGAATTTTTGATTAAATTTTCATAAGGCCCCTTTTCCTGTGTTTCTTGATGGATAATACCCATTTTCGAAAGGAACAATCCTTATTTTGGTACAATCATTCTGAGAAAGTTTGAAGAGAATCCAATGAAAACTGTGGACTCTATCGCGTAAACGAGGATTTTTAATTGAATTTTTAATGAATTTTCATAAGGCCCCTTTTCCCGTGTTTCTTGATGGATCATACCCATTTTGGAAAGGAACGATCCTTATGTTGGTACAATCATTCTGTGAAAGTTTGAAGTCAATCAGATGAAAACTGTGGACTCTAGAGTGTTAACAAAGATCTTTGAATTAATTTTTAATAAGGCCCCTTTTCCTATGTTTCTTTAGGAATCATATCCGATTCCAAAAGGTACAATCCTTATGATGGTACAATCATTCTGTGAAAGTTTGAAGAGAATAAACTGTGGACTCTACCGCGTAAACAAGAATTTTAATGGAATTTTTATTAAATTTTCATAAGGCCCCTTTTCCCGTGTTTCTTGACAGATCATACCAATTTTCAAAAGGAACAATCCTTATGTTGGTACAATCATTCTGTGAAAGTTTGAAGAGAATATGATGAAAACTGTGGACTCTATCTCGTAAACCAGGATTTTATAATTGAATTTTCATAAGGCCCCTTTTCCCGTGTTTCTTGACGGATCATACCCAATTTCAAAGGAACGATCCTTATGTTAGTACAATCATTCTGAGAAAGTTTGAAGAGAATCCAATGAAAACTGTGGACTTTATCGTGTAAAAGAGGATTTTTAATTGAATTTTTAATGAATTTTCATAAGGCCCCTTTTCCCGTGTTTCTTGACGACTCATACCCATTTTCAAAAGGAATGATCCTTATGTTAGTACAATCATTCTGTGAAAGTTTGAAGAGAATCTGATGAGAACTGTGGACTCTATCACGTAAACGAGGATTTTTTAATTAAATTTTCATAAGGCCCCTATTCCTATGTTTCTTGACGGATCTTACCCATTTTCGAAAGGAACGATCCTTATGTTGGTACAATCATTCTGAGAAAATTTGAAGAGAGTCTGATGAAAACTGTGGACTCTATCACGTAAACGAGGATTTTTCATTGAATTTTTAATTAAATTTTCATAAGGCCCCTTTTCCTGTTTTTCTTGATGGATCATACCCATTTTCGAAAGGAACAATCCTTATTTTGGTACAATCATTCTTAGAAAGTTTGAAGAGAATCCAATGAAAACTGTGGACTTTATCGTGTAAAAGAGGATTTTTAATTGAATTTTTAATGAATTTTCATAAGGCTCATTTTCCCGTGTTTCTTGATGGATCATACCCATTTTCGAAAGGAACGATCCTTATGTTGGTACAATCATTCTGTGAAAGTTTGAAGAGAATTTGATTAGAACTGTGGACTCTATCGCGTAAACAAGGATTTTTTAATTAAATTTTCATAAGGCCCCTTTTCCCGTGTTTCTTGACGGATCATACCCATTTTCGAAAGGAACAACCCTTATGATGGTACAATCATTCTGTGAAAGTTTGAAGAGAATCCAATGAAAACTGTGGACTTTATCGCGTTAAAGAAGATTTTTTAATTAAGTTTTAATTAGGCCCCTTTTCCCGTGTTTCTTGACGTATCTGACCCAATTTCGAAAGGAACAATCCTTATGATGGTACAATCATTTTGTGAAAGTTTGAAGGGAATCTGATGATAACTGTGGACTTTATTGCGTAAACAAGGAAAAGTTTAACGGACGGACGACGGACGGACGGACGGATGCCGGACGGGAAAAAGCCATCGCTATAGCTCTAGTGGCCTTCGGCCAGTAGAGCTAAAAATAGGTATTTTATCTAACAGCAGGTAGGCCCAGACGTTCAATGATTCGTCGGTCTTGGCCATAGTCGAAAGTGAAACTAGACATTCTCCGTCTCAGATTTTTTTCGTTTAAAATGACGCTACAAAGTTTAATCCATTTTTGTACATGTGCAGCTGGTCGGTGTAAAACCCCAATCGTAAATGACATGGTTCAGATAGAGTTCTTTGTTTATTTATTGTTACCGTATTTTTAACGACGGTAATGAAATTAGACCAAGTCCATTACCGTTAAAAAGGTTCGAAGGTTGATCCACATGCATTTTCTCAACGCGTCAGTAACCACAGGTGTTCAACAACTCGTCGGTCTCCAAGGAGACGTCGATATGCGGGACACTTAGATTTTATCCCTTTCCTTTAAAGAAGGAAACATTTCCGTCGATGAACAACTTAATTTAATTAGATAAAAATGCCAACGAGTATCAATGATAATAAAACAGCGTTATAGCATTATAACTCCACTTCTTCCGCTGTTTCATTTCTTGGACCCCACCAACAGCGTTATAGTGGAGCTGCAGTGTAATTTCTTTCCATATTATTTCTTACAGCACTGAAAGAAGGACTTTCCTTTTTTCAGCTCCTTAGAAAACATTCTATGATGTGTTTAGGAAATACCATGCATTACAGCCTTTTTCTGAAATGTGACATTGATAAGTGTCCTTGACCTTGATGGATGACCTTGACCTTACAAACAACTGATGCCTGTCAATACAAGGAACCTATTTCCAAAATGTAAGTCATGTATCCTGAACACTGTTTGAATAAGAGCAATATGTTAAGTTTTGAGTGTATTTCAAAAAATTAGTGGCCTTGATGGAGGACCCTGATCATACTATCAACTGATGCTTATCAACACAAGGAACCAACATTCCAAATATAAGCCAAAGTACCTTCAATGGTGTGTGAATAACAGCAAAATGTTTAGTTGTTAAGTTTACTGCTCCCTGACAGAAGGACATCAGTAAAATAATAAGAACCTTATCTTTTCAAAGGGGATCTAAAATTAATATAAGGTTTTAAAATTCAATATCATATTTACAACAGTATGTACAAAATTATTTACATAACTGGTTTGCCTAGTAGTTAAGCAAGTGATGAAGCAATATAGGAAACTAATCTGTGACGATTGGAAATATTTTTGTCAACTATTTGTATACACATGAAGTGGTAAAAATAAAAAAGTAAATTAAATGAACACTTACCGGAAGCTGTGTAATATTACAACAAGGATTTATTTATTTTTTCAAATCTTATTTTACTTGTTACACAAACACATTTTATCAAAACTGAGTTACAGACAAAATTTAAGAAGATATAAATATGGAATCCTGAGTTATCCATCACCATTCAACAAAATTATAGGCTGGTCAAAACTGAAACAGCTTGCAGCAATTTCTCCTTTTGCCACAGTGTGTGAACAGTGCGTCCACTTACTGCAGGATTGTGTGGTAGTAAAGGGTTAGGACAAAAACATGTACAGGTATTTCCTTTCTTTTCTAATTAATGAAAGTTGAAAATAAGATTCAACAAAATGATAATTTGTATTTTACTATTGCTAAACAGCCAAAAAACAGCTTCATCTTGTCTTTATTTTTTTTTTATAAATTTCAGCTCCTGATTTTAAAAGTCTCTTTGCAAATCACAAATATTAATAATCAATATAGGCACAAAAGAATATCATTGTTCTCACGCATAAGACAATTTAGAAGGTATTAACAACATAAGTTCAATCAAGCAAAGCAACGTAAAACAAGGAAAAGAAACAAATTACAGTTGATGAATTTTTTGTTGAAACAACAGAATATTTAGTATTAATAAAAGTGGGACAATCTAGAGATCTATTTGTGCTGTTGTAACACATTTTAACCTCATACAGTTAAATACAAGTCAGAGTACTTGATATAACTGCTTTTTTTTATATAACCATTTACAGGCAATATATTATATTTGAAGACACCAATATAAAAATAAAGTTTTAACCCATTACCAGACAACACAATTTCAGACTGGTCCAAATTGAAAGGAGTTGCAGATGACAAGTTAATGAAGTTTGAGATATTTTCAACTTTCTGTATAGAAAACATTGTGTAAAAAGAAGAATTTGCTTGCTACAAGCAATTCCTTCATTTTAAACAATATTTCCCCAATTGTTTTCCTTGTTTTTCAAAAAATGTCATTGTGTCGGAATGGGTTAAAGAGACAAATAATGACCTTTTATCAAAACAGAATATTTGCAAAAAGCAAAGGCTAATCTAGATTCTAGATCCCCCCTTGAATTTTCATCCCATTTTCCTCCTCCTTAATTGACAAAATAGTTCCAAATCATTGCCCCTCTTTGATAAATGAATCTAGCAGCACAAAAGGACCTCTATTTTATTTCCTGGGAAGGGTTAGGACAGGAACATTAGTAACATTTAGTTCAAGTTGTATTGGTTATCGAAAATACTTTACTTGATAATGTCTGTCATGGGGATCAAGAAGCTATTTGGGAAAGAAAGCAAAATCTCAGTAAAGAAATATGCATCAACTCTATATTGGAATATTACTTTCTCTGTCTTTGCACTCTACAAAGAATTTTGGGTTTTGTTTATTTTATCCACTGCTACATAATCTATGAATCATACCAGAACATTTCATCATCAACTTGAAAGCAGTGCTTGGAAAAGTGCAGCACAAAAAACATGCTCCTTTTACCTTATTATTCTGCAATTAACTTTACTACCATAAATGATCAGTTAACCCACTACCAGACTACAGAATTATAACTAGCCAAAAATTGAAGGAAGTTGCAGACATTTCAAACTGCACTCACATTGGAAATTAGGTGCCAAAATAATTTGAGATAGGGAGAAAATGTTTGTCACAAGCAATTTCTCTTTTTATCATAAATGTATCTATATTTATTCCTCAAATGTGTCAAATAGTGGGCATTTGTGGTACTGGGTTAAACTTAATCTAGAAATAATAAATAACAAGCATTAATATGAACATCTTACAATTAGATACTTTATATTGCATATAAAAGTCAAAATTGAAACAGGTAAGTAAAGAGGAGCATTTTTAACAAATTTTTTAAAGGTCGAAATTAATATTCAAGCCCATGCATTTAAGAAGCAAAATAAGAAAACATAAAAAAATAAATATAAAAAACCCAACCAACCAAACAAAAATAACGGAATTGCCCCTTGGCTTTTAGTGATGTATTGTACAAATCCAAATTAACCCATTACCAGACAACAAAATTTAGACTCATTAAAATTGAAAGAAGTTGCAGTTGACAATTTTTAGCGGATGAAATTCTAATTTCTTCAAATGTGCAGGCTGATCTTAGCCTACACTACACCACCTGCATGTCTAATTCAAGCTAGAATTGTGATATTAATTTTTAAAAGAAATAATGATCCACAGCTAGTGATTCCAGTGCTTTCGGCCCTTTGACTTTAATGGCCCTTTGACTTTAATGCAACTCTGAACTAGAATACAGCATGACAGGGGTTTATTAGGTGCATTTCATTGAGCATGTTTATTTTTTGGTCAAATTGTCCATAAACTTGATTACATTGTTCCAGAGATAGTATTATGGGGTATCCTAAAAGTGCATTCCTACAGGTCTTGGAATGGGTTGCACGGGTGTTCTAAGAAGCTAAAAAGCCATTCAGGTGTCACAAATACTTCAACATTGTGAATGACCATCTTTCTTTTAAGATTTATACAACAAAAAATTAACAGGAAAAACCAACATCTTCTGTTCAACTTTATAATGTATCTCTTTATTCATTATCAGTATTAGTTAAGCTGTAACCTATTTGATTATCTAAGATGATTAATTCGTTATAGAGATTAATGTCTAAATCCTTATTATGCTAATGATCATGCACAAGTTGAAGTATTTTTTCATTTTAAAAGTTTCATTCCAAGTCATACCCCATCATCCTGGAATGTGTGTTTGAACATTTAAATACAGAAATCATTATGTAAGACTTTACAAAAGAGACCCGTTGAGGAAAAAGGGGAACATCTTCAAACAAGTGAATGTAATTTTGATCATTTCAATGAATTAAAATGACCACTTAGCATAGAAAAATCTTTCAAAAAAAGCAGAGCTTCTGTGTTGTAGGTATTCATTTGCATTTTCTTTTGAAGATAATTGACAAATGGCGGCTGCCAATCAAATAATCAGTAGACCAATCATATCACTCATTTAGACTGGAAACTTTGAACTCCTAGCAACCATTTATGTGAAGTTTTTTGGCCTAGTGACTTAAACATCGTAACTACAGCTTATTCAGATTGCAGTTACGATTGTTTAAGTCGCCAAATAACCTTTCTTTTTTTTTGTTACATGCTACTGGCTATAATATAAACTTTGCAAATTAATGCCATTAAATATAAAAGCAGAACTTATCGTTGGAGTCAATGGGCAGGGCTAATGGAGTAAATGGGCGGGGCCAGTAAAAATTCCAGTGAGTACCCACAATACAAGGTTTTGAAGAGAACTTACATATTATTTAGATTGTCATCATTTTCTCTTCTATAGAGCCCTGAATAGTATTAACCTTGCTCAGTTAAGAGGCTCTATCCAATTAGACCAGGCTGACCCTTTTAGAATTTCCAAATGTTCCCATTTAGCACAACAGGTCATAAATATACATTATACTTTCTATCTTAATACATTACAATGTCTGGTTTCATTGTTAGGGAAAGATGACAGTTTAACAAGATCATTTGACATTTTGAAAAAAAAAAAAAAAGTAAATTAATATGAAATCTAAGTGTCTAATCCAAAAACTTTTGCTATAGTGGTCAAAAACAGTAAGTCAATGTTGGTGCTCACCTGAGCCTTAATGTAATTAGTACCCTTCACATACTATTCAAAGATAAATTCAAAGAACTCTTTGTCTTTACCCCTCAATCCCTATCCCTAATTAGTTTCTTTTACTAATTTATAAATATGTTTTACTAAGAATTCAACATGTTCTTTTTGCCAAAGCGTTTCAGGATGTCTTGGGTCAAAGAAATTCTTCTTCATTTCAAGGGTATCTGTTTACATATCAGATTTTGCCCTGCTGAAGAAAAGTTTCTTCAAAACATTTTTGCCATTTCGTTGATGATTGAATAGTTACAATTAAGTTCATTGGCTTAGGTAAGCAAAATCATTTGAAGGAACCTTTAAGACAGAAATTACCAGACAACAAAAATTTAGACTGGTCTAAATTCAAAAATGTCACAGCTAATAACTTTAAGACGATGGAATTTAATTTCCTTTTTTTTGGGGGGGGGGGGGAGATTAAAAACACAGAGGATAATAATGAGCTTGCTTGTAATATGCAAGTCTTCACGAAGTTTTCAGAAGCTTCTATTCTTGGGGCCATCAAAAAGCATCATTGTATGTATGGTAATGGGTTAAACTGGTCCAAATTGAAAGAAATTGATACAACAATTTCAAGTTGAAAGAATTTTAAATTTTTTTGCCTTTGTTGGATAGAAAACATTGTGAACAGTTAAGAAATTGCTTGTTACAAGCAATTTCTTCATTATCCACAATGTTTTCCAAATCTTTTTTCCTGGGGGGCATGAAAAGGAGAGCTTGTTTGGAAATGGTTAACTATGACTAACAATACATTAAAGACACAAGACATTGAGTGATCACAAAACCTCACCTTTAGCAAACTCTAATCAGGTTAACTAAGAATTATTCAATTTTCTTTGCATTTGCAATACTTATTTCCAAACCTTAAAGACATTTGATAAAATCATTAGCAAGACTAACTGCCGTGGAAACCACTCTAGCAGATAAATTTAGAAAAATAATTATTTCTACATCAGTAAATAATTCTTGGTTCAATTATTTCTTGGCATATTGGCCTAACATAAGGAAGACTGGCAGTTATCTTGTCATAATCTTAGGGCTTCCGAGCCATAATTCATGACTGATGCTTTTTCACATTTACAATATTACACTCATTTATTTTTTCATTCATTATTCCAAGAGTCAACAATTTTCCAATATCATGCAAACTATCTAAAACAATTGAACTTTATAACATCTAATCATGCTTTAAAATTTTATAAAATCATTTAGAGGTAATCATGCCATGTCTATTCCAAAGGATATGAATTGTTGAATTTTAATTGATTAACCCATTATCAGATGACAAATGTGAGACTTGTCCAAACTGAAAGAAGTTGCAAACAACAATTCTAAGATGATTGAATTTAAAGAATCTTTGTCTTTTTGGGTAAAAGACACTGTGGACAATGAAGAAAGACAAAGTTTTCCAATATTTCATTAATAAAAAATTGTCATCTGTAAGTTCTAACAATATGGCCACGTCTTAAATTTTGTTGTCTTGTAATGGGTTAATACAAGGTTTACTTTCTAATCAAAGTATGTAAGCATTTAGATGAATAGACAGTCCCTTTATAGATAAAAACAGTTTTCTTTTTGTTAATACTCATTTACATTTTTTCTATACAATCATGAATTTCACAACTGAATCACAAGATAAGCAAGAAATACCCTTGAGGAAAATGGTAAGCTCACCTTTGCATTTTTGTTGATTTCTACAGAAATTGTTTTGCTGGTTTCTCCATGACTGAATGTTAGCACTCCTGACTGTGTAACATAATCAATTTTGGAGTCATTGAGATCTTTTCCCCCAGTAGCAGTTCCATTTCTGTAAAGACATTCATTATATATAACTGAGGTAACTCTTCTGAGCTAAATCTCTTGGCAACGTATATGTACAAGTCAACATAAACTGTTATATATTCTATAAGAGCCTGGATATTTTTCGGGAAAAAATGAAGGTTTTTAAATCTTTAAGTATTGTATTTATAGTTGTCTTCATCATTGTCATGCAAAAGCTTGGTTATTTGCTTTAAATAAGATAAAGAAAAATAATCTGAAGAAATTTCATATATTGCTATCAGAGGTTACTTTAACAAATACTAGATTTTTTTTTTTTTTAGATTGATCCGAATTCAAAGGAGTTGCTGAAGAACATTTACAATTGATTGAATTTTTAAAAATCTCTGTAACTTAGGAGAGAAAACTTTGTGAGTAATGAGGTAATAGGATATGAAAGCTTTATTCTTGAGAGGCGCTAAAAAGCATGATCATGTGGGCATGAGTTCAATGATTTAATGAATTATCACTTTACTTCTAGTTATAATCTCATTTTCCTATAAGCCAAAGCATAAAACATCCAAATGTGAAGCTTTTTTTTAGCGGTTTTGTAGGACAAAGCTGGTATTTCAAATCGATCAACCAGAAACAAGTTTCATTTCCACGCATGCTCATAAACTTCAAGTGAAAATCTATGTGATCACTCCATCTTGTTTCATCGCTGATGAATAAATAACTTACTTGATGAATGCTAACGGCCTCCTTTTAATCAAGAATATCAAGGAAAATGGTTAAACCTTCGACTTAATATATCCATGGTAAATTGTCTAATGTCATTTGTCTAAATGAAAGAAATAATTTCCTTGCGGTTTCAAGATAGATCTAGCTCAGTGGTTAATGGAGTCAGTGAATACATGTAAACAAACTCATAATCCTGTCTGTTAGTGTTTTGACCTGGCAGGGATGAGCAAATTTACACCCGTATACACATTATAAGTTACAAGTTACCACCCTGTTATAGTTGCGATTCAAGCGCCTATTTAACCCCATGGAATAAAACACCTTTTACCTTGAATTCGACTATGTCTTTGAAACAGACATGTAGTACTTCAATTGCAATGATAAAATGCCCAACAAAAAAAGAAGTTAATGTTAGCTTTGATTTCTTTACATTTTATCATTTAACCTTTAACCGCACAACCACAAATTTTCATGCACTGATGAAAAACTATTGAAGAAAATGTTGTGATTAAATCAAAATTGCGATTTAGGTAAACAGTAAAGGCTCATGATTGATTAAATGGGGTTTAACGCAACTTTTAATAGTATTTCAGTTATATAGGGGCGGCTTCAGCTCCTAACCATGGGTTCCCCGTAGTTCACACACCAGTACTACCACTACATCCTAATTAGGTGTACGATTTACTTACTCATGCTGGCATTTTTTTGAGTGTGGTTACCGATAGCCGAGCAAAACCGCTCTCAGAACTTTCAGTCCTGTGATTTGTGTGTGTGGTTGTGAGCAATCTTGTTTCTATATATTGTTTGGCATATCTTCAATTACAATGAGATGTCCAGATACCTTTTCATCTGAACAATCACATATATGTTTATTAAAGACTCAGAATGAGTGAGAGCTATTAATTAGGTACACTCTGAGATGCCTGTGTTCTACCAAGAAAGACAATGACTTTTGACGGCAAAATTTTAGACTAGTCCTATTTGCAGACAACCATTTTTTCTTTAGGAAATTTAAAAAATCTTTGTCTTCTTCCACAATGTTTTCCAAAGCTTTTTTCTTTGAGGGTTTTCAAAAGCGTCATTGTTTGGGAAAATGGGTTAGTAGGTTAGTAACAGAAATTGAAAACCATAGTCCTATTTGCAGACAACCATTTTTTCTTTAGGAAATTTAAAAAATCTTTGTCTTCTTCCACAATGTTTTCCAAAGCTTTTTTCTTTGAGGGTTTTCAAAAGCGTCATTGTTTGGGAAAATGGGTTAGTAGGTTAGTAACAGAAATTGAAAACCATAGTCCTATTTGCAGACAACCATTTTTTCTTTAGGAAATTTAAAAAATCTTTGTCTTCTTCCACAATGTTTTCCAAAGCTTTTTTCTTTGAGGGTTTTCAAAAGCGTCATTGTTTGGGAAAATGGGTTAGTAGGTTAGTAACAGAAATTGAAAACCATAGTCCTATTTGCAGACAACCATTTTTTCTTTAGGAAATTTAAAAAATCTTTGTCTTCTTCCACAATGTTTTCCAAAGCTTTTTTCTTTGAGGGTTTTCAAAAGCGTCATTGTTTGGGAAAATGGGTTAGTAGGTTAGTAACAGAAATTGAAAACCCTCTTACACTTCTATTGTTATAAAAGCTATATTAACTGACAGTGGACCTTCCTTTACTTACATTGTTGAGTATTCAATAGTGACTGTGCCATCAAAACCATGCTCCCGTACAACTCTTGTTACCACAGTACCAGAGGAAAGATCAGCCACACAATGGTCCTGCTCAAAGTCAAACTCACCAGGCTCTGTAAAAACAGAAAATAAGATAATAACAAGAACTTCCCAGAGTGGCGCATATACGCTAAAAGGGGTTTTTCAGTAACCTTGGCTTGTCAGTAACCTGAGCTTGAATGATAGCTAATGATTTTTGTCAATAGATAGATCTTATCACCTGAATAATACTGTTTACACTTGAGAAATAAGACATTATCATTCAACATTTTGTACAGTGGTTAAATTCTTTAATTTGAATACAATTGACATAAAAAAATGACCTTGACCAATGACCTTGAAACAAGTTTCAACAGAAAGTACTCACCACAAGCAATAAAAATATGACCATGAAAAACTGATCTTGACAAATAAACTATTACAATGGTTCAGTTTAGGTTTTAAGAGCTCGAAATGACCTTGACATTTGAATTCAGTCAATTCAATAGCAGATAATTCAAGAATGACCCAAGCTTTTTGAATTTCTTAAGTCTTATGTTCAACTAGATATCAGAGATACATTGTGGTAGGATTCAGTCCAATCCAATAGATTTTGTAGGAGGAGTTGTGCACACACAGACACAAAAAAACCCTGTAATTCTAAGGTTAATTGTTAAGTAAAGGGCAGATGATTCAGGAACAACTTGACATATGAAACAAATTTTAGTCCTAAGCACAACTTGACATCATACAGAGTCATTGTGGCAAATTTCAGTTCATTCCCATTCAAAATGTAGTAGAAAGTGTACTCACAAGAAATAAAGGGGTTTTTCGTTCAATTCAAGGGCAGATAATTCAAGATAACTCAAGAATGACTGGATTGATTTGAATTTCAAAGGTTTTATGCACAACCAGACATCATAGGGAGTAATTGTGCCAGGTCTTAGCTTATTGCCATAAAAGTGTAGGATAAGATGTGCAAACAATAAACATAGTGATTTTCGTTCAATTCAAGGACAGATAATTCAAGATAACTCAAGAATGACTGGAGTGCTTTGAATTTCAAAGGTCTTATGCACAACTAAACATCATAGGGAATACTTGTCCCAAGTTTCAGCTCGTTCCCATGGATAGTTCAGGAGAAGTTGTGCACACAAAACATAGTGATTTTCGTTCAATTCAATTGCAGATATTTCAGGATAACTCAAGAATTACTGCAGCGATTTGAATTTCAAAGGTCTTATGCACAACTAGACATCATAGGGAGTACTTAAGCCAAGTTTCAGCTCATTCCCACACACAAAAATTTGTTAACAGACGAACAGACAGACAGACAGATGGATGACTGGGGACATTACATAATACGACCCTTCAGGCCTATAAAAAAGCTTTAGAACTCAAACAGCAGATGACAAATTAAGAATTCAATTTGACAACAATTATAGAAGTATGATATACATCTTACAATCATCTTTTACTTATCCCATTTCCACACAGAGACGTTCTTTGACGCCCCTCAAGAAAAACTCTTGGAAAAACATTATGTATAATGAATAAATTGCTTGTAACAAGCAATTTTTCATTTTCCATAATATTTTCTACCTATAAAGTTGAAAAAACCTTAAACTGTCAGCTGCAACACCTTTCAATTTGGACCAGTCTAGAACTTTGCCATCTGGAAATGGGTTATGACACGTCCATATCAAATCTGTATTTCCAAGGAACGAATAATCTTTTGATATTTCTAAAAAAAAATATGTACGAATTGCCATGTTTGGAGAATTCTACAAAATTAATTTAAACAAGGAACAAATCCCAACTCTTGTCATATCAATAATTTTGAATATCACACAAGATTAAACATTCTTTATTGTAGGCTTAACCCATTACCACACAACAAAATTTTAGACTGGTCCAAGTCAATTAATAATCTATGTCACCATTTTTTCAAATTGAATTAACTCTGTTTAAATCCATTACCACTCAATCATGTTTTTTGATGACTTGAAAAAATTCTTGGGGAAAAATGTCTTTGCTACAAGTATTTCCCCTTTCTCATAATTTTTTCTATCTTATATGGCACTCTGTTTCTAATTTTAGGACTCTTGGATGTCTGCAACTTCTTTCAATTTGGGTCAGTCTAAACCTTGTTGTGTATATTATAATGGGTCTAGTCTTGGCAAGAAAAATTACTCTACCTTTTAACCCTTTCTTGTTTTGCAAAATTTTAGACCTTTCAAAATCAATTGATTTACAGAAGACAATATAAAATCAATTTAATTTGAAAATAATTCAATAGGGTAGAAAATATTGTGGAAAACGAAGAAATCACTTGGTACAAGCAATTTCCTCTTTTTCCACAATCTTTTCTCAAGTATACAAAACAGGGATTTAAAAACCAGGGATTGAATGGGAACCGATTAAGATATTTGCAAGTTAACCCATTCCCACACACATTCCAATGCTTTTTGATGCCCAAAAGAAAAAAAAGTTTTGGTAACATTGTGGTTGATGAAGGAATTGCTTGTTTCAAGCAATTTCTTTATTATCCACAATATTCTTTACCTGAAAAGACATACAAAATATAAATCTCACCAACAAAAATTGTCTTCTGCAATATCTTTGATTTTTGACAAGTTTAAAATTTTATCGCTGGTAGTGGGTTAAAATTAACAAAGCATGCATTATGAATTGTATCCAAATTATAACAGCCAATTTTGAAAAAATGCAGAAGATGATGGGCATTCATCAATAACAAAAGTTCTCATTAAACCATTACCAGATGACAAAATTTTAGACTGGTCCAAATTGAAAGAAGTAGCGACAATTTCAAGTTAATTGAAATCGCAAAAAATATTTGTCTAATGGGTATGAAAAATAGTTGAAAATGAAGAAATTGCTTGTAGCAAGCAATTTCTTCAGATTTCACAATGTTTTTCCCAATGCTTTTCCTCTTGAGGGTGCCAAAAAGCGTCTTTTTGTAGAAATGGGTTTTCTCAGCTAGAAACAAAAGGAACAGTAAAAGAAATTCTTTCTAAAAAACATGTAATTATAGATTATACTCTGTATTTGATGTTCCCACTAACTAAGCTAAGGCCTTTTGAAACAAAAGACTTTAAAAGCACCTCTCCCTGATACTAGCAATCAATAACTAGTTTTCTTTTATACCCCAGACCACATGCTCTATGTAGCTCTTTTCTATTTAACTTTACCTGTTACACCTAAGAACTCTTGCCCAATGTTGCATAATTTGAAAGGTTTGTGTTGGCAAAGATGATAGTGAATATATGTTGAGTCTGATCTTTGTAAAAAGCAATTTAGTCTTATTCATACTAAATAAATCCCATAATCACACAATGATGCTCTCTGATTCCCTGAAGAATACAATCATGGAAAACTTTGTGTAAAATGCGGAAGCAATTTCTCCTTTCCTTACAATGTTTTCTAGCTTAAGAGCTTATTTTCCAGTTTTAGCGTAATTTGAAATGTCGTCTGCAACTTCTTTAAATTTGGGCTAGTCTTAATTTTGTCGTCTTGTATTGAGCTAACCCATTATCAAGCAACAAAATTTCAGACAAGTCAAAATTGAAAAAAAGTTGCAAATAACAACTTTTAGCCATGGAATTTAAAAAAAACATTTGTCTTTTTGGATAGGAAAAATTATGGATAATGAAGAAATTGCTTGTAACAAAGCCTTTTTTCTTAAGAGGAGTCAGAAAGCGTTATAGTTTGGGAATGGGTAAAGATACTTTTTTGTTTGAAATTACATATTCACTTTGCATTTTTGCTGGTTTAGTTTGAGCTTTACAATGATGTCTTACAACTTGACAAAATTCTAGACTGATTGAAAGATATCGCAGATAACCTATCAGTACAGAATTACTTCAAGACATTCATATGATATAGACAACTATTAAAAAAAATCCAAAGTCAAGAAAGTGAAACCTGATCTACGTAAACAGTTGATGGATCGCCAATGTTGATAGAAAAATTAATTGATCAATCAATTCATTCATTAAAACCAGAAGTGAATGGTGATGCATTAAAATCAAAGGGCTGAAAGCACTGGAAGCACCAAATTATTGGTCAATATCTATATTGAAAATTTATCTTCTTACCAATTCTGTCTTAAAAGGACAAGCAGGTGGTATATACTAAGATCAGACTGCACACACGTGCAGGCTGATCTTTTTCTATAACCCTGTTAAAGCAGGAATAATCCTGGTTCAGCATGAAAAGGGTTAATTCCCTGACTATATATTTTGCAAACTAACAATATTTGATAGCCAGTCGTGTTGGAATGGTGAGGTACCATTTTTCCCAAAGGATAAAAAAATCTATGAAAATTTCAATGATATGTACCACAAATCTTGTTTTCAATGTCGGACGTTTCATTAAAAGCTTCCCTTCATCTGAGTGACATAATGTCTTGTGCAATTCTAAGCTTTTCTATAAGCATATTTAAACTTCACAAAGCAAAAAATGTTTGACTAGAACTTTTTCTAATAATCTGTATATATCTTGATAATAACTTTTCATGCAGTCATAAACTATCTTAAATCCAGAAGTTATTGCTTTAGATTTTGATGAAGATATTTTCACATCAGCTTTCCTTTCTGATAGATATTGGCATAGACGAATCATGAAAAAATCAACAATTTCCTTTTAGATTTATTCAGATCTTTTGATGATTTGTGAAGTCTTCATTTTAGGCTTTGAAGAGCGATCTTCAGTCACCTTATGTCTATGATAGAATCAAAGCAAAAACTTCTGTTTGAGTTCAGAACAAAACTAACAAATATCAACCCTTTACATAAAAATGCTTAATTTTAAACTTGTTACAATAACTGAGTAGAAAGTTTGTTAAATAAAAAACAAACTAGAGTTGTGGTAAAGCTGACTTATACACCCCACCAGCAGTAGTTAAATTGATCTTTGACCTATGTTACACCAATACAAATAGGCACCTCCTTTGGTCATGGATAATATTTGTATAAAGTTAATTAATTATGATTAAATGGGGTTTTACGCTGCTTTCAACAATATTTCAGTTATATCGCGGCGGCTGGAGCACCTAACAATGGAATCCTGGTATATCTCACACCAGTACTACCATTACATCCTTTCCTAGCCTCCAGCTGCTATCCCACATAGATCTACTATTATCGACCCATTGGTGAGAGACAAATAGTCGGAATGGATGAGTGCCGCTGTCGGGGATCAAACCCGGGACCTCTAGATTGGCAGTGCCAACGTGCTACCAACTGCGCTATGATGCGGCAGTATAAAGTTAAATGGCTTATGAGCTAGAGTATATATATAGAAATGGTTTCAGTCAATTTCAATTGTGACATTTGACAAATGTGACCCAAAAACGATAGGGCACTTCCTTAAAACATTTGCAACAATTGCAAGTAAGTTCATAGTTGTTGGTCAATTGTTTCTTAAGTAAGAGCACAGAAATGAAAGAGTATGGACAGACGGACAAACAATTGATTGAATGAGGTTTAACACCACTTTTAACTGTATTTCAGTCATATCATGGTGGCTGGAGCACTTAACAATGGATTTCTGTTATTTCTCACACAAGTACAACCACTACATCCTTTCCTAGCCTCCAGCTACTACCCCAATTAGGTTTACCATTATCCACCAATAGGTGAGAGACAAGTGTCGGAAAGAATATGTGCTGCTGCTGGGGATCAAACCCATGTATCCCATGACTGAAGATTAGGAGTCTCATGAACTACCGACTGCGCTATGACAGTGGCGACTGACAAACAAATGGACAGACAGATATAGTAAAACCAAGTACACCCCTCTGTACCTCATAGGTGGGGGATATAAAGAGATCCGGGCCCAGCACTGAAAGTTTACAAAATTTTTAGATGCTGGATAGACATAACAAATCATTTTCCTTTTGAATTAAATTTTACCAAATAAGTTTTAAAAAATGAGCATATTTTAGATATTGTTATACCAAAATCTATAATATAAACATATAATGTAGACAAAGATAAGACTGCACATTTGTGAAAGCTTTTCTTTGTTTTCCTTTTGTCTTTCTTTTCTGCAAAAAAAAGCAGGATGAGCAGGAGGAAGGATTTGTCTGAAATGGAACATTATTGTAGTTCTAGTTTAGAACAATTTTATTAAAGTTGCATACTTTGTTTCTATTTTATTAATTTTGGTAAAGCCAGAAAATATCTAGATCAAATTGTATGACCTTGAAAAAGGCTTTTAAGATATCTTTGAAAACAGCAAAGGAATACAAATAGTAAAGGGTTAATTAAAACATAAAACAAAACCTCCTGAAACAGTTTGTTTCTGTGTTACCTTTAGTTCCTGAAAAACCACCAATTAAATATTAATTGTGCATCATGTGTCAAATAGGATACATTTGTTTAAAATCTGTGATGTTTAACAAAGGACCATAATGGTGCTGGATTTTTCACCTAAGTTTAACCCATTCCCACACAATGACGGTTTTTGACGTTGCTCAAGCAAAGAAATGGGAAAACATTGTGGAAAACGAAGAAATTGTGACAATGATTTCTACTTAGAAAGTTGAAAAGGTCTGCTGAAATTTCATAATATTAAAGTTGTCCTCTGCAGCTCCTTTCAATTTGGACCAGACTAAAATTTTGTCTTATTATAATTGGTTGAGGTTGATCCAACTTACTGTAAATCAGGTTTTATAAGCGAGGGTTTTATTTTCCCTAATATTCCCGAGACAACCAGCTCGGGAATTTAAGAATCTCGCTTAAGTTGGACCATACGGAAAAATACGGAGAGGTCTGAAATAAGCTGGGGATGTACAATGATCAAATAACAAAATATTTACCACTTATTGAGTATTTCAGCATCATCCCAATTTATTTCATTAAAATGGGTATTATCCCCTTTTAGGTGTAAAAAAAAACAAAGAATGAATAAGTTTTGAGAACAGGACAAATCTTTAACAAACCACAAAATTTTATAACCTGCCAAATTAGTCCACTAAGTGTATTGAGCATAAAAATGGAAAATAGACAAGGTGATAAAATTCTAAGCAACACAATTAGACAACAAAGAGCTAAAAGTTGTAACTGACTCTTTCTTGAATAGACTCTTAGAACCTTTCAACAAATTGAAATCAGACAATGTGATATAAATCAATTAGAAACAAACAAATGCACCAGTTTTAAATCGGGATATGATTATTGTGCCTATGACAGTTTGGTTAGATGATTATTGTATTGATACTGCGATGGGTCTGTGCTTTAAAGTAAAAATATTACTACATTGAACCCCTTTCAGCTCTTTCCAAAATTTTATTCAAACTATAGTATCTTAAAATGTAGGTAAAAATGTAAGTAAATGAAATACCAGTAATCATTCTATTAATAGGTCGGTATTGAAATAGGATGAAAAGCTATATCGATTTTTTCTTCGCCGATATATTCTCGGTAAAACTTACGGAAATTATAGAATTAACCATTATGCAGCCCCCTGCAAATTAATGAACTTGCTAATAAGCCTTCGGTCCTGATCGAGCAAAAATAAGACAAAGTGAAAATTACCCGATTTACGGTACTGACTGTGGCTGGCTGATTTTTGAACTTTTTTTCTTCTAACCCATTACCAGACAAAACATTTAATGCTGATTTAAATTCAAAGAATTTGCAGACAATGATTCATAGTTAGTGTAATTTTGAAAATCATTGTCTTTTAGAGTATAAACCATTGTGGCAAATGAAGAAATAGCTTTTCACAAGAAATGATAAATATTAACAAAAGAGGTTGATGAAAATTGTGCACTTAGCTTATACTTGACGGACCTTGGATGTCAGTCCAAAAATAGAATGACTAATTAAATCATACATTAAGAGCAGAAGTAATTTTTGAACTCCCACTTTAGCTGCAATGGATGTGAGGTATATTTTTAGCTTTGGCTACATGAGCATCAAACTGTAATTACAACATTTAGATCACCAGCAAACCATTTTAATTTTTTGTTACATGGTACAGACTATAAATTTTGCAAAATAACACCAATTAATATCAAAGACAGTGGGCTAAGGAAAGCAATCTGTCAATTACACTGAAGATCAGTGAACCCGTTATCAGATGGTTAAAATTTTAGACTGGTTCAAATTGAAAGGAGTTGCAGACAACAATTTAAAGTTTCTGAAATTTTAGATTTTTTCAGCTTTCTGAATAGAAAACATTGTGTAAAATGAAGAAATTGCTTGTTACAAGCAATTTCTTCATTTTACACAATGTTGTCCCAATTGTTTTTTCTTTAGGGGCGTCCAAAAGTGTTACTGTGTGCGAATGAGTTAAATCAAATACTTTACACTACTTCAGTCTGACAATCTTCCATATTTGCTCTGTCAAACAAAAAGGGAACTTCTTGGTGCCATTTAAGATTTTCTTAATCTAGAATAGTTATTCTACCTTTTTACATATCCATTTTTGAAAGCCTATCTCTAGCTGACCTCTGCTGGACCCTAACATTTTTTTAAATATTTGTTTATCTAAACATCTTTGAGGTACCTTTTAGCTTGACGGCTAATACATAAATTCAAGTGGATAATCTTATCAAATATAATTTGTAAAATCGCTTTTACATCTGTCTTCTTGCTAGCGATTTAATAGCCTAAAATCTTCAGGATCAAAAAACATCTAGCTCTAACAAAATACAAACCAATAAGAGGTCTAAAGCTTAAAATCCATCCGTTTATAACATGATGAAATGCATTCCTGTCAAATATGCAAATACAGTTCTGTCAGAAGATATGCATACCTCTATACAATTCCAGTCATTGAACATGCATTGACATACATTGATAATAGATATACTTTCTTGCTATGAGAACTCACAAATCTTATGAGATACAAACTCTGTCAGCCTTGTTAAAACTGACATAGTCCAATCTTAAGCTATGAGCAAATATCAATGGTTTATTACCTCTTTACCATACAACATTAAATTTTCAAGGAAAAAGCCATCATATGAATGGAAAAAATAGTATTCAAAAACACAAATCTTTCACACTCTTATTTTTTCAATGCTTAAATTGACAAATTTCATTTTAACCCATTCCAACAAAATTTTATACTGGCCCACTCTGAAAGAAGCTGCAGATAACAATTTCAAGTTGAATGAATTTTGAAGTTTTTCGTCATTTTGAAGTTTTGTGTCATTTTGGTTAGAAAACATTGATGATAATGAAGAAATTGCTTGAAACAAGCAATTTCTTCCTTTTCCACAATGTTTTCCATAACTTTTTCTTGAGGGGCGTAAAAAGGATGGACAATGTGAGAATGGGTTAAGTAACATGTCATTTATTATTTAACCCTTGTCATGCTGAACCTGGAATATTCCGGTTTTGGCAGGAAGTGTAGACCAAGATCAGCCTGCACATAAGTGCAGTCTGATCTTTGTCTACACCTCCTGCTTGTATTTTTCCTGCCAGGGTTGTTTATGAAATTGATTTCTCAAAGAAATATTGATTTTTGAACAACAAGTTCTGTCAGCACTTTCAGCCCTTTGATTTTACAGCAATTCAGTAAGGAAAATTATACAGCATGACAAGGGTTAAATAGCCAGTACTTTTTATTGTCTGGTAAAGAGTTATGATAATTTTCAGCAGTAAAGGGTATGAGCTTTTGCAGGTTGTCAAAGGATCAAGCTTAGTACTTAAAGCTAGAAGAGTGCATTACATGCAGGATAATAGGTCTCCGGATAGGGCATTATCCTGATAGTGGCGTTCAAGGGAGGTAAACAGGGTTATGTACAAACCACCAGTTAGGGACACATCAGGCGATATAAAACCAACTTTCATGAAAATATAAGGATAAAACAAACAATCAATTAGTGGGACCAGTCAACATCTCCTGAGATTAATCTTAAATTTTTCAGTTTTTAACTTTTATAATCAACACCCAAAGAATAAAAAGTTGACATATGAAAGAGGTACTAACAAGTAAACCGAATATCAATGAATCACTAAAAAAATAATTTAGAATTGTTCAGATTCTTTTTACAGTAAATTCCAGATAAAAATAATCTTTTTAAGAACTAAGAAGTATTATAATGCAGGATTGTACAAAAATCTAAAAATAAATTTTCTAGACTATGAAGAAGGTGATCTCAGAAGGAACTAAATCTTGTTCATAACACTTGTCATGCTGAACCCAAAATATTCCTATTTTGGCAGAAGGTATGAATGAAGATCAGGCTACACTTCCTGTTCTTTTTTAACCAAAATATTTTTTTACGAAATGGAATGTTGACCCCAACAGTCCTATCAGCCCTTTGATTTTTATGCAATTTTAAAAGCTTGTTTCAGCATGACAAGGGTTGAGGCTATTAACACTACCCAGAATTGAAAATTATTATTCGATTTTTTGGTAGAATTTGTCAATTGAAATATTTTTATCATAAGAAAACAACCTACCATCATCATCGACTATAGTTACCCGGGCAACACTAGGGTCACCCAGACCGGTCCCTCCTTCTGGATTTTTAAGAATCAGATAAAAATCCACATCATTCTCAAATTCATTGTCATTTATTATTGGAATCGATATAGATTTCTTGTACTCATTCTCTTTAAAAACCTGTGAAGTAAAACCAAAGATATACTATAGTAAATTAAATTATTATAAATTATCCTTAAAGCCTTTACAAACACTTATAAATATTTTAACCCATATCGACACAACAAAATTTTAGACTGCTCTAAATTGAATGAAGCTGAAGATGACAATTTAAATTTGATTAATCTTTATATTTTTTCATCTTTCTGGGTAGAAAACATCTTATAAAATGAAAAAATTGCTTGTTACAAGCAATTATTTCATTTTATACAATGTTTCCCCAATTGTTTTTCTTAAGGGGCTTCCAAAAGCGTCATTGTGTGGGAAGGGGTTAAATGTACATATGATCTTGTATCTAGGAAAACCTGCCTAAATAATGTTACTTTATGGCGGAAAATTCCAATTTTTCATGGCATCACAATTGTCTGATTATTTTGTTACAATCCTCAAGAAAAAAAGGCTTTGGAAAAAATTGTGCAAAATGAAGCAGTTGCTTGTACATGCAAGTTCTTCACTCACAGATTTTTAAGAATTCATCTGCTAAAATTTTCTATCTGCAACTTCTTTAGATTTGAACCAGTCTAAAAATTGTCATATGGTAATGTACATCCAAGGCTTGAATGGCCTCAGTTGCAGTTAGGACTGAATTATTAACAATTGAAATGATAATTAAAGCCATTTTCTGCTTAGTCTTTAATCACATTTGAATAATTCTATCTTTTCTTTCAGAATAATTCAACCCTTGTCATGCTGAATAAAATCCTTTTCAGACATACAGCTGAAAGCACTCGTAGTACTTTTTAAGTTGTCAATACTTCTTTTTAAAATTAATTTCATAAACAACTCTGGTTTCAAAAGGAAAGACAGGACATGTAGACTAAGATCAGACTACAGTTAAGTGCAGTCTGATCTTTGTCTGTACCTCCTGCTAAAACTGGAATATTCTGGGTTCAGCATGATAAGGGTTAAATGCCTTTGGACATTTTGAATAGAAAAATAATTTATGATAAAAAACTTGCTGAAGTCTACAAAAAAAACCTCATTGCACTTATAATAAATTCCACTGGCTTAACCCATTCCCAAACGATAAAATTTTAGACAAGCCCAAATTGAAAGAAGTTGTAGACGACAATTTTAAGTTGATGAAATCTTTAAGCTCTCCTTCTTTTGAAATCTATCCGCAACTTTAGGAGCTATGCTTTATACAAGCACAAGTTTAATGTTTGATCTTGAGCTGAGACCTTGACCTTAGAGCTATCTAAATATTTTATTTAATGGTACATTTACTCATGGTTAAGAACAATTGTACCATATTATGTTTAACCCATTCCCACTCAATCCCACTTTTTTTACCCATCTCATGAAAAAGGCTTTGGAAAGCATTGTTGACAATGAAGAAATTGCTTGTAACAAGCAATTTCTTCAATGTCCACAATGTTTTCTACCCTACAAGGCAAATATTTTCTCCTCAAGATAAAAAGCTTTGGAAAAAATATGAACAATGAAGAAATTAATTGTAGCAAGCAATTTCTTCAATGTCCACAAAAGTTTCTACAGTAAAAGGGCAAGATTTTCTAAATTCCACCAACTTTAAAGTGCTGTCTGCAACTTCTTGAATTTTGACCAGTCTCAAATTATGTTGTATGGTAATGGGTTAAGCCAGAGTTGACTATTAATTAATTTTCAGTAGAAATATTGACCCTCATTGCTAGCCGGAGCATTTAGTCCTTCCATCTTCATGCAATTCTTAAAAAAAAAAAAATCTACGCATGGCAAGATTTAGATTCCATGACTAACCAGTGTATCTTTGACATATCTAAAGTCTTTCCCAGCCTTAGCAGCACCTTCTCTGGTCTCATACTCCACAGAAACAACACCAGTGATGACTTGGGAACTATCTGGAGCTACATTTATATTCCCATTCTTGATCTGTACAGCATCACCATTCTACACAGAAAGAATTAAAAGAATTATAATAGGGGTCAGTGCAACACTGTCATAAGTGCAAATATAAATGTAGGCACATGCCACAGTGTTGCAATAAACCTTTGTATAATTGTTAAATGTAAAATTTGAATACATCACCATCAATAAAACATACGCAACAACTTTTAATATTTCTGTATTTTCATTTCTTGTTTAAGCCCAAAAAACTCATGTATGAATTGTAAAAGCACTTTTTTACTATGCAAAAGTTTGGAGAAATAAATGTTCAAGTTTTTGTTGGCATATAATAGACTGTAACAAATGAATGGAAATACAGGGTAACTGATAAACAGACATTGCAAAACCTACTGCTCGAAATCTTTCAATGCACAGGGGCAAAAAAAAAAATGCCTAAAAAAAGATGGAATCAATTTTTTTTTTCAATTCAAACAATGTTCTTATTTTTACATGGATTTCTAGGTGTCAAATGGATTTCAACACCAGACAGGTGAAAAGGCACTTACTGGAACACTGCCACTGGGTGCATTCCCGCTGGAATATAAAGAAGAAGAGAAATTACACGGTGCTTGCCAAAATTTTACATAATTATAGTTTTGAACTTGTCTGAGCTTCGTTAATGGTGCATTTGATGAAAATCGAAGTAAAAAGTAAACATCTAGAGGCACAAGTGTTCTTTTGTTCTAGTAGAATAGATATAACTTGATGCATCTAATGTAACCGGTTATCAACAGTTAACTCTTAATCACGTTTCTTCTTTATGATGATTCTAGGTGGAAAATACTTCAGAAACATTCACCGAATCCCATAAAATAGAATTTTCGACCAGTCCAAATTCAAAGAAGTTGCAGACGAAAATTCAAAGTTGATGAGATCTTTAAAATCTTTGGCTTTTCGGGTAGAAAATATTGTGGCTAATGAAGAAATTGCTTGTAACAAGCAATTTCTTTATTTTCCACAATTTTTTCTAAAGCTTGTAACTATATGGGTTGGGTGGGAGGTGGGTTAAAATTGTTATTAAATGGGAATTGTTTAACCCAATACAAAACCACAAAAGTTTAGACATGTCCAAATTCAATGAAGATACAGAAAACAATTGAAAGTTTTTATTTGTAAAGAAAAGTACACGTATCAAATTTGGTAGAAAACATGATGTGAAATGAAAAATTGCTTATTTCTTCTTTGTCTTCTTTTCTCACCATGTTTTCCTAGACCTTAGTTCTTCAGTGTATAAAAATGCAGGATCAAGTGGGAATGGGAGTAAAAAAATTGTGTCTGATTTTAACATCAAGAGTTAATTGCAATACTGCTCTAACTATCTGTACATTGTAAAGACACTTAGAGCAGTATTACAATTAACCATCTACCTGTATTCTACTATAAATTCCCTTCTTTATGTAAAACCTCTTAGCTTACTGAAACAAATTAATTTCAAGAAAAATTATATTGAAGAAATCCCTTTTTCATTTTTCTATGCATTTAGTTCACTTAAAATTACTATTTCCTATTTTTCGGAATGAATGAGGAAAAAATAAAAAGAAAAAGATATATCTGCTATTATGCATGCAAAGTCATGCTGCAGATTAAGCTCTTTCTTTTCTTTGCACTTATATTTCCAACAAAAAACATTAAATCTCAGTCTTGCTGCCAATTACAGTCTGATCCAATTCTCACTCTACACACTAAAGACAGGCACTTAGTTAAGATGATCAGCAGTAATATTAACCCTTGTCATGCTGAACCCAGAATATTTCGGTTTTAGCAGGAGGTATAGACAAAGATCAAACTGCACAGGATTGCAGTCTGATCTTTGTCTACACCTCCTGTCTGTCCTTTTGAAACCAGAGTTGCTTATGAAATTAATTATCAAAAGAAGTATTGACAACTGAACAACAAGTACAACCAGTGCTTTCAGCCCGTGATTTTCATACAATTCTGAAAAGGATTTTATTAAGCATGACAAGGGTTAACTGCTTTTTATTGCTAAATATCAAGGCTGCTCATTTTTTTGCTAATCACACACAATAAATCTTGTATTAAATGACAAGTCAAGGGACAACCCAAAAGTGGTTGCTTACACTTTTTGCACAAGTTTCAATTGCCTCCCTACATAAGAACAGAATTCTGACTTAATCCTTTCTTGATAGGACTCATTAGCTTTGTCTCATTGTTGCAATTTTAATGAGATCCCAAGGAATTTTGATCATGGTTGCTTAGTCAACATGGTCACCTAATAGAAGTAGTCACTTGAGCAAGATAAACTGTACAAAAATTTTTGAGATGTCATACACTGACATGCTCTTTTGACGGATTGCTGGCAACGCCCACTGATCTCTGATATTCAAGTTCAACTGAGGTTACTTACAGCATTATTGGCAAATCATTGTTTGGCAACATGAATGTTGTAACTACAGCTTAAATAAGCTGTGGTTAAGACATTTAAGTGGACAAACAAAGATGTTTTAGATAAATGTTTCAGTTCAAAGTTAAAAATAATGATTTGATTGGTCAGTTGATTGTTTGACTCAGATAGCGGGGATTTGTCAACTAGACATTGTCATAAAGCAGACTAATATCCCAACAGCACTTGTCCATGTACAAGTGCTATCTCCCAAAGGGCCATAAGAAATAACAGACTTTTTGATTAAAGGGCCATAACTCAGTCAAAAATCAATGGACCATAACCAAAATAGGATATGCACATGTCTGACTTATACAGAGTCTATACCGAGTCTTTCTATGAAATTTGAATCAAATCTGTCCAATGGTTGCTGAGAAATTGAGCGGACATGATTTTTCATCAAAGGGCCAAAACTCCGTCAAAAATCAATAGACCGTAACCAAAATGGAATATGCACATCTCTGCATGATACTGATAATATCAGTGAAGTTTGAATCAAATTTGTCTAATGGTTGCTGAGAAATTGAGCGGACACGAAAAAGCCACAGACAGACAGGCGGACAGACGGAAGGACCGACCGCCAAGCTGACCCCTATATACCCCCAAAATATATTTTGGGGGGTATAATTTTCAAAGCTCTTAGAAAGCACTCTGGTATAAGGGTTTAAATATGTCATGGAATAGTTTCTTAACCCTTTCCCACACAACAGAATTTGAGACTGGTCCAAATTGAAAACAGCTGCAGACAACAATTTCAAGTTGATGGATTTTTTCGTTTTCTTGATACAAGCACTTTCTTCATTTTCCACAATGTTTTTCAACGCTTTTTCTTGAGGGGCATAAAAAAGAAGGATGTGTGGGAATGGATTGAAATAAGCACTGTAGATTGGTTCGCATTCAAGAGAATGTAGATACAAAAAGGCAGGAATTAAACATTATCATGCTAAATTATCTTTCTCAAATTCATATAAAAATCAAAGGACTGAAAGCACCAGAGATGGCTTCATTCTGGGTCAATATCACTTTAAAAATTAATTTTTGAAAAAGTAATTGGCTTAGAGGGGACAACCAGGGGGTGTAGACTGAGATCAGATTGCACATATATGCAGACTGACCTTTGTCCATACCTCCTGCCAAAACAGAAACATTCCTGGTTCAGCATGACAAGATTACATCAAGTAAAACTGCCTGTTTTGAAAGTTCTTGTGGGAAAAATTTAATGAAACTTTTGAGCAGTAAAATAAAATTGATTATCTTGTATCCAGGATCTTTTGAACTGGGCTCTATTCCTATTTCTAAGATCATTTTGACAATTTCTCATTTAAGAAGCATTTAAAAAAAAAAAAAAGAGGCCCATGAGGGCCTGAGACACTCTACTGGTTACCAGGTTTACTGTTAAAGAAATCCAATACTTAAGGAAGTTACTTGCTTAAAGAAGAATGAATAAAAAAAAAATTGGACTTTATCCTTTATTCTTCTGAGCAACAACCCTTAAGGCCCCTTTTCCTGTGTTTCATGACAGATCCACTTTATTTCCAAAAGCAAGATTCCTTATGACCCTACAATCATACTGTGCAATTTTCATCAGAATATGATAATCATTGTGCACTTTATCACGTAAACAAGATTGTTTTGAGTGAAATTCCATTAGGCCCCTTTTCTATGTTTTCTTATGGATCCATTTCTTTTCAGAAAGGAACTTTCCTTACAACAATACAATAGTCCTCTGTAAAATTTTAAAGACAATCTGATAATAAATGTGAACTGTGAATGATATTCTGTAAGGCCCCCTTTTCCTGTGTTTCCAATGCAACAATTATTCCTTTCATCTTTGAAGGGAATCCGATTAGAACTCAGTGGACTGTATTATACGTGTTAATGAAGATATTTCAATAAAGTTCTCATAAAGCCTCTTTTCCCATGTTACTTTATTGTTTGTTTAATCATTCTGTGAAAGTTAAGAGTGAATTTGACTTCATAATATTAACTTGAATAATTTAAAAAAAAAGCATATGGCCCCTTTTTACATGACACTTGACAGATTGTACCCAATTCTGAAAAGAACCATCCTTATGATTGTACAATCATTCTGTGAAATTTTGAACTGAATCCAGTGAAATTTAGGGACATCTTTGTGTTAACTAGAATATTTAAGAAAGTTTTTTATAAGGCCCCTTTTCATGTGATACTTGCCATATTATATCCACTGTCAAATTCAATAATTATAATGATGGTACAATCAATCTGTGTAATCTGTGGAATTAATTGTGTTTTCATAAGACCCCATTTCCTGTGAAACTAAACAAATCAGAACCAATTTGCAAGCAAATAATCCTAATGGAAGATAGTTTGAAGAAAATGGTAAAGACTGAAGACGTTATTGTGATATTAATGTTTCTAACAGATAAGACTCAATTTACAAAAGAACAATCCAAATGATTGTACAATCATTCTTTTAAAGTCTGAAGACTGAGGACATTATTGTGTTAATGAGGGTTTAGTAATATTTTTTCAAACAGCCCCTTTTCCTGTGATACTAGACAGATCAGGCCTAATTTGGGAAGAAACAATCCTCATGATGGTACAAACATTCTGTGAAAGTTTGAACAGAATCCGATGTAAACTGTGGACTTTATTGTCGATTTTAAAATCAAATTTCATTATAGGCTCCTTTTCCTGTGATACTTGACAGATCAGGCCTTAAGTCAACATCTACAATTGTAATTATTGTACAATCATTCTGATGAAAACTCTAGAAATGGTAAGAAGGATCATAAATGAAATTTTCAAAGGACTGCTTTTTCCTTGATACTAGACAGATCAGACCCAATTTGGAAAGAAACTATCCTTATGATAGTACAAACATTCCGTGAAAGTTTGAACAGAATCTGATGAAAACTGTGGACTTTACTGTGGTACAGGGATTTTTAAATTAAATTTTGTAAGGCTCCTTTTCCAGAGATACTTGATGGATCAGGTCTAATGTCAACATCAACAATCATTATTATTGTACAATCATTCTGTGATAGTTTAATGAACATCATTCTGATGAAAGCTCTGTAAGTGGTAACAGGGATAATAAATGAAATTTTCATAAGGCCCCTTTTATTGTGTTTCTTGACAGTTCAAACCCTATTTTGAAAAAGATGATCATCATGACCTTACAATCATTCTGTGAAAGTTTCAACAAAATCTGTTCAAAGCTGTGGGCTTCACTGTGTTAACAGGGATTTTTTAATTAAATTTTCATGCAGCCCCTTTTCCAATGTTACTTGATGGATCTGACCCATTTCCAAAGGGAACTATACTTACAAGGTATAATGATTCAGTTTGAGTATGAAGACAAACCAATGACATCTGTAGACCTTATAGCATTGATTAAGATTTTTTAAATTAAATTTTCATGAGGCCCCTTTTCCTGTGTTTCTAGATGGATCAGACCTAATTTTGAAAGGAACAATCCTTATGATTGAACAATCATTTTGTGAAAGTTTGAAGTGAATCTGGTGAAATCTGGGGACATCATTGTATAAACTAAGATTTTTTTTTATTAAATTCTCATAAGGCCCCTTTGCCAGTGATACTTGACGGATCTGACCCCCTTTCGAAAGCAACAATACATATGATGGTATAATCATTCTGTGAAAGTTTGAAGAGAATTGTTTGAAAACTGTCGACTCTAGCATGTTATCTAGAATTTTTCAATTAAATTTTCAGAAGGCTCCTTTTCCAATGTTACTTAACAGATCAGACCTACTTTCAGAAGGAACAAATCTAAAAAAAAAGGTACATATTTTCCGTGAAAGTTTGAAGGGAATCAGATGAAAATTGTGGATTCTAGCATGCTAACAAAGATTTATAATTAAACTTTCATAAGGCCCCTTTTCCCCTGTTTCTTGACGGATCAAACTGAATTTCAAATGGAAACGATCATTTTCATGGTACAATCATTCTGAGAAATGATGAAGAGAATTTGATGAAAGTTGTGGACTCTAGAGTGTTAATGAAGAATTTAAATTGACTTTTCAATTAAATTTTCATCTGTCCCTTTTTTCAGTGTTTCTTGACAGATCATACCCTATTTCAAAAGGAATGATCCTTATGATGGTACTATCATTCTGTGAAAGTTTGAAGAGAATCCGATGAATACTGTGTACTCCAGAGTGTTAACGAGTATTTTTTCAAATTAAATTTTCAAAAGGCCCCTTTTCTCATGTTCCTTGAAGGATCATACCTAAATTCAAAAGGAATGATCCTTATGATAGTACAACCTTCCGTGAAAGTTTGAAGAGAATCCGATGAAAACTGTGGACTCTATTTTGTAAACGAGGATTTATTAATTAACTTTTTCTGTGTTTCTTGTTGGATCTGATAAGGAAAAATCCTTATGATGGTAAAATCATTCTGGGAAAGTTTGAAGAGCTTCCAATGAAAAAGAGGATTTTTAATTGATTTCTTAATCAAATTTTTAAGAAGTCCCTTTAACCGTGTTTCTAGACATATCTGACCCAATTTAGAAAGAAATGATCATTATGACGCTACAATCATTCTGAGAGTTTGAAGAGAATAGGATGAAAACTGTGGACTCTATCTCGTAAAAGAGGATTTGTTAATTTAATTTTAATTAGCCATCTTTTCCCTGTTTCTTGACAGATCTGATATAGCCATCTTTTCCCTGTTTCTTGACAGATCTGATCAAATTTCGCAAAGAACAATCCTTATGATAGTGCAATCATTCTGGGAAAGTTTAAAGGGCATTCGATGAAAACTGTGTACTCTATCACGTAAACAAGGATTATAAATTGAATAATAATCAAATTTTCATAAGCCCCCTTTTCTCATGTTTCTTGATGGATCTGACCCAGTTTCAAAAGGAACGATCCTTGTGATGATACAGTCATTCTGAGAGAGTTTGAAGAGGATCCGATGAAAACTGTGGACTCTATCGCATAAATGAGGATTTATCAATCAAATTTTAATTAGGCCCATTTTCCTGTGTTTCTTGATGGATCTGACCCAATTTTGAATGGAAAGATCCTTATGATGGTAAACTCATTCTGATAAAGTTTGAAGAGAATCTGATGAAAACAATGGACTTTTTTGCGTAAACAAGGACAAGTTAACAGATGGAAGGACAGACAGTTGGCTGGACCCAGGGCGGAAAAGAGCCATCGCTTTAGCTATTTTGGCCTTCGGCCAGTAGAGCTAAAAATACATTGACATAGTTATACTGCATCATCCAAACAAGCAGTAGTTGCCAGTTTATTAAATTCAGGACCATTTAATACAGATTTTGTAGTAAGTAACTTATTTGTTTGTTTGCATGGGGTTTTATGCCACTTTTAATAATTTTTTAGTTATATCGCGGTCGTTGGAGCACTTAACAATGGATTCCTGGTATATCTCGCACCAGTTCTTCCATTACATCCTTTCCTTGCCTCCAGCTGCTATCTCACTTAGGTTTACGATTATCCACCCAGTAGTGAGAGACAAATGTCAAAATGAATATGTGCCGCCGCTGGGGATCAAATCCATGACAACCCATGATTTTTGTAGAAAGTGAATAATTCATCTCACTTACATGGATATTCTTGTAAAAAATTTTAATAAAGTATGCAATACTAAGTGAAATAAGTTGTAAAGTTACATGTAAGGTCATTTTTTCCTTTGAATAAGGATTTAACTAAACAATGAATCTTTTAAGGCAAACAAGAGTTCCGTCAGTTGATATATCCAAAATTAATTTGATTAAATTAAATTTGAAACTCAATCATGAATGAGAGCTAATGGTACCATTAGCTCTCATTCATGATTGAGTTTCAAATTTGACATTGACCAAATGGGAAAATCAAGATAGACTTTTAGCTTGACAATGGTGGTCTTCATAGACTAAACAAGAGTCCTGTCAATTTGGAAAAAACATCTATATAAGTGCATTTGATATGCTTTAGACATTCATCAACATTTCATAGCTGTCAACATAGTTCCTAACCTAAGCAACATTTGAACCAAACCTAGGAATAACACAAGTCATTGTCAAAACCACATTCTACCGGACATTCCCTTAATTAACAAAAAAAATCATTTTTACCATCAATTACTGTATAAGGACCTTTACCTTTGTCCTGTTGAGACAAAGTATTCACATCAAACTGTACTCATAACACTATTGTGCTTGGACTCCTTGAAATTCACAGATAAATTTGGAAGTTTCGCTCTCAAGAAAAATGATCATTACATAAACTAATGCATGCATGCAAGACACACATGCTTTACACAGGCAACTCTTCTTGTGTAACTTCATTTTATGAAAGTGGGGTTTAAATGTGCACTTAAAGACATTAGATTTAACAAAATAGTTATAAAGTTGTAATGGGAAGAGAACATGTTTAGAGATCAAGATGCATGTTAGTATTTCATCGAAAATAAAACTTGCGAAACAAAACAATGGTGTGCAGGTTGGGAAAATAAATAAATTACGCAGTATCTGTGTTCTTGATTCCCCGCAGATATTTCACATGATTTATATAAGCTATGGATGTTCTGTAAAAAAGTGATAACAGTTTTATATAACTCATAATTCAACAATTTAGGATTAGAATGAAAAGCTGCTTGTTGGTTAAAGCTTAGGCTATTTTTCTTTTCAAGTTACCAGGTCAAGAATGAATGAGATTTTTTAGCACCTCAGCAGAAAAGCAATACAGAAGAAAAATTATACAGGTAAAGTTCACAAGGTTACAGAGTTAGTCAGGTCAGCTGGAGAAAATGAGGGATCATCCTTTGTGGAGTATTTGTAAAGATCAGCAAACATGAATTAATGAAGTCCCACACAATCCCACTTTTCTATGCCCCTCAAGAAAAAAGGCTTTTGATAATATCAAGCTAGAGCCTGATTGGCTCCTCCAGCAGCCTGAAATAACTTATCATACAAGTATCATTGTCACAAGCATTTTTTTCATTTTCCACAATGTTTTCTACACAGAATGTTGAAAAAATCTAAAACTTCATAAAATTTAAATTGTCGTCTACAACTCCTTTCGATTTGGACCAGTCTAAAATATTTTGTGTTGTAAAGGCTTAATCAAAAGGAGCCAACTTTATTTTAACAACAATTATTCTTGGTTGAGTAGTAACAATTACTGCCTTTGCATCACCTGAATTTTGGTCTATCCGCTAGACCAGTATTTATAGACTGGTTAAAATTGTAAGAAGCTGCAGACAATTTCAAGTTGATGGAATATTAAAATTGTTCGTCTTTCGGGGTAGAAAACAATTTGGATAATGAAGAAATTGCTTGATACAAACAATTTCTTCATTTTCAACAATGTTTTCAATGCTTTTTTCTTGCGGGGCGTAAAAAGGAGGGCTTGTGTGGTAATTGAGTAACCTGTGACAATTTCTTCAAGAAATTTAATAGAGAGTCACCAAGAGATAATTCCTGTGAAATTACGCCGAAATTCTAGTGCAAGATTTTCAAAGTTTTAACTATATACCATATCTGGCAAGATTTTCAGCTTTAACTATATACCATATCTGGAAATTAGCCCCTCCGATAAGAAAGTCATGCATTTTTACCCAACAAAATTCTCCCAAGGATAGTTTCTGTGAAAAATACTTGAAATCCATCACCTTCCATTCTTAGAAAAAGATTTCAATGTTTTCACCATACACCATATATGGAATTTAGTCCCACTCATTTAAGCCATGATTATCATTGAACCATATTTTTTACTGGAGCAAGTCATGTCACCCAAAGATAACTGTGTGAAATTTCATTTCCCCATCTGCTGGTTTCTGAGAAGACTATTTTCAACAGTTTCACAATATCCCTACCTAGAGCAGCTATGTTGTTTATCTGATATTTTTTTCTAAGGAATCTGGTAAAGGGTACCCCAAGGATAATTCCTGGTAAATTTGGTTGAAGTCTGTAGAGTACTTTCTGGGGAGAAGATTTTTGAAAGTAGATATTTATGGATGTGTGCATGTGCAGCCACAAAATGGCACAAAGGCCATGAAAAAAGCTTGCTTACATTCAGCAAGTGAAGCAAATGAAGAAAAGGCACACCACAAATAATTTCTTTATTATCAACAATGCTCTCTACCAAGAAAGACCACTATTAAATATGGCTGTGGGTTATAGAGGGCCAGATGGCTGTTTACTGTAGGGGGTCATTTTACCAAAATAAAGGCACTCATTACAAGTATGAGAATACAAAATAAACATTATCCAATGAAATGTTAAGGCAAAACAAATTGAAAATGCTGCTTATCATGAAGAAAATAACTTTAGATACAGTTTTTGATATTCTAGACAATGTTTAAGAAAAGAAAAGGATGTAAGCATGTGTTGGTACTTGCTTCCCTTAGATTGATAATATAAGAGTGCATCCATTGGACCCTCTTGTATTTCAGAGGGCAGTTAGTGCAATGGTCCGTCTAGATTAAACACTGAAAGACGACTATTTTCTATTTTCATCAACTAGAAATTATTGTCTGCAGCTTTTTTCAATTTTGACCAGTATAAAATTCTGTCGTCTGGTAATGGGCCTTGGATATTCTTAGCGAGAAACACTTATTTATTTGTAACATGGTTAGGCAGACTTCAAACAAAAGCTCATTTAGCTTGTGTTAAAATACAGGTTGTATGTACTTTTAAACAGCATTTCATTTGAATCAAATACCTTGTTTAAGACTGCTCAACAAAATTGCTTTATATAAAAAAAAATAAAAATACTGAAAACATGTTTGTTCTTACATTTACACTTGCCTTTCTTACAAAAGTTTTTTTTTTTAGACACCTTTAAAAGGAAAAATTAATAGGCAATTGAAAGTATCCCTTAAAATGCAGTCACATACACCAGTTTGCAACAACCCACCAAAAAGAATCATTTTCATGTCCAGTAACAAGTTTCATCTGTTAAGGTACACTTATATAATAGCTTATTTACCTTGAAGGAGAAAATGAACAAAATGGCCTTAGATCACTCACCTGGTTTTATAATTTAATCCAAGAAACATGCCACTTATAAACTCATGTATATTGGCCTAAGCTTTGATGGAACACAGACTAAATCCATATTCATATAATGAATAGTGTGAACTTGATTTAACCCATTCCCACACAATGATGCTTTTGAGGCCCATCAATAAAAACAATTTGAAACTAGAACTTGTCACAGTATGTGACTTAATACCCCCGCAAGTGCTTTCAGTGTAATGAGAGCTTTAACAAAAGCAAGGACATAGCTACTGACTTTGCTTTTCTAGAACGGAGGAGTTTCGCGACACAAAATTGGTAGTATAATTGGTATGTCTACAAAGCATAAATGATGTCTAAGTTCAAGGGGAGATAATTCTTGAACCAGGGGAAATTAAGACTTCAAAATTGGGAC